>SKCR01030731.1:0-170575 GCA_019454045.1 Zanthoxylum bungeanum
GCCCTCACTTTATGGGAGTTGAGCATATATTTTAGGTATTGATTTTGTAAATGTTCTGGATCTTATCGATTTTATAGTTTAAATGAGACAATTGATTTATTTACACGTAATATTTATTTCTCATTCGTTTCTCTCAGTTCTCAAATTCAGTGTGTAAGAGCTAATAATAAAAGTCTGCATCTTGAAACACATTAAATAATAACTGTCATAAAAATAATTGTCATAAAAAGTGGACTTTAATGACTGTTTTAATTAAATAACCATCATAAAATAATTTTTTATGACGATGTTACAACCGTCATAAAAACTCAAGATTTTTTATGATCCTGGATAAGATGACGGTTCGAAAACCGTCATAAAAAGCCCTTTAGAACCGTCATAAAATGTCTTTCTGTAGTAGTGTGAATTAAAAAAGTTATAAATATAATTTAAAATAAAATAACAATAGACCCAAAATCCAAAAAAAAAATTGGGTAGGTTTTGTGGGTGGCTACTATTTAGGTTTCTTATTTTAATATGATATTATATTTTTATATTGTAATATATATTTTTATTTTAATAATCTATTATTTATTATTTTACAATTTAATAATAAAAATATTAATTTTAAAGATTAGGTGACACGTATATTTTTTATTTTAATAACAAATTATATTATATCTTCTTATTACAATAGATAATAAAAAGATTAATTGTACAACTTATATGTCATGTAAAGCTATTAAAAAGGTTTAAAATATTTAACTTATACACACACGCATACACACACATGGTCAGACTCAGGTAAGGTTCATGTGAATTTTATATAGATTGTAAGGGCAAATAAAAATAAAATAAAATAATATTTTGTCTTTTAGCTGAATGTTGACTTTATGTGGACTGTAAGATATGGACTGCAGTCATACCGTGTGTGTGTATATTCTTTGGCTTATTATTTGTGATATTATTCAAAATTTAATCAGATAGTATAATATATTTTTCTGTTTTAATAAATTTCTTATTTAATATATTTATTAATTTAATAGTATTTTTTAATTGTAACAGGATAATATAGTATGTTTTATTATTATAATACAGTTCTTATAAAATTAATATGTATTTTTATTGTAATATGTTTTTTATTTAATCAAAAATTAATTATACTATACCGTACATGTGAACAGTCTTCGTGAACAGTAACCCCGAATCTAAAGCACTGATATCACTGTTAGGGGGTCGTGAGTTGAAACTATCATGCAAGTAAAGTGAAATTGAAAATAATTGTTAGTTCATGAGGCGTTGTCTACCACATAACAATACAATAATAATTATGAGGCTTAGCCTACCATAAATATTAACAATAAAATAAAGCAATGAGACATAAATTTAACATGATAAAACTCTCAATGTGAGGGAAACATTCACCGGTAAATGAAGAAGAATTTTACAACTTCTCTCTAAATATAAGGAGTGAACAATCTCACACCCTCTTAGAATATGAGAATTACAACTCTCTCACAAAAGAAACAATATTTCTCTCTCTTAAAATAAAGAGGATTTGGTTGAGAATAGAATAAAGAAAATAATGAAATGAAGTGATGAACACTAAAAAGTGCTCATTTATTAAAAGAAAAATTAATCATTTTTATATTTGTAGTTTCATTAATCCCTTAATTTAGCACATTTGTGAAATAATAATTAAATTTATGTTTAATACATTTTTATTGTGATTTTTTATTTCTTATGTGGGTGAAATAATACTTTGGATTTTGGAGGCTAGAAACTTAAAAGGGAGTTCTAACAATGTACAATTTCGAAAATTCTAACTTTGCGTAATTTTCATATTTTGGCCCTAGCTTTTTACTCCAATATTGGATTGAGGCGCTTCTAGTTCCAGATGAAAGAAAACTCAAACATCTACAATTTTGATGTTTACAAGATTTTCTAGTTCTGAAATTTTCATGGTCGAAATTGATGAAATTGCCAAAGTATGTTATATGTAATTATTAGAAACACAAACAAACAAACAAACAAACAAGAAAAAATTAAAAAATTAAAATTAAAATTTGCCTCCACCTTTCCACCGAAAGGTGGAAGATTTGTCAAAGCATGTAAAGAAATTTGCATGCTTTCACAAAACAAAAAAAAAAAAAGACAAAAAAATGTGAGAATGATTTCTTGCAATTTGCATGCGTGAGGTGTTTAACGTCTCATTTTCCTCAGCAAATTTCTATAGGTCTCTCTGAGGTTTTGTGGGATGAGCTATTGTATGTATTTTTTTCTTTTGTAATTTATTTTTCTTTCAGTAATAAAATTATGAGTGTTTTTATTTATATATTGTTCTGCTAATTTTTATCATGCTGGGGTAAATGGTGAAGCTAGTGATATGAAAATATAAGTGATTTTTATTTATATTATATTATATAAATTGTTATAACTTTTCAAATAAAATTCATACTCTTTCCAGTCTATTTATGACTTTTGACTAGCTGTAGACAATCCCCGATTGACACGGATAATACTTGAATCCTATAAATGAGAGAGAGTGGACTATCAAAGATTTGGATTAATTATTGACAAACTATTGTTACAGCCTATATGACCGATTTTATATATTTGGCATAACTGAGTACCTAACTGGACTTGTTGTAGACAAATGATATCACCGTCTTTATGGCTAGTTTTATATATTTTGACATATTTAGTACCTTAGCATGACTAATTATCGATAGGACGGATCACATGTATTGGCATAATTCATACCTGATAATTATGAAATAAATTGATTCGGAAATGATTATAATTTATATTTTATAAAAAGTAAAAATTATTTTATATTTGAAATATTAAAAGTTGATCTCTTAACCCTAGTATTTTATTTTATTATTTTTATTTTATTAGTTGAATTATTATTTTATCCTATTAAATCTATTTCATGTGGATCGACCTCGAACTTACCAGGTTATTTTATTACTTCGACACTCTTATACTTTGAGTAAAGAACCAATTTATGAGTGTGTCATGAAGCATTTATTTATAGGTATGCGATTCAATATGTAAATAATGAATTATAATTTTTTATTATTATTTTCTTTTTATATGTAGGAGTTAGGACCCACCCATATAATTGATATATTTTTTTATTATTTTCTAAATACACTTTCGGTGACAACAATTAACTTTAACATTAGATATATAAAAAATTTATCATTTGAACCCCATTCAGATATATGCAGAGAGAATTAGGTTGACGTTAGAACTATAACTAATATATGTGTGTGTGTGTGTGTATATATGCATATTTTACAAATTTGATGTTCAAATTAGTCATTTTTATATAGGAAAATGACACTTGGACACCTCCAGTGTTGAAATAAAGGGACATCAAACTTGAACATAAATATATAATTTAATATATATATATATATTATACATTACCACATATTATTATTATATAAATGAACAATACTAATAATTTAAGGGTTAATTCAAACAAAATATGTTAAGAAATATGGATAAGGGCGGTTAACTTTGTCCCAATTTGATACTCCAAATTAAAGATAATGTTTCTACTCCTGTACGTAAATGAAAGAATCCGGTTACTCATGCAAATCAAAATATAATTATTGGCTACAAATTTCAGAAGAGAATTAGAATCCCACCATGACAAATACTACATTATTCACTCAGAGCTAGCCTTAGCTCCTCGTGACTCGTCAAAAGCCATGACTATCATCTATATTTTGGCATTTTATATATCACAAGCAACAATAAATTTGTTCACAATAAGCTAAAATGTGCTGCATATTTCTGAATAAAAGATTTTTTTTTTTTTTTTTTTTTTGGGGGGTGGGAAATTTAAGCCTTAGGTGAATTCAAGCTCGAGAGTTTTTTTAATAGATCAACTAAAATCAATAATCAGCTGTCTTAATCCAAGATATTTCAGAAGAGGCCTTATATTCCCCCCTCCCCTGACAGTTACTTTTTTCTTTGTCTCCCCTCAATTCCGAATTTATCCCTTATCTTCTCAAAAATTCAATTTTCCAAATAAACAAAATATATCCCACTTTTTATATATTGATATATATAAAATATAAAAATAACATAAGTACTTATTTTATTTTATTAATTAATTTTTTATTTTATAATTTTTTTTAAAAATTATATTTTCTTTACTTTATATATTTATATTTTTTGTTTAATAAATATTACAAATTTCATATTTATTATTATTTATTTTGTGTTCATTTATTCATTTAATATTTGTGATTCTTTTTTAATTCATTTAACACTACTTATGTATTATAAAAAAAAATTCCCATGTATATTAGAAAAATATTTATTTAAAAATAGTACAAATAACAACATAAAAAATTACACTTTAAAATATCCAAACATAAATTCTAATCTATGTTGCCTCTAAAGTCTTCTTCTGGCGCACTTGGTGATATACCCAATACTTCGTACCATAATTGATTACGAATACTATAACGAGTGACCCATTTTCGAAATTAAAAGAAAAATCTAAAAAAAAAAAAAAAAAAAAAAAAAAAAAAAGGGGAACAAGAAATTCCCCTTCTCTGAAGAAGGGGAATTACCCATTCTTTTTTTTTTTTTTTTTTTGATTTTTCTTTTAATTCGGAAAAAAATTTATGAATAGATACGAAATCTATTTTATGAAAAGACTATCAAAATATTTATTTTATAATTTAATTTTATTTGGTTAAATTATATTATTTTAATACATAATTAGTATTAATTAAATTAAAAATGATTCAAAAAATAAATGAATAAATACTAAATCTGTAATATTTATTAACAAAAATAAAAAAAATAATAAAATGGGAAAGTGAGTTATAATTAGTATATAATTATTTTTAAATTAATATATATAAATACATAAATTTTGTAATATGTAATAATTGTTTGAGTCATTTCACACAATGAAAAGGATATTATGATAAATTTATTAGGGGACAAAAAGGAGGGGAATGGCAGGGGTTGGCAGGGAGGGGTGGGATGATCAATTTTCATTTCAGAAAGATGTAAAATTCTTAATCTTTTGATCAATGAAGCTTCTTCTTTCAAAAAAAAAAAATCAGGGCCGTTGGTTTGGCCTTGTATGAAAGCAATCGAACGGTTGGGGCAATGTTGAATGGTACAACTAAAACAGTAGAGAACTGTTTGGCTTGTCTTTATGCTTTTGATTGATTGAAAAGAAAGAAATTTATTTTTTGAAGAAAAAAAAAACAGTGAAAGGATGTTTGTTTTTGTTTTGTGACCAAGTTATCATCTCACGGGAATAATGTTGTACGGCTGAATCTGGTTCAAAGATTTTACAATCGAATCCAAACAACAATATATGATAAAAGCTAAAGGATAGCCAGCTTTCAATCTTTCTTTCACATGTCTTGGAAAAAAAAATAAGAACAAATTTAAGGCCTAGCTAGCTGTTAAATTTCGGAACTTACATGTTTTATGTGTTTAAAATATCTTGAATTTTTTTAGTAACAAAAATGATATACATACATAAAATTTTACATAAAATTATCACACTCCTCTCACTGTAGTTCACTGTAGCTACAATGAGGAGGTGGGATAACTTTCGGGAAAACTTTATGTATGTATATCATTACTTTTCTAATAATGGATAGGATAAGAAAGTGTTTTATTTTGTATATAGTAATGGTCTATTGGTTCACATTATTCAATAATTTTTACAAAACGTTATAGAATTGTATCACGTTTACGATTACTTATCATATGTTTAATATCGGAACTTTATGTTTTATGTGTTTAAAACATTTTGAATTTGTCCCGTAATGGACATGACAAGAAAATGTTTTATTTTCTATATACTAATAGTCTATTGGGTCACATTATTCAATAATTTTCACAAAGCTTTACAGAATTGTGTCACGTTTACTTATCATATGATGGGGAAATAATGCTCTAATCATTAACAGATCTGTTAATTTAATAATTGATAAGATCTTTTGTATTGATATAGGAAAACATTATTTACTGTGAGAATTTCTGAAGAAAATGTGTATTAACATTTGCTTGAATTTAGAGATATAATGAGAGGCATTTATATATGTATTATACAACTACCATATTAATTACACAATAAATACTAAGTTGAATTATCTAACAACACATTAGCATTTGAATTATCTAATAACACATAAAATATTAAGTTGAATTATCTAACATTCACAATATATGAATTGTTCTGATTAATTACAATACTATATAGTTCAAAAATGTGACACAACGACGAGTATAAAGAGATGAATGACAGCTCCATGAAAATGCCAACAATTTTGTTAGGATTGTCACATACAAATTCTGAAATCTAAGGCTTTACAAAAACAAAAAATAGTATTACTAATCATTGACTCGTTCGAAGCTAAAATCAAAACACAAAAATACACAAGCCAAAGAACAAAACTAATTAAAGAATCAAAAAAAAAAAAAAAAAAGTATTTTTGCGCTTTGCGTCAGGATGATGTAATTAAAGTAACACAATTCTATTCTGAAAGAGGAAATAGTGTTTCATGTTTAGTAAACATATGTGGCATCTTGTGACTGCATATATATATATATATATATATATATGAAATTTTATGAAATTGGAAGCATGTGAATTGATTCAGGACAGAATTGCAAAAATGAAAAAGAGGACAAAACCTCGATAACCCCATTTTTGAATACCTCGAAATAAATGAAACCATGTTCTTTTCCAAGGTTTTCAAGCAAGCCACTCTCCCCCCACATACACCCAAAAATACTTTTGAAGGTTAATTGTTTTGGTTTAATTTACACTTCTAATTATATATATTTATATTTTAAGGGGTAGACGAGGATGAAGAATCTCCTCACCTACTAATTAAACACCAACTTTTATAATAAAGAAAAATATTAGTTGCACTCCGTAGTACTTCATCTACGTTGAATTTTCGTATTTTGTATCCAAAATATTAAAATATTTCTAAAGATTCTTTTTTTTAAAATTTTGTTATTTTAAACACAAAAGGATAAATATTTGGGAGAGTGTTCATAAAATACAACTAATATCTAGATTCGGCCACTATTCCAGTTCGAAATCGAAACCGAACCAGATGGAACCGTAAGATTACGATTCCATTCGGTTCCGGTTCTAAAATCAGAATTTATTTCGAATCGGTTACGATTCTGCATAATTTGGAATCGTAACCTTAAGGTTCTGTCTAATTCCGGTTCGGTTCGGAACCGGAACCAAACTAATTTTTTTTCTTTTTTTCCCCAAAAAATAAAGGATCGAACTGATTTCCGATTCGGTCCGATTCTACGATTCTAGGGTTCGATTCGATTCTAAAACTGAACAGTGACCAAGTATACTAGCATCATTGTTTATAAAACTCACTCACGAAAGTGAGAAAGTTGTATTTTTTTTTTTTTTTTTGGACAGAGTGAGAAGTAGTTTGTATTTAAGGAAGCAAGGAGTGAGGGGAACAAGACATGCCAAAGCTAGCCTTCCTATTATCTCCCGAAAACTTGGGAGACAGAAGATACATAGAGCAAATATATATACACTATATTTTGGGAGAGAAAGCTTTGGAGATAAAATTATAATTAATTAAGGAGCTCCTTTCAGGCCAATACTGAGGGCCGAGAAGCGGCAAGAGCTGCCATCTCATGCACCAGGTTATGCTCAACATTTTTCGCTGGATTCCCAGCAGGGAGACATGCAACCAATCGAGTGTTGAGTTTATCCAGGTGCATGGCGTGGGAGCAACTCCTTCCGTTTTGCTTTGTCCACTTATTGGACTGAAGGGAGCTCCTAATTAGGTCGTACTTAGACTCCCATTATAAATAGGATCTTCGTAATTTTTCCTCTATTCTTTTTTTTTTACAGAGAGGCTAGGTGTATGGTGCGGGGGCAACTCTTTCTGCCTTGCTTTGGCCACTTATTGGATTGAAGGGAGCTCTTGTTTAAGTCGTATTTAGGCTCCCGTTACAAGCAAGATCTAAGAAGTATTTACTCTATTTTTTCAGAGAGCTAGATGCATGGTGTGAGAACAACTGCTTCCGCTTTGCTTTGTCCACTTATTGGATTGAAGAGAGCTTTTGATTAGGTTGTACCCAGGCTCCCGTTACAAGAAGGATCTATGCAATTTTATCCTTATTTTATTATTATTTTTTTTATTTCCAGAGTTCTAATTGAAAGAATTTTGATTGTATTTTAATTTCCATAACCACTGAGTTTCCCATGTTGAACAGATATTAAAATTTTCTTAATTTATTTTTCAGGTGAAGTGGCTCAAGGGGGGCAAGAAATGGCCGGAATCAAGAACTCCCCAGAAGATTCAACAGGCTACAGCAGCTGCTTCCATGTCTCTATCTTTTAGCTTTTCGAAACTTCTTTATTTTATTTTTTTTATTTCCATTAGAAAAATTCACAGTTGGATTGGAAGTACCGTAATGTTGTGGTTGCTTACTGTCTCATTTTTTTTTTTTGTGCTTTACGGCAGAGCCTTTTTTTGTAGTCCAAAACATTGATTTTATTAATATGATGAGTTGGAATAATTTTTTGATTTTTTATAATCATGTGAAGTTGTATGAAGTAATGAGTCAGAATTGACTGTTTAATAATCATGCGGGTTGAGATTTAGAGTTTCCAATGCAATAACTCATTTAAGATCTAATTAGCAATTTTATTAAATTTTATCTAGACTTGTTTTTTTTTTGCATTCAATAAAATCATGATATATTTGTCATATTTTAAAACTTCATTCACTTATATTTTAATCAGAATTAGTTAAAAGTTTGAGCAGCTTGTACTACAATTATTTTAGATAATATATTAAAAAATCATGTTTAATGGGTTTTTTTTTTCAGGAGAAAAAATATAAAAAGATATATATTTTTAATGGATAACATGATGATAAATTAGAATTTAAGATTCTGGACACTATTAAGAAACGGGGTGGATTCTGATAACTTAAATTTTACTCGATACAAAAATGAAAATTACCACCTTTAGAATGAACCACGTATAATCGCATAAATATTTTAATTTATTTATGGGTATACTATTTTAACTTAAATTTTTGACTTCAAAAATTTTGACAGTGAATTGACATCATTTAATAATACTTTAATTTTTAATATCAACCATTGAATTAAAATGCGAATGTATCTCGAATTTTAAATGCTTCATAAATTTTAGCCCAATTGAGCATTTAGCAATCCAAAAGAACGTATCAGGCATTTATATATTATATAAAAACTGAGAAATGACTTCATTTTTAGTAGGGGTGTCAAAACAAATAAACGAATCGAATTCGTGTCGAATACTAAACGAATCGAATCATAATATACTAAATTCGAATTCGATTCGTTTATTAAACGAATCCTGATATTATGATTCGAATTCGATTCGTTTAATAAACGAATATTCGTATTCGATTCGTTTATTCGTTTACATAAATTTAAACGAATCGAATCGAATTCAATATTCGTTTAAGTATTCGTTTAATAAACGAATACTGAATTCGATTCGATTCGATTCGTTTACATAAAATTAAATACAAAATATTAGCAAATTCATTATGATAGAATACAAATCCTTATATTTAGGTCTAAATTTCAAATTACATCAATTACATAATAATAATTAAAATCTTCAAAACATATTTTGACCGAGGAATTCTCAAACACGAGTTGACGGCAAACATCTTTATCATCGTGATTATGATAAAAGATCCTGCAAATAAAATAAATTATATTATTGAGTTAATTTATTTTAAAAACTTTTTTGAAAATTTTAGAATTCAAATAATAAATTTTACCATCAAACTTCCACATAATCACTATGATTATTGCCGCTCTCTGCTGATAGAATATTGTTAATGCTCATTTCCATAATATTTTCAGTCAGTTGATCCATGGTGAATGCACGATTTTCTGTAAATAAGTATAAACAATATATTAAACAATATATTAAGTTAAGGAACTTTTATAAACAATATAGCCTTACCCCCCAAGACCCCCCAGACAATATTTACAGCTATTAACATGATGATGTTTGCAAATTGGCTCCAAAATCCAAATGACCCAGCAAAATAATTTTGAAAGATCATAAAACGCAAATCCAAAGCAATATCAACAACACTAAAATCTCAGTAACATAGCATTTACCCAAATATTTTAAAATGATAATCGACCAGAAAAGGCCAATCAATTCGAGCCCAATAACGACAAAGTGTTTTCAGATGAGGTTAATTTCCAGAGGGGGAAAAATTGGCCTCTTGACATTTGAAAAGACAAAATCACATTCACCGTGTAACACACATTCTTTCGAACGCATGCGCAATTCTTCAACCAAACACCCAATTTCCTCTCATTTATCGCAATGATAGAGCAGAAAAATAGAATCAAAAGTTGAAAGAATATTTCATTTTCTGTACAGAATTTCAAACTCATCAATCAACATACATACCATGTAAATCTTGTTCAATTTTGACCATATATCGATGTTATGCAGCAAAAAACAACAACGACAACAACATTCAGTTCAATGCTGTTAAGATTGAGAAGAAAAAAGATTGCACAAAGAAGAATCATTATTGCAAGATAGCCACAACAAATAGATAACCAAAAAAAAAAAATTACTCACAGGTTAAAACATTCACAAAGAAAAGGGAAAATCGCAAAGGATTTCTAAGTTAAGTAGTACCTTCCTGAGGTGCCTGCAAGGTAAAAAAAGAACACACTAATTCTAAACAAGAAGAATGAGAGGACAGAGGAGAGTCAGCGGCAGTTGTTTACTTGTTTTTGGTTTGATGAAAAGAATCTGATTTAGGTTTAGTTTTTATTATATACTAATATTTTAGGTTAAATGGGTAATTACTAAAATAACCTTAGTGTTAAACACTTATATTCAAAAAAAGAAGGATAAATTTATAATTTAATTAAACGGATATTAAACGAATTCGATTCGAATTCGATTCGTTTATGATTCGTTTAATAAATGAATTCTAAACGAATAAAAGAATTGACAAGTTCAAATTCGGATTCGATTCGTTTAATAAACGAATCAAATCGAATTGACCCATTTATTAAACGAATCCAATTTTCCAAACCCGCATTCGCTTTAAAGCGAATCGAATCGAACAAATAAACGAATCCTGACCCAAATTGACACCCCTAATTTTTAGGCTGTCCATGATGAGCTATTAATATATAGATATGTCCCGCCCTTTTAACTTATATTTTGTGTGTTATCTTGAGTTGTATGAGCGCTTTGAGTTGTATGAGCTTTTGATGTGTTTTGGGTGTATTTTGCAAGTGAAAGTCATATCGAGACCCATTTGGACTCGAGGGATGAAAACGAAAAAATGGGAGCCAAATGGGAGTAATTCAGAGTCAGAACGAGCGTCCCGACGCGCTTCGCGCCCAATTGTGCACATTCTGGATAAATTTTGTTCTAGCACGTCTCGACACGGAGGAATCTGCCCAGTTCTCCACTGAATCTGATTTTTAATAAGGAAACACTAATCAGACCTCCTATATAAGAACAAGTTCATCTCAAAACCTATTAAGAAGTCTCATAACATATTTTGAAGTCTTGGAGCATAGAAGAACGATTAGAGCAAGGCAAGAACGAGTGCTTCAACGGGCGGTGGAATTTGAATTACGAAGACTACAAACGAGAGTTTCTTTCTTCCATTTTCTCTCTAACTTTATCTTTTTATGAGTTCTTGGCTTGTTACAATGATTAGCTTATATCTATTGAATATTATGAGTAGCCAATTCATTAAATCTAGGGTTGTAATGGATCCCGAACATGTTTAATTAATTTAACTGTATATTTTTATTCATTTGGATTTGTTATTTATTATTTATTATTCTCTATACTTTGATGTTTATTTTATTTGTTTGGCCAATAATAAAATAGTCTTGGTACATCCTTATGAACTCGACGGAGAAAATTTGGATTAGCCGTTGGAATAATAGCGTATGATTTATTTTTTGAATAGATTTCCCTTCAGGATAGACATATACATGCAGAACATGCGTGACCAGTATTAGAACTTGATCTTAATGAATTTGTTTTAATTTAATTAACATAGGCATATAGTTAATTGATTTATCTGAATATGTTCACCTGGCCGTCGAAAGTGACTTGTGAATAATTTAGTGTTCTAGGTTAATAATTAGTAATAACAACTCAATTGAATGAAAAATATCTGAAATTATTGTGTGTATGCTTATGTGAAGTTGCAGCCCTAGATTCTTCTATCAATAGGTTTTCCAACGTTTGTTATTTGTTCTTTGGTTAATTTCAGTTAAATTCGATCAATCAACTATTTTCTTAATCAATAGTTTAATTTAAGTTAAATAAGTTAATTTTGGTGTTAATAAGATAAATATTAAGTGCATCTGGGTACGATATAAGACATTTTATCACTGTATTACTTAAGCGATACGTACGGCTTATGTGTTAGATTTATAAAATCGCGATCAGTCCACATAGGCATTTTCATCTTTGAGGTTGTCCATATATGCATATAAATCATTAATATTTAAAATGAATTATGAATATTTAAAATAAATTATTAATGTATACATCTTCACATTCTTCCACCACTAATATTTTATTTTCTCATATCATCTAAACTTCTCGTTTTCCAAAATTATTAATTATTGAAAATATGTTAATTAAATACGTATTGTTTCAAATGAGTTATTAATGTTTCAACTTTTCATATTATTCCAGCTCAAATCTTTTATTTTCCCAACTCTTGCAAACTCTTTGTTTTCTTATATTATTAATGATTGAAAGTTTGGTAATTAAATATGTATTTATTTCAAATAAATTATTAATGTTTAATTTTTCACATTCTTCGTTAACTCTCACTTATTTATTAGTAGAAGTTCAAGGGTTATAAGTTATATCAAGTTAACTATAAAAGTGTTTCTAAGCTAGCCAATCTATACTTGTCCTAAGAAATTTATTCTCTATCAATAAAAAGTTATAAAATAGAATAAGTTAGAAGTGCATTTGTTAATTTGAAATAATGTTAAAGAAATTGCATTGTCTGGATAAGTATAATTAAAAGTACCATATTAATTAATTTTATTTTTTACATTTGACATATATCATATTTGTCTCTAATAAAACGAGTCGCACATCACGTGAATTATATGCTAGTTTTAACTAAAATGTGAGATCCCGCAAAAGATGGAGCTCTATAATCTTTGGTGAGAATATTATTAAAAAAAAAAGTGAAGATTTTATCAATAAATAAATAAAAATAAAAATAAAAATAAAACAGATTTTAATGCACTGAAATAAGTAGTTTTCAATGCATGAAAATATGAGTTTTATGTTTTTTAGCACATCCTCTCTTTATACAAATGAGTATGTCTTTGAAATCTATTTTATATATATTATTAAACTATTTCAACTTAAAATTTTGACGCAAATTTTCATCTATTAATCTCACACAATTCAATCAACATTAGCATCACTTAATGTCACCAACAATTATACCGAGACCCGGCGGCCACGGTTCCGGTCCAATTTTAACAGGTTCCAATCTCGATTCCGGAATCGGAATCGTAATATTTCGGTTCGGTTAGGTTAGGATTCCCCTTAACCAAACCGAAATCGAACCGCCCCTACTTTTACCATGGATTATATGATTTCAATAAATGAAAATTTGTGGCATATAGTTTTTCAATGAAAGATCCCTGATTTTATTAAATTAAAAGCTAAATTAAAATAAAAATATATAAATTTTAATAAAATATTATTGTGTCTTTTTATATATTAAAATATGTGTTCTCTTGTCGTTTTGCTCGGCCTTTTAAAATAATAAAAATGAGAAATACTTCAATAAGAACTATATAATCAAAATTTCAAAATCTATAATTACAACCAATGGGGAAAAAATAGAAGAGTTTTGGTAATTATAGATGTTGAAATTTTGATAAACATATTCCAAACGAAAAACAATCATCCATTCGGCTAACCACAAGCAATATCATGTTAAAGTTGAATAAAAACGAAAACAAAAACTCACATTGCTACTCACATGGGTGAAAATAGAATTTAAATTACCACTAAAAAAATACTTGCACAGAGCCTTGGCCTAATATTCTTATTTTTCTCTCAAATAATATGTAAATTTTATGTAATGAAGCCTAATATACTTATTTTTCTCACACAAAGTAAATTTTATTTAATTAATTTCATTTAGGGTTGTTTACGTTATGACAAAATAATAATTGAGTATTGTGAATGTTAAAATATTATATTTTATTATTAAATTTATAATTAAATAATATTTTACTACTAAAAGTATATGATATCTAATATTTCATTAATTTCCTGTTAATTGACCTTAGAGACCTTAATGTTAAAATATAACGGCCAACTAAAATTTTGACGAAAATACAATAAAATATTATTTTACCATAAATTTAATAATAAAATATTATTATAACATAATTGTAATAGTAAAATGTAATATTTTAAATTTTACACCATCCATTTATTATTTTACCATAAGTTTAATAATTTAAATTTAGTGATGACGACGAACCAAATATGATATGAGAATATCAATATCAATACCCAATTCATTCAAATAACGATAACGAAAATTTTACCGATACCCAACTCTAATATACCAGGTAGGGGTGAGCATCGGTTCCGGTTCTACCCGGAACCGGACTGATTTTCCGGGTTCCGGTTCCAAATATGAAGGAACCGATTTTATCCGGGTAGGTTCCGGTTCCAAAATAGTCGGAACCGGACCATGGAACCGGTTTATATGAACATAAATTTTAAACATTTGGCGTTCATTATTTAATTGTACAAATTTTAAAGAGTCGCAGTTCATATAGCGATATTTTAGTGCTTCTATCAAGTATATATAGAATGTATGTGTGTTTGTGTTAAACAGAGACGCTTAAAATTAGAAAATGAGCCATTGCAAACAGAAAGCTGCTATAATTTAAAACTACCACAACTAAGGGAAAAATAATCAATCTCCATTTTGTTTTGTCACAATTTTGTTTTAACAAAAAAATCATCTTATTAATCTAATTCAAAATATTCCAGCACAGCAGAATTCGACTATAAAATTATATGTATTTATTTTTTATCTTTTCATTTTCCCAACAACATAAGTATAATGAAAATCTATATATAACTAATGATATCAATAATCAAATATTTTGAAAGAAAATAGTGGGCTATTGTATAACCTTTCGTTCTTGAGCTTACGCACTCCGATTTGGTCCCTGTTTTTTCCTACGTACTCGTATCGGAATGTAGTTTTCATTAAAATATTTTAAAATAGGGTAATTCGGAACCGGACCGGAACCGGATTGGAACCAAATAATAGGATACCCTGTTTAATTGGGTAGGTTCTGGTTCCACTTAGTGCGGAACCGAATTTTTCGGGTTCTATGCGGAACCGGAACCGAAACCGGTTTTGTTCACCCCTAATACCAGGCCCCTGGAAAGGGTCCCCGTTCACGCAGAGATTCTACCTCTATTTGAATAGAAATGTCAATATCTGTACCGATCTATCCAAGTAACGAGTATGAAAAATTATCAATCTTCCCGATCAATAACATACCGTACCTCATCCTTACGAGAATTTTGCCACCCCAAAGTAAATTATAAATAACACCTTCATTTAATAATAGCAACAAGCCAGACACGGAGTTTCCGCAGTAAAGAAGATAGCAATCGCATTCAAAGGGAGGCGTCGAGATCATACATGAAAAGATCTGCACATTTTTTATAATTTTAGCATCAAATTAAATTAAAACTCTTTCATTGTCATACACAATACCCAAATTTATTCAAATGAAAATGAACTCTCATTAATGTTGGTTTAAACTTTGACCTCCTACACTTCTTCTACTGGTCAAGTTTTTGTTACCATCCCAAGAAATTAGGTTAATGAAATTTACCCTTTCGAAAAACCAGGTCGGTCAGTTGATTTAGAACTCGAAAGATGGAGAAAAAAAATCCAAACCCAGCATCCTACTATTAGAATTGTAAAATTTAAAAAAGAAAAAAGACCAAAAGGTCCATAACAAACCTGACAAATTCCAACAGCTTCACCGTGCGGCGCCATACAATTTAATAACCTAATCATCCAATACGATGCCATAAAATATAATTTAAAAAAAAAAAAAAAAAAAGAAGGAAATATAGTATCCTTCCAAACCAGAGGGTAGCAGCCTTGCAGGGTATCAAGATGTCATTTTCCTGCGTCAAATCAGCTTAGCGCATAACCAACCAGAGCACAAAATGTAGAATCTATGGATGGAGAACTAAACCAAGTCATGACAAGATGCTTATTGACATTATCTGATGTACCTTTCATTCTTTAGGCGGTGTTCAAATTGCAACCAATATTCAAATGCCAGAGCGAAGATCTAAGACGCAAGCAGAAGCCAGTAGCATCTGGCGGCCATATTTAAAGTAAAAAGAAAAAGAAAAAATAATGTTATGATTTGAACACTAGACAAATACAAGAAGCAGAATGGCAGATGAACTGGCCCAGCCTCAGCTACACTTTTAGGCGTTCGTTCCACATGGCCAAGTGCAATCACCTGAAAGAAAGAAGCAAAATTTAGTTTCCTTTATCCATTATCATGCATTGCAGTGTGGGACAAAATTAATGACGAAATGAACAAAAAGAATAATCGGGGTGATTATTAAAAATACCCTCACAGTCAGTGTGACCTAAAGAACAAAAAGAATAATTGGAGTGATTGTTGATAATATCCTGACAATCAGAGATGCCAACTTCTTCCACAATTATACAACACAATAATAATAACATCCACATCATCAGGATTTAATATGGTATATAAATGGTATACAATGAATATTTTATTCAGGAAGCTTGGGGACAATATTAAGAAAATATCCAGTCAAATCTAGTGTTCTCCAATATATGATAAAAGATGCCTAAACATTTGAATACTTGTGGATACATGGTTTTCTACTAAAAAGATGACAAGACATTGCACATGTACATCCAGTGATCTTATCAACTAATTAACTGATTGATTCAGCCCCTGCTCTACATGTTTCAGATGGTAATCTATTCAAGCCATCAAGTGGAGTGAAATTCCCTCTCAACCACAACACTTCAGCAGTTTGACGACTCACAAGTACAACCTTAATTTTACATTCAAGTGAGGCCTAGGAAAGGTCTAAATGATGGTTTGGATACCCAGTAAAAAAAAAATAAAGCATGCAAAGCTCTAAGTTTGTTAAACCAATAACTAGGCATTTAAATTTCAGAATGTTATATCAATAAGCAAGAAAGAGAGTCTAGTTTGGGCTTTCATGGAACAAAAACTTCTGATTTAAATCAAAAGTTCAATGGATATGATCTTCACTTACAAACATAACATCCTTGGGCCCAAAAAGTATCTATTTATGCAAAACATGTTTCACGTTTTGTATAAGACGTTTCAAGCTAAGGCTTTTTCACGTTAGTTTTCAAGTTAGATTTCAACTTTTTTGTTCACAATTCAAGTTTAGTATGACATTTCAAATTTAGTGTAAGAGTATGTAAATCCCTGGATTCCCTACAGATATGTAACTGGCCAATCCCTCTTGTTCATTGTTTTCTATTCTCTCTTCAGTACACCCTTAAGGAATTCAATGATTTGTATATGTATTTTACAAAAACCCGACTAGTCTTTTTAAAAAGAAATACGTTAAAACCTTTTACGTTGTTAGGTCCTATACTCCGAACTGCACGAGAAAAAAATTCAATAGATAGTAGGTTTCAAACCAACACCTGCATATACAAGTATTCACAGGTATTCTCAGTTTGAGGTTGACTGTTAGTCTTTTACTTCTTATGTTGTTAAACAGAAGAAACTAGGACTACATTTTCATACAAGTATTCTTAGTTTCGGAGGAAAACATCATACATGATGGCTTGAAGCATGAGCCTAACAACTGAATACAGAAAAAAATTTAACATCTGAAAACAGAAATTTTTTTACTTTTCCCTTGTTCCCAAAAAAACAGATTTTCAAATCTAACAGCAAACGGTAAGTTCAATCAGTCTCTGAATGATAACAAATTCAAACAGCATGGGTTTTATGTTCATTTCTGCCTACCAGTAGAGGAAAGATTAGACAGCAATAGTAATCAGGTGGTTATAAATAGAGTGGACAACTTTAAATTAACAGAAATGGTAATATTTGGAAAATATTGTCATATAACAATTATTGAGAAATAAGTTTAAACCAGCTCTAGAAATCACCACAAAATAAAAGGAATGAGTAAAATTGTAAAAACACACCTTATACAAATTGTTTTCTTTAGTTGTCACTCTATATTAAGATAAGTCAATTAAACATTGTTTATTCGTGATTAAGTGATGAACAGAAGATTATTTAATGAGAATTATTCAACTATTCTATGAATGCCCCAGGGCGGTGCAATGAGATGTGTCTAATTTATCTATCCCTTTTAAATCAGCTAAAGATAATACAACTAAAGAACCCAGGAGCATTACTGCTGTTGCAATAAGCTAACCAAACATTCAGTTTTATGCTCTGAGGCATACTCCATATCTCACCTATACTAAATGTGAAATTTAAAGAAAAGTATAAAAGGGAAAAAAAGAAAAGAATCATTATAGTACTTCCTTCAGATCTTACTGTTGATAACCTCTTACTATTGATCTATCTAGTCCAGCAGAACCAAAAGATCCAAAATCCTACTTCCTTACGCAATAACAGCGAGTTAACATGCCATTTTGATGATCTTTTCTCTTAAATCCTACAATGGCATGCACATAAAGTAAATAATTAACAAATTTACACAGCAATTACTAGTATCAAAGCTATCCAATTATATTCTCATTGATGAAGGCAGGCTAGAAAGAGTAAAGTACAAAAAGCCTCCAGTTCATTCCATTCCACCATCATACAACATCTAGTGTTCAATGTCAATGCGCAAGGTTTCCAGAATCAATACCATAACTATGAAATGTGAATCAGTAGAATACCAAGGAATTTAAGTTGAAATGCCATCTTTTGTGCTCCATACGACCTAGGTTTGATGGTTACTGGTCTCTCTTTCAAGGGACATAAATCCACTCTAGGACAGTGAATCGCAAAATCCTGACTTCAAGATCATCTCCAAAGCAAAATTATTCGCAAATGTGAAGTTTCCCTCAACAAACTCGCTACTTAACTTATTTTCCCAATATAACTCGATATTAGTGCAACTTAATTTCAGTAACCCTTAATAACAATTATATATGGCTACCTCAACACTATGGGTTGTAAGTAACAGACTTGTTAATAGACCAACTCACATCCCTTAAGATTAAACAGATAATGACCCAATGAGCATATATGACAGCACACTGTAGTTAAAATATCCAATTAGGTCTATGATAGAGATGTAACTGAGTTTGATTGAGAAGTAGAAGAAATTGTAATAAAACGCAAGATCTAACAATGTCTGATGGAATTAAATCATTTGTATTGCCAATACTCAATCTATTACAATACTGTTGAGAATTAAAAGGCTTGAGGAATTGAAATACTACTGTATTTGATAAAAGAAGGAAACCATTAACCAGAAGGAAATAACAAAATGAGAACAGAGCCTCCAATAAGGAATATCTTCATATTTTCGGCTGCCACAATATTGTGTATGCTCCCCCTTTTATCCTCCAGGCTTCCACACACCAATTGCATGACTTCTAGGCCATCATGACGTGCTCCCATGCACAGCCACCTCAACCAATTCCCCTGGGCCCACTTGTCTCTCAGCTAACCGATTTTCCTTTTGCTGCCCCTTTTCCTTTTGCTGCCCTTGATGCCCTCTTTGTTTTGCCTTCCTTTGATAGACTTGTCCCTGTCAGTGATAATGGACTTGGGAAACCAGTGTAATTTCACCACTTCTTTCACAAACAAATCAGCCACTGTCTTTGCATCAAAAGGGTGTTTGAGAATGAAAAAATGGCCATATTTGGTTAGTCTATCTACTACCACCAAGATAGTGTCCCCTGTGGAAGTTTTCGGCAACCCCTCGATAAAGTCCATGGTAATTTCCTCCCAAGGGTTGTGTGGAATGGGGATTGGTTGTAACAGTCCCCCGGGACTCAAAGCTAAGTATTTATTTTTCTGACATGTATCGCACGCCGCTATATATTTCTGGATATCACCCTTCATTCCCTCCCAATACACCAAGGCCGAAAGTCTTTTGTAGGTGCGAAAATAACCCGAGTGACCTCCCAAGGGTGTATCATGGAATTCCTTCAGTAGATGAGGAATTCTTTTGGAAGTTTTGGGTAGCACTAATTTCCCTTTGTACATGAGATGGCCATATTTTAAGGTGTAATCCGCATGACCCTCTGGATTTGATACGAGGTCCAGCCTTATCTTATGCAACTTCGCATCTAAGGATACCTCTAAATCCACTCCCTCCAAAGCATGGCAGTTTCCCACTGTCAGAGCCGAAAATTCTACTTCTTCACTTCCCCTTCTAGACAAGG
Source organism: Zanthoxylum bungeanum (assembly GCA_019454045.1). NCBI lineage: Eukaryota > Viridiplantae > Streptophyta > Magnoliopsida > Sapindales > Rutaceae > Zanthoxylum > Zanthoxylum bungeanum. The sequence continues at coordinate 20,538 of SKCR01030731.1, forward strand.
CATCGACAGCTCTATTGTCCCGCCCTGGTTATAAACTATAGAGAATTGAAATCCCGCTAACTTTGCGAGCCATTTCTGCTAACTCTCACTGACCACCTTCTGATTCATCAAGTGTTTGAGGCTACTCTGATCGGTTCTGATAGTGAAAGGTTGGCCTAATAGATAATGTCGCCACTTTTTTACTGCTAGTACCACCGCCATCAGTTCCCTCTCATACACCGATTTAGTTTGGGCTCTAAGGGATAAAGCTTGGCTAAACAAAGCTAAGGGTCTCCCTTGTTGCAGTAAAACAGCCCATACTCCCACTCCTGAAGCATCAGTTTCTATCTCAAAGGGTTTGGTGAAATCGGGTACCGCCAATAATGGAACGGCCGTTAGAGCCGTCTTAAGGGACTCAAATGCCGATTGAGCTTGCGCATTCCACCCAAATTCCCCTTTTTTAGCAGCGAAGTTAGGGGTTTAGCTATGACACCATAATTCTTCACAAACCGTTGATAGTATCCCGTCAAACCCAGAAACCCTCTCAAACTTTTGACACTGGTTGGGATGGGCGCACAGTGACCATACTATCGACCTTGGACATATCTACGGAAACCCCTTCACCCGAAATTATGTGACCCAAGTACTCCAAGGAGGTTTGGGCAAAGTGACATTTCTTGCGGTTGGCAACCAAACGATGGTGTGACAGGATTTGGAGGACCATTTCCAAATGAAGTACATGCGCCTGTAAGTCTCCACTAAACACTAATATATCGTCAAAAAAACCAAAACAAACTTCCGTAAATAAGGCCTGAAAATTTCATTCATCAAAGCTTGAAAGGTAGCAGGTGCATTGGTGAGGCCGAAGGGCATTACAAGAAATTCGTAATGACCTTCATGGGTACGGAAAGCTGTTTTTTCAGTGTCTTCAGTTCTTATTCTAATTTGATGATAACCCGACTTGAGGTCTAACTTAGAAAAAATTTGGCACCCTCAACTCATCCAACTCAACCAACTCATCTATCACAGGTATGGGAAACTTATCTGGTATGGTGATGCTATTGAGAGCCCTATAATCCACACAAAAACGCCATCCCCCATCTTTTTTTTTACTAGCACGACTGGACTCGAAAAAGGGCTGAGGCTAGGTTTGATAATTCCCGCTGATAACATTTCACCAACCATGGTCTCAATTTCATTTTTTTGGTGAAAGGAGTACCTGTAAGGCCGTAGGTTTGGTGGAGAAGATCCTTCCTTCAGTCGAATTACATGGTCATGTCCTCGGGCTATGGGTAAACCTTGTGGTTGTTCAAACACCCCTTAGAACCTGTTTAACAGCCCCTGCACTTCATGAGGTACGGGTTTTTCCTTCTCTTGCTCCTCCGATATTTGCATTCCGTGGAACTCCAACACATAACCTTCGTCACCTCGCCGCATGTGCTTTATCATTGTTTTGAAAGATACCAAACTTTTAGTCAAGGACGGATCTCCCTGAAGCATAACCTGCTGATCTGCTACTCGGATTGTCATAGTTAGGTCTTTAAAATTGGAAGAGAACTCCCCCAATTTTTCTAACCAACTTACTCCCAAAACCACATCTGCACTTCCAATATCAAAAGGATAGAAATCCTCCTGAATTTTCAGACCTGGAAATTCTAATTCTACTCCCCTGCACACGCTTTCTCCCTTGACACAGTATCCATTCCCCACTTCCACTCTGTGACCCTTCCACCGGAATAGCCAATCTTCGCACCAATTCTCGGGAAATAAAGCAATGGGAAGCCCCGCTATCAATCAAGACCACCACTTCTTGTCCTGCAATTTCCCCCTTCACCTTTAGGGTCTTGCCGGCAGTGGAAATTCCCACTATCGAATTAATTGAGAGTGCCATGTTGGTAGCCCTTAATTCCTCTACTTCTTGTTTTGAAGCTTCTGCCACCCTCCCCTCCTTCGTTCTCATCTTCTCCTTCATACCCCTCTTCCAGAAGCAACATCACCATTAACCCTTTTTTTCTTGCAGACATGACGGGGCCCATATTTCTCATCACAGCAATAGCATAACCCATTCTCTTTCCGGTATTGCAGCTTTTTCTCGGTCAATCTACGGTAGGGGCTGTTGCTGGAGGCCACGCTCACTTCTGGTGGCCGACGACTGCTGGGGGTGGAGCTTCCATGATGGGAGACTCACGAGAATGGTAGTTTGACTTTGGGTGAAAAGTGGATCTGAGGGAGTCAGTGAATCCTGTCCCAATTTCACTCATACCACTTTTATGCCGGGTCGCCCCATGGGTAGACGGATATCCGGAGTCAACCCTATTTGGTTGGTAGACCCGCCCGCTCCGAACCCGACCCTCGTTAAGGATATTTCTTTTCTCTTCCAGTTTTAATGTGTAAGCCATTAACGGCTGCAGCCTCAGTATTTCATGGGTTTTGAGCTCTGCCTGTAACTCTCTTGCTAGGCCATTAATAAAGAATTCAATGAGCAACTCATCGCTAGCTTCCGGAATCAATCCCGACCACAATTCGAAACTAGAAATATATTGTCTTACTGTTCCCTCTTGTCTCAAATTCATCAAAGTTTGATAAGCTGATGCTACCGACCCCACCTGAAATCGAAGCAGCAGCTCAGTTTTCAATTTGTGCCATGTTCGAATAGGTCTCCTAGATTCGCACCATTGGTACCACGTCACTGCTTCGTCCTCCAAACACATGGATGCTGCTACTATTTTCTCAGCTTCAGTGATCCTATTGACCGAAAAATATCGCTCCATCTTGAACACCCAACTCTGGGGGTCTTCTCCATTAAAGATTAGTAACTCAATCTTCCTGAAGTTACTCGTTCCTCGATTTACTCGTCTTCAATTCGTCCCTTCTTCATCATCCTCTTCATAAGAGCTATCAGAATGGAGTGGGTCAGTATTTATCTTCTCTTTCCCTTTCTCCACCTTTTTCATGTTATCTCTTAGCTCCTTCATGAGCTCATGGGTTGTTAATGTTGCCTGTCGCAACTCCTCGATGCTGGACTTGACACCATTCATTTCATACTCAATGTTTTCAACTCGATTTTCAACAGATTCACTAGATCTGGTGGTCACCATGTTTGTTCAATTATTACCCACAGCGGCTCTGATACCAAAATGATAGAGATGTAACTGAGTTTGATTGAGAAGTAGAAGAAATTGTAATAAAACGCAAGATCTAACAATGTCTGATGGAATTAAATCATTTGTATTGCCAATACTCAATCTATTACAATACTGTTGAGAATTAAAAGGCTTGAGGGAATTGAAATACTACTGTATTTGATAAAAGAAGGAAACCATTAACCAGAAGGAAATAACAAAATGAGAACAGAGCCTCCAATAAGGAATATCTTCATATTTTCGGCTGCCACAATATTGTGTATGCTCCCCCTTTTATCCTCCAGGCTTCCACACACCAATTGCATGACTTCTAGGCCATCATGACGTGCTCCCATGCACAGCCACCTCAACCAATTCCCCTGGGCCCACTTGTCTCTCAGCTAACCAATTTTCCTTTTGCTGCCCTTGATGCCCTCTTTGTTTTGCCTTCCTTTGATAGACTTTGGTCACAGGTGGCCTAACAGTCTACAAGCACAAATGACCTGAAGAGCATTAAACTATAGTTGCATGTAGGAGTGGGCAAAAGAACCCTATCCCGATTGATCTCTGATCCGAACGGACTGACTCGGTCCGATTTAGGTCGTTTCACAGAAGCTCGGTTTGGCATGCGGTTACAATGCAATCAACCCGGCCTATTTTGGATCGGTCATCAATTCAGAACAATTGGAACCGAGAGAACCCGGACTGAAAAATTCAAATTAATAACTATATGCACATGTCATTTTTAATTGGGTGTTTCATAAGCTTACAATTACCTCACCTACAACCCCCCCCCCCCCCCCTCTCCCTCAGTCCCTCTCTCATCACAAGTTCCTCTCTTCCTCTCTCAAATTCATCAAAGTTTGATAAGCTGATGCTGCCGACCCCACCTGAAATCGAAGCAGCAGCTCAATTTTCAATTTGTGCCATGTTCGAATAGGTCTCCTAGATTCGCACCATTGGTACCACGTCACTGCTTCGTCCTCCAAACACATGGATGCTGCTACTATTTTCTCAGCTGCCGTGATCCTATTGACCGAAAAATATCGCTCCACCTTGAACACCCAACTCTGGGGGTCTTCTCCATTAAAGATTGGTAACTCAATCTTCCTGAAGTTACTCGTTCCCCGATTTACTCGTCTTCGATTCGTCCCTTCTTCATCATCCTCTTAATAAGAGCTCTCAGAATGGAGTGGGTCAGTATTTATCTTCTCTTTCCTTTTCTCCACCTTTTTCATGTTATCTCTTAGCTCCTTCATGAACTCATGGGTTGTTAATGTTGCCTGTCGCAACTCCTCGATGCTGGACTTGACACCATTCATTTCATACTCAATGTTTTCAACTCGATTTTCAACAGATTCACTAGATCTGGTGGTCACCATGTTTGTTCAATTGTTACCCACAGCGGCTCTGATACCAAAATGATAGAGATGTAACTGAGTTTGATTGAGAAGAAGAAATTGTAATAAAACGCAAGATCTAACAATGTCTGATGGAATTAAATCATTTGTATTGCCAATACTCAATCTATTACAATACTGTTGAGAATTACAAGGCTTGAAGGAATTGAAATACTACTGTATTTGATAAAAGAAGGAAACCATTAACCAGAAGGAAATAACAAAATGAGAACAGAGCCTCCAATAAGGAATATCTTCATATTTTCGGCTGCCACAATATTGTGTATGCTCCCCCTTTTATCCTCCAGGCTTCCACACACCAATTGCATGACTTCTAGGCCATCATGACGTGCTCCCATGCACAGCCACCTCAACCAATTCCCCTGGGCCCACTTGTCTCTCAGCTAACCAATTTTCCTTTTGCTGCCCATTTTCCTTTTGCTGCCCTTGATGCCCTCTTTGTTTTGCCTTCCTTTGATAGACTTGGTCACAGGTGGCCTAACAGTCTACAAGCACAAATGACCTGAAGAGCATTAAACTATAGTTGCATGTAGGAGTGGGCAAAAGAACCCTATCCCGATTGATCTCTGATCCGAACGGACTGACTCGGTCCGATTTGGGTCGTTTCACAGAAGCTCGGTTTGGCATGCAATTACAATGCAATCAACCCGTCCTATTTTGGATCGGTCATCAATTCAGAACAATTGGAACCGAGAGAACCCGGACTGAAAAATTCAAATTAATAACTATATGCACATGTCAATTTTTAATTGGGTGTTTCATAAGCTTACAATTACCTCACCTACAACCCCCCCCCCCTCTCCCTCAGTCCCTCTCTCATCACAAGTTCCTCTCTTCCTCTCTCACTCAAAAAAGCCATTCCTCCACTTCACCTCTCATCTCACATGCTCACTTCCTCTCTCATCTCATGACTCACGAGTCACTAAGGCAAACCTGCCTTGCTGACTTACCGCTCCTCCGCCTTTTGTTGAGGCTGCTCGTCGTCAAACATCATGTTTGGACATTGTCTCATTGCCAAAGTAACCACTAAGCAATGAATAGCTGCAAATCAGCAGTTGCTCTAATACTTATTCTTTTTTAATTTCAAAAAGTAAAAAATCTGTTGTGAGTATTGTTTAACTGAATTGGATACTGTTAAATTTGCTTATTCTTCATCTGGACCAAGTTGAGTTAATGTGAATTTTAGGTTTTTAATTTCATAGATTGGTGTAAAAAGTTGTTTTTTAGGCGGTAATATTGGACTTCAATGGTGCTTTGTTTCTGGGTTGGTGAAAATGTTTGTAAGTTGCGCTTGGAATGGCTGAAATTTGTTCATTTCGGAATTTTCGGTGCAATCCGACCAAACCGAGCCGAACAAAGCCAGAATTTTGAATTTTCAGTTTGGATCGACTCGGTTCGATTATGCACACGGATCAGTTTTGGTTTCAGGGAGCCTCAACGCAGAAGAACCAGTTTGGGTTTGGTCTGAGCCTAAACCGACCCAAACCAGTCCATGCCCGCCCCAATTTGCATGAGACTCGGAGAGATTTGCAAGGAAGTTGAGCAAATTACATACAAACTGATCTCGTTTCCTATTGAAAAATTTCACTACATATCCAATATTCAGTAGTTAAGCTTCCATTTAGTATGATGTAGATGATTCAATCTATGTTGTTAAATGTGGTCGGTGGGCCAAAGCATTTTAGAAGTTCAACCCAATCAAGCGCCACTTTTGACCAATCAAAGGGTGGGTTGATAAGTCAAACACTCAAACATGTAGAATTTTTATCTAATATGTAAAGAATCATAACTTAAAATATACTTAAGTGCCACCTATAGCTGCCTAAGCGGCTGCTTGAAAACCCCACCCAAACGCCCGCGTAGGCATCACTTTTAACAACATAGGAATCAATAACCAAAGTTTTTTGTTTTAAATTGTTGGAAACTCCACCGCCAAACCACCATTCCAAGCTTAAGCGGAGCAACCGAGCAAGTAAAATCTCCGGCTATCCCAGACTCTTACAAGAAACGCACTCACTAGATTCGAACCAAGGACCTGAAGGTCAGATCCCGAGCCCTACACCGAGGGGTGGGCACTATCGGATTCGGATCGGATCGGACCGAATCCAAATCCAAATCTGATTCGATAAGAGTTGACTCGTTTGGTTCGATCGGATTTTGAGTCCTTATCAAATCGGATCGGATTTGATCCGATAACTATCAAAACAAATAGGATTTATTCGATCCGATTTGAAATCTTAACGAATCGGAAAAATTCGATTTGATAACAGATCTGAATCTGATAGAACATTCAATTTGATAATGAATCCGGTAGTGGATTCGATTTGATAACGGATCTGATTCGATAAAATTGATTTGAATTTAAATTATCTAATCCGATTTATCGAATCGAATCTACTATCGGATTTATTATCAAATCGGATTCTTTATCAAATTCGAATCCGTTATTAAATCGGATTCTCTATCGGATTCATATTAGTTATCAAATTGGATAAAATCCGATTTGATCCGAAATTCGATGAACCAAACAAACATGATCCGATCGGATTTGGTAGACAGATCCGATCCGAAGCCCACCCCTATCTACACCACCAAGCCACGCCCCTTGGGGACATCAATAACCAAAGTTTTGCACATTAAACTTCCATTTACTACAACCCAGATGATAGTGATACAACCCAACTCTGACCTAGACCTGTCAATGCTTTTAGCACTCACCAGTATAGTTAAGCAACAAAGAAGACTCGTTAAGCATATATCTTCAGTTAAAAATTTCAGTTCCAGCAAATTTGTTTACAATGCCTCCTCATTTGCAATATTTGTAGTCGGTAGTCGGTACATAGATGCCAACAACTACTAAATCTTTAACAGCTTCTAAACTAACATAGGCCCGCAAGCAATAGCCATAAAATCACAGTAATGCACAGATACAGTTACGATATAAAAGAAAATAAAAGAATAAATTTTATATCCATCATACTAAAAAATAAATAAATAATACCTTATTCAATCCTAAAAACATCATCATTCTTCAGACTCCACCTTCGGACCTAATCATTTAGAATCAAAATCAGTCTCTCTAGCCTCCATTACAACAACAGAGAGCAATGTAATGTAACTAACCGTGAAGCGAGGGATGACGGCCGTCCTTGCCCCAGCCGATGCCGCGAGTGGAGTCGAGATACTTCTGAACGAGGTGACGGCACTTTTGCATATGATTGACTCCTTCGATGCGGTAGCACCACTTGAGCTTCTCTCTTATGATCTTGGCCTTCTCGATGTCGATCCACTTCTCCCTCACTATGTGCTCTCTCATCTCCAGCATCGCCACCGGGTCCTTGTACGGGTTCGACGGATCGAAATCCGGCGCCGTTTCATCGAACTCTACGGTTCGTTTCTTCCTCCCCATTTTCGTTTCTTCACTTAGGTTTCTGTTTCTGATTTTGTTTGGGCTCTTTTGGGCTTTTAATTCTGTTTCATTGAACTTTTTTTTATTATTTATTTTATCTTACGAATTAGTATCCTCCGTTCTTTTTTCTCACTCCTCAGTTTTAATTCTATTATCCATACAATTCAATTTTAATTATATATATATATATATATATATATATATATATATATATATGGAATACCAAGATACCTCATATCACCATATCGGGATCATTGGACCCCGATATAGATACGTGGATAAATTGATACCATCTCAGGCTCTTACAAGGGTGCTACCAAAGATTTAAACTTGAGACATAGTCTCAAACTGTTAGATTGCGCCGGGAATAAAAAAACACACCCACATAAAATCTTGTTCTTATCTCAACCCAATCAAAAATATTTTTAAAAAATAATTTAAATTAAGGAAAATTATCATGAAATAATATAAATATTATCTGCTAAAATAATTTTGAAATTGTTCACTTTTTGAAATTTCAAATTTATTCACTACTTCATTTTTCGGAGGGAATAATTTCTCTAAATAAAATAGATAATTTATACACTTTTCACTTTATCATATGAAAAAATGATTAATTTTCAAACTACAAGTAAAAAAAAATATGAATTTAAAAATTTTGTGAAAAAAGAATTTATGTTATAAAATAAAAGAGAAATAGAAGAATACAAAGATACATTAGAAAGCCGCATACTTTTCTTATTAATTCTCAATTCATAAGTTTACAATAGTTGCTCTCTATTTATAGGGATGAATTATTATTCCTAAGTAATATGAGATAAGTTACAAATATAAATAGTTAAGATAAAATATAAAGACTACTAAAGTAAAAGGACCATCCACATTTACAATACTCCCCCTTGAGTCTTGCCCTATAACTTTAATTTCACACAATGTGTTTGTCCTTTGAATATGAATAACATTACCTCGTTAAAATCTTTCCAGTAAAATCCAATGAAATAAAACCCGATCTAAGAAAAAAGAATACAATATACTTTTACTAACAGTAGTTATTCACTTTAATTCAAACGAAGGCTTGAGGCCTTGTTCATCATCATACTTGACTTCAGCCAATATTTGGCTTTTTGATTTACTCGGTATTTATTTTTTTTTTGTAAGGAAAATTTAAATAAAAGTCCACCGTACCGATAATGTGTTATAAAATAGAGGAGTGATCTCCCCCCTTCCCACTGACATTTCCTCTCTTCGTCTCCCATAAATTTCCCAAAATGCCCAATTTCTTTCTCAAAAATTCAATTTTCCAATAAACCAAATATATCTCAATTTTTTTATATATTGATATATATATATATATATAGATATATATATATATATATATATATATATATATATATATATATTATTTTATTAATTAAATTTTTTATTTTATAATTTTTTATTTTTTTAAATTTATTTTGTTGTTCTCTTTATATATATATTCTTTTTTATTTGTTTAATAAATATTACAAATTTCATATTATTATTATTTATTTTGTGTTTATTTATTCATTTAATTTTTGTGATTCTTTTTTAATTTATCTAACACTACTTATGTATTATAAAAATATTATCATGTATATTAGAAAAATATATATTTAAAAAATAGTACAAATAATAACATAAAAAGTTACACTTAAAAATATAAAAAACATAAATTTTAATCTATGTTGCCTCCAAAGTCTCATCCTGGCGCACTTGGTGTACATAATTGATTATGAATCCTATAAATAAAAAATGAATCAAAAAAATTAAATGAATAAATACGAAATCTGTAATATTTATTAACAAAAATCAAAAAAATTATAAAATAAAAAAAAATAATTAATAAAATGGCAAAGGAGTTATAATTAGTATATAATTATTTTTAAATTAATATATATATATAAATATATAAATATTTTCATGTATAATAATTAAGTGAGTGATTTCATATAAAGTGAGAGGTATTGTGGTAAAATTGCAAGGAGACAAAGGGGGAGTGGTGGGATGAGTAATTTATAGGGGTGTGCATTAATCGGTTTTAACCGATTAACTGAACCGTTTCGACCCATTTTTTTATTACGGTTCGGTTAATTCGGTTTTAAATCGGTTATTGCGGTTAAAATTTTTAACTTTTCGGTTATTCGGTTCGGTTACGGTTATGAGATTCGTATAACCGAACCGACCGATTAACCGAAATTAAACCATATATATATATATTTAATCAAATGTTAGTTAGAATCAGATATGTGATCGAATTAGTGATCCAAAAAATTTAATGCGTCAGTGGTTCGACCGGTTGAAACGTTCCAAAAAAATCGGTAGAACCGACCTACATCATATATAATTTTACTAATTAAAAATTATAAAAATATTAAATTTTAATTATTGGATTGGTTAATAACCGAATTAACCATAACCGACCGAAATATAATGGTTAATTGGTTAATGGTTATGTGTAATAAATTGGTTAAATCGGTCACACTTTTATTTAACCGAAAATTTCGGTTACGGTTAAAAAATCAAGGATTAACCGACCAAACCGACCGATGCACACCCCTAGTAATTTACTATAAAATAAAAGAGAAATAGAAAAAGAGAAAGATATATTGGAAAACTGCAGACTTTTGTTATTAATTCTCAATGTTTACAAGAGTTGTTCTCTATTTATAGAGAAAAATTATGGTGAGATTATTATCCATAAATAATATGAGATAAGTTATAAATATAAAAAATTAAAATAGAATATAAAAAAACTATTAAGTAAAGGGACCATCCAAATTTACAATAATATAATTTCCCCTTAAATTGATAACCTTAATAAAATATATTCTCTTGAAATCTCAATTTTTTTTTAAAAAAATTCTTTCATGTTCAAATACATCCATATGAAGGAGATTTTTTTTATCCCTGTTAATCAAAAATATTTTTCTCTTCAACGAGATTTTGTTATCCCCTTCAATCAAAAATATTTTTCTTTAATAGCAGGACGTCAAAAAATTATTTGTCTTTAACTTGTGGGCTTAATTAGATATATGTTTGTTCTATGATATGATTTCAATGAATTATAAAATAATTAAGAGATTTTTGTAGGGGTTCCCAATATTCTAACTAACTCAATTACAAAATCATAGATTTCTTTTTCTTTATTCTTTTTTTTTTTAACTTTTATAGTGAATTATGTAGCAAAATAGATTTACTGACAAAAAAAAATTACAATGTTATTGGTCCAATCAAGACCGAGTATTATTAGAAAAATAAGGTTAAATACTTAAATCTCTCAAATTTTAAATTCAGTTTTTTTTTTAAAATAAAAATTTAGAAAGAAGAATTTAATTATAAATAAAATATATATCTTTTAAGATGTAAAGAAATTTCTTATATGTATAAAGATAAATTCATTCAAAATGGGATGCGTACACTAAAATAACAAATAATTTTGCTAGTAATAAAAATTAAGTCCAATAAATAAATAAATAGTCATTTAGAATTATCTGTAAAATTATTAATAATTTTTTATAATCCCTTTCTATGTGCTACCGACCCACAAAATGTATGTACACTCTGAGGCAGCACTATTCAAAAAGCAAAATACAAACGAGACCAAAAAGACACAATTGATTTTGATCAAACGACACCAGGAATTCTATCTCTTATCTAAGCCGTCAAAACTGTTAATGCCATGGACTTGGCCGCACCAGATTGCAACTCCACAATTAGATTATATTCACCGGACCCACGGCCCAAATCCCAATGTTAACTCCAACTCCACGTCACTCCCATCGGCTCCTCCATCAGGCTTCGCTATCGAAGCCTCCACGGTCTCAACTGACACGATGTCACCTTCTCCGCTCTCACGCTGAGTCAGCTCCGGGTCACGACTCGCTGACTCAGCAACCTTGGCATTAGCATCCGGCTCTGGCTTAGACTTCGGCTTAGGAGCCGACCGCTTGAACCGGCTCCGAGACTGAACCTTACGAAGCTTATCAGAAACTGCAGCAGCGGAACTCTCATCTTTGGACACGTGGCGAATATCACCGGCTTGAAGAGCGGATTCGGAAGAAAGCGGAGTAATGGGCTGGCCTTGGAGGACAGCTTCAACGGCGGCTTGACAAAGTTGCCAGCTTCCGGACCACATCAGCCCGACGGAACCGTGAATCGGGTTCACAATCCGGCCGCAGGCCTCGTAGAGCAGGGATTTGAAAATAGCGGGGCGAAGATCTTGGGGGCCGGCATTGATGAGGTTGACGAGGCCGGCGCGGCCGTAGAATTTGGCGAGAAAAAGAGTGGCGTTGGCTTGTGACTGGGGGCTTTTAATCCACTGAAGACAGTGTCTGATAGTGCAGTTTTCGCCGCAGCCTTTGCGGAGAACACGGCATCCGTTGCAGCTTACACGCATGGCTAGCTTAGCTATGACTTATATATGATGGGCTTTTGTTTGGGAAGCAAGAAAGTGAAAGGAAAATGTGGGGGAATTGTGAAGAATGGAAATGACAGTGAGGGTGAGAGTTTATTTAAGGGGGAAGGAGAAGTGAGGACGTGGGATTGTTTTGGTACAAAAAGTAGGGAGCGGCGCAGTGGGTTTCCAAGAAAACAGGGGGCGTGGGGGATATCTGGTTTTCAATTTATTTTAATTTAATTTAATTATTTTTTTTTTTTGTGGGGGCCGGGGGGCAAAGTTTGTAGTTTTTTAAATCAATTTGAACTTCCTGTTTTGCCCTTGGAATTTGTTTTTAAAAGCTTTTTTTTAAAAAAAAAAAATTTATAACCCTATTGTGCCCACCTAGAGGGTCTCATTCACACCCTTGATACGCCTTTCAACTTTTGGAATGGACCACACGTAAGAGTTTTTTTCCTTTTTTTTTTTTAAATATAAGATGCAGGGGTGTACACGAGTCGGATTAAGGCTCGCACTATTCGACCCACAAAATCCATAAGGGCCGTGAGTTGGATTGTGTGGATTAAATATATTATTATTTTTTTAAATATTTAATAATGTAGATTTAATATAGTAAATACATGTATATGAAAGGGAAAAAAAGATTAAAATATAAAATTAAATGAAAAAATATTAAAAATATCATATGAATTAAAATTAAATAATAATAAATATATGAGATCACGGGTCGCGGATTGAAAATTTTTCAACTTGCGCAGGTTGGCCAAAACCAATCCATCTTGTGTGTGTCGTGGATTGACTCGTGATTTAGGTTGAGTTCCCAGATATGTTTTCTTCTCTTATCTCTCATAATATTCAAAGTTTGGTGGCAAGTAGGGATAGCAACGGGTCGAGTATGGTATAAGGATGTCAATACATGTATCTATCTCGTTCAATCAACAATTATGAAAATTATCCACTTACTTGTCTCTAATGTATCGGGCCCTCGTACGGGTTCTCGTTCACACGAGGATTTTACTTCTATTTTAATGAGGATGTGAATATTTGTACCCGACCCATCCAACCAACGAATATAAAAAATTATCTCATTACCCACCTCTAAAGTATCAGGCCAATCCCGTGGGAATTTTTATCATACCTAATGGCAAGTGTTGACGATTGATTTTCGTTCCATGGATAATTCTGGAAGAACACTCCTCAAACAATCTCCCTTCAACTGTGAATTTGTTTGGTTTGTGGACCAAATGTAAACTTAGCAAAAAACCAGAAAACACACAACAAACAAAGGATTTAACGTGGTTCGGCGGAATAGATCTAACCTACGTCCACGAACACAAAGAAAATGAAGCTTTTATTACGTGGTCGGGTATGACCGACCTCTTTTTACAAGTGCTTGGATTGGACCGACCCACCCTTGTTATATCTTATAAGCTTTCTATTTTCTCTCTTTCGTAGTATTCACTAAGTATCTTTTTTCTCCAACCCTTACAGTGAACTCTCAAGCCCTTTATATACTATGACAAATTACACTATTACAATGTCTTTGTGACGTCAGCCACGTGAGTCTGCTATTAAAGCTAAGGCTTTCTGCCTCAACAGCTCCGCCGAAAGTGACTCTGCCACCTGACATTTCTTTTAAACAAGCTACGAAACCTTTTGCCACACACCACTTCCAGCATCTTCGAAAGGTGCGAGTTCCCATGTAGCTTACGTCATTCGATCTTAATCAGACCATTACCCTTCCGACCCGCCTCACTAGGTCGGGAACCGGAACATCAACCATTCTGCCTATACCGGACTATCAGTCCCGACTCCCAAGGCCTTAACCCCCTCCGTACTCTGAACATCTTTCACTTCCCGGGTCTTTCAACAAATGTGAACCGACCCCCAATCCCCGAGCTGGACCTGACGTCCATGTTCCTTAGGATCGAGCCCTTGAACCTTCGAAATGGAAATCCCCTACATACCATTCTTGCCTTGCTGGGGCCTGATGCCCAAAAACAACTATCAACATTTGTCTTATAATTCTTGATATCAACGAGTTGATGAGTTGGTGCCATGAACTATAAAAGTGGGGTAGAAACAGACTGTCCTCGGGTCTGGACCTCGAACTCAAACTACTACGATCTTCTCTGGCCAGAACTGGTCGGTCTTCAAACTGCTATGTGTTCTAGTCGGTAAATAACTTATACCACCCAAGGGCGTTGTCATGTCATCATAAATGTCTCTCTTGATCCTCTAAAAACCGCCTCTCGGGAATCACCAATCCATCATTACCTCCTTAAATGCACGTCGAATCACCCTAGGGTTTCCTTCTCATGCTGCCACTTGTCATGCCCTCATTTCTTGCGCGCCAAAATGGTGTAGCCGCCTCGTTTCGAATAACTGAACGGTCGATCATCCCGTCCATTCATTTGGAATTTACCCAATGAGATCAAGCTCCCGCTACACGTGGCGCTCATCCGAGCCACTCACTTTGATCCGACGATCAGAACTGCCTTGAGTTGCCTATAAAAGGGGCAATGCTCACCGTTTCTTCCTTTCACAACTTCTTTTCTCTCAAAGCAAATTAAGCATTTTCTGAGGTGCCTTGCAACTTCGAATCTTCATCAAACCGCAAAGTTCACCCAATCTTCTCTTCCTTAAACAAGTAAGCTCTTCGATAATCTTCCTTTATTTGCTTCATGCTCTTCAATGTTATCTTAGTTGTTCTGTTTGCTCATGTATGTATTCGATTAATCGTGTGTTTATGAAGGTAGTTTTGGTTTGTGGATGAATTTGGCTCACATGAATGTATGCTTCTCGAAGGTTTTCTCTGGGTTCTGTGTTTATGAGGCATGTGTTTATAGGTTTTGTATGCATTTCTATTGGTGTTTCTAGAAAAAAAAACTTATAATTTCCGCCATTATTAGGGCATTTTAGAGCTTTTCTAGGGTCAGACTCATGGTAGGGATGAACTGGATACCCCTAGTATGTTTACTAACTAAGATTGCTTACTGACCTTCTGCCTCGGGCCCTATCATGACAGAAATGTCTGACGCTGAGTCCACCTCATTAGTTCCCCTGGAAACCAGGTCTCCTACTCAGCCCCCTCAAACAACTACCCTCAGTTCAGGATCCGAAAGCCTTGAGGATCTTGACACCACCTCGACCCCTTCTGAGGAGGAAAACTAATCTTACAATCGACATATACCCCGACTTGATCCTGAACGGGCTCCTCTGAGCTTTTCAAACTTGGATATGGGCTGACCCTTTGTAATCACAAATGTCAAGTTGGACACCTTAAAGGAGAGGTTCAACATACCTGATGATATCCAGTTAGAAATTTGGTCCCCTTTGAACGTGCGAGCCAGCCCGATGACGGTTCAGTAGCACATTGCTCGACCTTCTTTGACGTCGGTCTTCTACTGTCTCTCCAAGACTATTTCGCCAAAATGTTGTCTTCTATAGAAACCACCTCATGCCAGTTGAATAGTTGGAGGATATTGGTCGGCATCCATGTGATCTGGCATCAAGCAGTTTTAGGGAAACCGACCTTCGAGGAGGTGAAGAGACTGTACCGGCTGAATGCCAACCTGAAGCCTCACATCGGTTGGTATTACCTTACCGCACATGCCGGAGTTTCTCCCCTCATCTCCGACCTCCCATCCTCTAATAAGAACTTCAAATATAAATGATTCTGGGCCACATGCAAATGGGGAAGAGTCTGAACGGTCAACAACCAACCGGTCTTAGTCCCTGAGACCTTCTCGGATGGAGTTAAAAACCCGATCATAAGGGAATTTCCCTTCCTCTCTTTCTCTGGTTGTCATCTGTCTAAGTAGACCCTGATGGCTAGCTTCTATTCTTCGACACTTAGTCAATTTTTTGAGCGTTGGGCCATAAGGGAATTTTTCCTTCTTATGCCAATCAGATTCTGGTCATGGGGGAGATGCTCTAACACCGCGTCAACAAACAAACTAGGGCTTTGGTGGGAGGTAACCCGACCCCGATCCGGTATTCTCAACAAGTAGCCTCAGCGGGACGTAACCAAGCTCCGAGTCGGTAGTAACAATGGAATGTCCCTTCCTTGTACCATCAATGCTCGGCCATGGAGGAGATGCTCCGACCTCATGCCAGCTAACATAACAGGGCCTCGACGGAATGCAACCCAGCCCCGAGCCGGTAATTACACTTTGTCACAAGAGAATGTCTCTTTTTTGTACCAATCAATGCTCGATCATGGGAGAGATGCTTCGACACCATGCCAGCTAACATAACAAGGCCTCGAAGGGACACAACCCAACCCCGAGTCGGTAATAACACTTGGTCACAATGGAATGTCATTTCCTTGTACCAATCAATGCTCGGCCATGAGAGAGATGCTCCGACCTCATTCCAGCTAACATAACAGGGCCTCGGCGGGACGCAATCCAGTCCCGAGCCGGTAATCACACTTGGTCATAAGGGAATGTCACTTCCTTGTACCAATCAATGCTCGGCTATGAGGGAGATGCTCCGACCCTATTCCAGCTAACATAACAGGGCATTGGCGGGACGCAACCCAGTCTAGAGCCGGTAATCACACTTGGTCACAAAGGAATGTCCCTTCCTTGTACCAATCAACGTTCGGCTATGAGGGAGATGCTTCGACCCCATGCCATCTAAAATAACAAGACCTCGGCGGGACGCAACCCAGCCCTGAGCCGATAATAACACTTGGTCATAAGGGAATTTCCCTTCCTTATACCAATCAATGCTCGCCTATAGGGGAAATGCTCCGACCCCATACCAGCTAACATAACAGGGCCTCGGCGGGATGCAACCTAGTCCCGAGCCGGTAATAACACTTGGTCACAAGAGAATGTCTCTTCCTTGTACCGATCAATGCTCGGCCATGAGGGAGATGCTCCGACCCCATGCCAGCTAACATAACAGGGCCTCAGCGGGACGCAACCCAGTCCCGAGCCGGTAATAACACTTGGTCACAAGGGAATATCCATTCCTTGTATCAATCAACACTCGTCCATGGGGAAGATGCTCTGACCCCATGCCAGCTAACATAACAGGGTCTCGGCGGGACGAAACCCAACCCCGAGCCAATATTCTCAACAATTTCACTTAGGGTTCATGCAAAGAGGGATAATTTTTGACCTCTGACGACCCCTAAGGAGTTTGGTTACGACATCTCGTGCCAAGTCCTTAACAAAATAAAAACAGACGAAAATAAGACAATGCATAGCGGGGGTGATATATCACATACCTCGGGACAGACCCGAAAAAGATAAACATTATAGGCGCTCAAGACATCGTCCTGCCCTAGGCCACCCAAAATAATAATTTTGAACCTTACAGTCCAATGTCCCGGCAAATCGAGCTACAGATCGAGGAGGCGGCCAACGCCATGAGACTCTCGTCATGCTAGGCAGGCCCTAGGTAGCAAACTCCATGGATGTCTCCTAACTTTTCCCGCGCTATGCACATAGAGGATCCGAAAGGGAATGGCCAACGCCACGAGGGCATTCTCCCTTCTCGTGTTAGGCATATCCTAAGGCCGCAAATGCCATCGAGGCTCTTGGGCCTTCCTCGTGCTATGCCGACCCAATGGTACCATATTACCTGAGTTGTTTTCCTTCCATACGTGCTATGGTTTCCTAGGGGCGCCAAATGCCAGGCTGACCCTTCCACCAAACGTGTTATGGTTACCCCGAGGTGTCGAACGCCACGCAGGTCTTCATTGTCTTCAATCCATACGTGATATGGTTACCTAGGGGCGCCAAATGCCACGTCGGCCTTCTCGCCTAACTTGCTATGGTTAACCCGAGGTGCCAAACGCCATACATGTCTTCATTGTCTTCAATCCATACGTGCTATGGTTATTTGGGGACGCCAAACACCACCCGACCCTCCCGCCTAATGTACTATGGTTATACTGAGGCGCCAAACGCCATGCAGGTCTTTATGTCACATTCCTAAAAAATACAGGTCTTTTAGTAGTCATTCTCCGACCGGGGAGTTTGGTAATGATACCGGGTAATAGTGTATAACAAGGATTTCATGTTCTTCCCATATGTTCTCAAATCTTGGTGTATTTCAGCCGAGCGTATCTCGTAAAACATTAAATATATTTTTTCAACCTAATCAATAATAAGAAATGCAAACGAGCTTTTATTTAAAAGATAGAGTTTTTTCAACCCAATAAATAATAAGAAATGCAAACAAGCTTTTATTTAAAAGAGGGAAATTCTTATCCATTATCAAAAGATTTTGCTACACTTCTTTCAACTCTTTGAGGGTTATTATAAGAGAGACTCTTATTATAAACATCTACCTTGACATCTCTAAACAATTCTTTAACAATATCCTTATGAATCGAGTTCTCTGGTGAAGCTGGAGAATGGTAGGTCAGGCAGCGACAATAATTTCTCTTGGAGGAACTTGTTCAGCATCAACATCAAAGGCGGGAAGAAATCTGTCAGCCTCGAACTCATAATATTGCATTTCATTCACTAGCATGACGCCAAACGCTCTGCCCTCTATATAATAGCGTGCCCAGAAACCCATCATTCGTGCATAATAAGTAGGAGGCACTCATGAAAACCGATCGAGTACCCATTGCGCACCGGACCCCCAGCTGCTCCATAGTGGCTGTTGCTGCCATGAATCCGAAGATTTAGCAGGTCGAACAAAAACCATAATTTCTCTAGGACGAGCTTGTTCATTCATGAGGGTTGGCGTATAGAAGCCATCAACCCCCGTCGTTATATTGCATTCGACATATCAGTCCTAATTGATGACTTATAGTCATCTCTTTTATATTTCATTCAACAACTCAATCATGAGCTATTGAAAGTGTTTCCTCAGCATCTATTCCATCTATTTCATTGTTGAACCCTCTGAAGATCTGTGATTCTAGTCTCCTGCCATCGCCTCAACATGTTTGCTACTTTTTATATCGATTCCTCATAGACGGTGCCAACTGTTGACGGTTGATTTTCCTTACAGGAGTAGTTCCAAAATAACACTCCTCAAACAATCTCCCTTCAACTGTGAATTTGTTTGGTTTAGGGACCAAATGTAAATTTAGCAAGAAACCAAAAAATACACAATAAACAAAATATTTAACGTGGTTCGGAGGAATGGATCCAACCTACGTCCATAGACACAAAGAAAATGAAGCTTTTATTACGTTGTCGAGTATGACCGATCTATTTTTACAAGTGCTCGGATTGGACCGACCCACCCTTGTTCTATCTTATAAGCTTTCTATTTTCTCTCTTTCGTAGTATTCACTAAGTATCTTTTTTCTCCAACCCTTACAATGAACTCCCAAGCCCTTTATATACTAGGGAAAATTACACTATTATAATTTCTTCGTGACGTCAGCCACATGAGTCTGCTATCAATGCTAAAGCTCTATGCCCTAACTACTCCGCCAAAAGTGACTATGCCACATGATATTTCTTTTAAGCAAACTACAAAACTCTTTGCCACACGCCACTTCCAGCCTGTAACCCGTCACCTCAGACCCCTTCGAGAGGTGTGAGTTCCCATATAGGGCTTATGTCATTCGATCTTAATCAGACCATTACCCTTTCGAACCGCCTCACCAGGTCGGGAACCGGAACATCATCCATTCTGCCTATATCGGACTATCAGTCTCGAGGCCTTAATCCCCTTCGTACTCTGAACATCTTTCACTCATCGGGTCTTTCAAGAAATGTGAACCGCCCCACAATCCCCGAGTTAGACCTAACGTCTCTGTTCCTTGAGCTCGGGCCCTTGAACCTTGGAAATAGAAATCCCCTACATACCCTTCTTGTCTTGTTGGGGTCGGATGCCCAAAAATCACTATCAACAGCAAGTTAAATAAAACTATTTGAAAATCACAAAATCATTTCTGATGGGACAGCCCCACCTAAGAGTCATCCTATTTTGATAAAAGAGATTTATTAATAAATATTTTGTAATGCAAAAGCTTGTCCTAAGGCTTTCAAGATCACGATTTTTTTCAAAAAAAAAAATTAAACTTCTTTATATAATATACTTACCACAACATAAGATAATAAATAATTTAAATAATTTTTTATTGTATTGTAAATCTCTAGAGAAAATATGAGGAGGTCAAAAATAAGAAAAATTTAAATTAATAAACACACATTACATTAATCGACAACTCCTAAGTAATATATGTTAAGGTAAAATATGGCTCACCTTTCGATTGGATTAACCCAATCGATTAGGCTTTGATCTCCTAAAGTCCAATCGACTAGACTTAATTGCTGACCCATAACGAATTTCCAACTGACTAGAAGTCCAGCCGACTTGTACTCTATTGGCATCTGCCTAATATTCCAGCTGATCCAACTGGCTCCAAGCATCCAACATACTTGGAAAAAAGAACATTCTTGTCGACATGCTAAAGATTTTGGGAAACTAATCTCATATTATTCACTCGTCCAGTCGACTAAATCTAGTCTATATGCGATAAGTCTTACTCTGGCTAGGACACAAATCTCTTCTTTTACATGATGTCTCTAAAAAAAATTCAGGATTACTTGAAATCCTAAAAGGGTTGCAACTATCCTTATTTGAGTTTAACTTTGTTTCCTCAATAGGAATCTGAGTCATCCTAGGACTAGGATACCTAAATCTATAAATAAATGGGACCCCCAATGTTACGAATTCATTTAAGGACTAGGATACCTAAATCTATAAATAAATGGGACCCCCAATGTTACGAATCCATTTAAGCTCTCGCTCACAAACTTGAGACTCAGAACTCTTGCCCTCACTGCGCTTATACATGATATCTTCTCCGCCTTCATGACACATAAATTGAGATACAATGTAGCACTCTTGCCTTGTTCTCTTTCAGAACACCATCACCATCACTGACTTGAGCGTCAGAGTGTCTACGTCAGCCACCAAACTGGTGGTCAGTCACTATGTATTCTTTCTTTGCCTTTGTTTTCTAGGATTGTTGGTGCCTCTTTCCGTTCAACAATCGATTGTGAACTGAACGCGGAATTCACCGTAACCAATATTTTTTGAAATTTATATTTGATTTTATTAAATAAGCCTCGTGATGTTATAAGGATTCTCTTACATGAGGTTCAATTGTTTGTTTCAAACGTTCGTACATGAATTTGTTCCCTAAGAAAGCCTCGGGCTCAGAGAATCCATGTAAGTAATTTAAGTTCACTTATGATGCCATCAAGCTAAAAGAATAAATCAATGTGAGGATGCTTCAAACAGACAATTGAGCCTCGTTTAAGGGGATCTCTATCCCTTAATAGTCCTCATGTGGCTAGATGGTATTATGGGTGAACTAAAATGCTTACATGGACTTCGAGTGTCAGGGTTCGAGTCTCATCCAACAAAATGAGGCTTCCTCGAGAAAAGAATTCAGTACAGAGACATCAAAAGCCAACAATTGAATCTCGTTTAAGGGATATATCTTTATCATTAATATATAATGATATGTATTTCAAAATAAAATAAAGGGTGTGACTATTTACACTCTAAAATGTATTTGGACACACATATTTTAAAAATATTATTTATTACTAAAATACCCATATGTAATTTACCATTAAGGATAAATTATGATATAGTGCCTAAAGAAATTTTTGAATTGTAAATAGGCTTATCATATATTATGCTTTTTATTTTTATTTGCTATAATAAACATGTGGGGGTATATTCTAATGGTAGGGCTTGAGCAGCCTTTTTCCTTTTTCCTTTTGATGTTTTTTTTAGTTATTGTGAATCATGCATTGGATTTTCTAAAAGTAGTGAGTAAGTTTGTTTGCTCAAGAAGGACTGGTAGCTATCAAAGACACATATTGGGTTATTTTGCTTGATCGATGGTTGTCCAATACAACCACTGGGAATAAGTATAAATGTTGCAATGGTGCAAAAGAAGTGAAAATTTCTGGATGGTCATAGACTCATAGTTGTTATTTGTTAATCAAATCCTTTTTTTCCTTTAATCGTTGGAAATCTCACCACCAAACTACTCATTCCCCTTACGGATTATTAACCAAACCGAATAAAAAACTTATCATAATTTTCCTTTTGCATAGAAAATGAAAATTATCAAATTTATATCTAGAAATATAATTTTTCATGCGTAAATTCCAAAACTCGGTCATTCTTCACTGGCTTGATAAGGAAATTCCTCCATAACCCCCACATACAACTAGGTATATGAGCATAATAACCAATGAGTTTTTTAATGGAAAGAGTTTTATGATTTTTTTGTTTTTGTTTATTTGTTTGTGTAATATCCCGCCCGAAGCCAGGATGCTACCGGCAGGAGACATGAAAATCCATCTCCATAAGCCTCTATTTCTACTAAAATTTTGGCATGGCCTTTGTTTAAAATTATGAAACCTGGATCCAAGTCCAGCACATCGAGGTGTCCTGATATAAAATTCAAAAGCAATAATCTCAACTCATGTAAATAGGCCTCCGGCCCGACAAATCTCAACGCATATATAAATAAGCCTCCGGCCTGACATAAAATAAATAACTACAAATAATTACGTGCTCAGCACGATTAAAACTACATATGTGATACAAATAAATAAAACTAAAGGCTGTGGGAGCCCAAACACACATCCCAGAACCATTCAAGACCGACTTGACTGCATCGGGGTGATCCGCTGCCTGCAAGACGTCAAAGAAAATCTTCTAGCTCTTTAAGTCCAATGTGAACCTGCAAAATTAGCAAACTGCCGGGGTGTGAGCTATAAAGCTCAATAAGTACTCACGTCTTATGTAAATATATCAAATGACAACAAAACTTAAATAGAAATCAGACATATGTAAAGACACAAACTTATAAATCACATCCTTACCCGATGGTCGTTTATTTATGTTATACCTGGATAATTTACTCATTGTACTGAAAGCAACACTATAGTAAACTTATTTGCTCGATTCCACTCTATATTTCACATCTATGAAATTCTGACCTCTCTCATACACCAATCTAGAAGCATTCATCCACGTATGTACATATTCTTTTTCCACACTGTAGCCATACTTTATATACTAACAACATCAGATTTTCTCATAACCGGAACTAACTTGTGTGGATGCAGGTTTTCACCCGAAGTCCACAATTGAGAATCTGAATTTTATGGGTACTAGCGAGCCTGCAAAATGAAGGTAGAATGAGCAGGAAGTACTGCCCACCAGTGCAGTGGAAGCCATAGGCTCTCTGAAGCCCAAGTCAGTAATGTGGATTAGTAGAAATAAGGAGAAGCAAGACTTGATATTACCTTAATCTCCGTCTGTTTTGCGTGAGGGCGGTGGGGGTTGGTGCCCAGAACGCCAATTCCCGTTTGTATTTCCTTGAAAATACTTTTGTAAAACGTTTTATTATGAATAAAATGAACAGTTTCTATAATATAATATATCTTCTTATATTGTAAAGACGTAATTGACCTTATGATGATTAGTCATGGTACTGTTGCAAAAGCGTCGCAACTGACATTGAGTTGTATCATGACGTTGTCATTCTCAGATAGTTCCTGGTCAAGGTTTACACTACTTGGTCAGTAAAGTAAACCCGTTGAGAGACCGATACATGTCGTATACTGGAATATATGATTCCAATAGTTTCTCAATGAACCGTGAGTCTTGGGGACTCGTATAGACGTGTAGTGTTTATAGCGGATAGACCCTGAACGACTCACTGAAGATTCTTAATGGATGGTACACCAACGTCAATAAGAATCTTCTCGGGTTGAGTAGCATTTGTGATTCTTCGACTTGAGATACCACTGTGTGTTGGGGTTGGTGCTCATAGCGCAAATTCCCGGTTGTATTTCTTTATGAATACTTCTGTAAAACGTTATTATTTTGAATAATATATGCAGTTTCTATAATAATGAATCTTTTAATATGGTAAAGACGTAATGACCTTAGAATGACTAGTCATGGTGCAGTTGCAAAAGCGTCGCAACTGACATTGAGTTGTATCATGACGTTGTCATTCTCAGACAGTTCATGGTCAAGGTTTACACTACTTGGTCAGTATAGTAAACCCGTTGAGACCGGTACATGTCGTATACTGGAATATATGATTCCAATGGTTTCTCAATGAACCATAAGTCTTGGAGTCTGGTATAGACGTGTAGGTTTTTTAGCGGATAATAAACACTGAACGACTCACCGAAGATTCTTAATGGATGGTACACCAACGTAAATAAGAATCTTTTCGGGTTGAGTAGCACTTGTGATTCTTAGACTTGAGATGCCACTGTGGGCACATGAGACATCTTCTACACTTAGATGGTAGTCACGTCACCGATCTATTTAGATCAGACCTCCGCATGTTCGTTGGGTGTAGATAGATCCTCAGGGTGTCATGTGTGTGTCAAGATATGATCCGTCAGTTCTGTGTATCAGAGCATAGGTAGTCCATATGATTGGCAATCAGATAAAACCATGGGCCCGTGGTACATTTTAGAAACTAGTTCTAAACATTCCTTTTGAGATTGCTAATAGAATAGTCGACTGGATAATCCCCATAGAGATTTGACATTTACATCTATATCTCTGGGATATATCCGGA
The DNA here is from genome assembly GCA_019454045.1 of Zanthoxylum bungeanum. Classification (NCBI taxonomy): domain Eukaryota; kingdom Viridiplantae; phylum Streptophyta; class Magnoliopsida; order Sapindales; family Rutaceae; genus Zanthoxylum; species Zanthoxylum bungeanum. The sequence goes on from SKCR01030731.1 coordinate 45,454, forward strand.
TACCTGTGACGGAGGAATTATACATTTTCCATGACCTCGACCTGTATGATTCAGCAAGTTTATCAGTGGTCGTCATAATTTACGGGTGGATAAATTATGGACACGAAATTGGATTTCGTGACGGATATGCCTGAATCTAGAGAGTCTCACTAATGAAATATACTCGTAGAGCACTAGGGCAACTTATATAAATAATATTGATTATTTATAAAGTCGTTTAAAGGTTAAACGCAAAATACATGTGATGGGACCCGATAGTCATTTCCTTACTTTTTGTGTATTTGCATTTAATACTTGATTAATTCAAATACACATTAATTAATTGTCAAAATGAGATATTTGACTAATATTATAAATGAATATATGTATTTAATATTTAATGTAAATATTATACATATATTTAAAATATTTGTATTTAATTAATTAATTGTTAAATGATTAAATTAATTAAAGTATAGATATTTTTATGTTATGATATTTTATTAATGACTTGAGTTGAAATTGTTGACTTGGTTGAAAATATTATTAAAGTGTAATGATCATTTAATCAAGTTGCAAGTTGAAATTGAAATGAAATTAAAACAAAATTTCTTGTTAAATTCCTTTGGCATTTTCGGCCAAGGCCATTTTGTAACAAGTATATATGTTTTGTTTCATTTAGGGTTAATAAACTTTCACACTTTACCTAAAAACTTCATTGAAAGAAGACATAGAAGCTTGAGAGAAAGAAAAGCAAAACAAGGAAAAACTTGGATTTAGTAAGTATTTCCAACTTGCCATTAGAGAGAAAAATGTTCCTCTTGTTGTGGTCTTCATCTTGTGATGTTCTTATGTTTTTTTCTTATTATTTATTCTATGTATTTTGGAGAATTGAAGTTTTTGGAAAGGGTTGAGCATTCTATTGATGGTTTAAGAAACCTTGTTGCCATTCTAGAGTTATTGACTCACTCTTAAATAACCTAAAATTGTTCTATAGTTGTTTCATTGTGGTGAGGCTTGTAATGGTGTTATAGAAACTTGATTTAAGTGTTGGTTTCAAGTTTCTGACCTTGTACCACCTTTTAGTTTTTCATTTAGGTTGATTATTTGGATTTGTATATGATGCATGTAAAATACTCTTATATTTGACTCTGGTCGGACATGATGTGGTCGGCCTCAGACATGGTCTGGTCGGACATGGTCTGGTCGGACCTCGTCTGGTCGAACATGGTCTGGTCGAACCTCGTCTGGTCTTCCATGATGTGGTCGGATCATGACCACATGTGGTCGGCCATGACCTGATGTGGTCGGACAAAGGGCCTTTTGTTGTCAGATTATTACTTCATCTGATTTGATCATACACATGAGTAATTTTAGGATTTAGGTGAAATCCGAATAGATTATTCATATTAGATATTGAATAATCTACTCGGTATTTTGAAAAAGTTTTGAAATACAATTTCAGCCCGACCCAAGTTTCCGCTGCGCCCGACCCGAATCCCTAACAAAATGGTATTAGAGCGAGTCTGATTCTAGGCCCTCCTAAAATGATTAGCCTTAATTAAATCAATGTTTAATCATGTTTTCTTGACTTTAATACATGCTTATTATAATCTAATTTGGTTAGATTTAGTGTGTATGACACTTAGCGGAAAATCCCTAATTAATAAGGTTTAAATGTAATTATGTATTTGATGCATGTTATATGGTCCGTCTTGTCAATACGGTTTATGAATATTTCTCTCCGTGACTACATCCGAGACCGTGCCTCTGCTGTGAGGGTGTAGCCGATAGAGATTTATTTATACTGGATGTATATTAGATACTAGATAAATTCAAGCGAAAGCGGAATCCTGAACGTGCCCTAGCTGTCAGGGTTACGCAAGTAACTTGATTTTATCATTGACGAGTTTAACCTCAGTACGTCTCTTTGTGGGCCTGCCTTAGCACCGACAACGAGAAACGACCAGGACCAGAAACCCAGGAGTCATTAGTGAATGATTGACAAATGAGTTGTCTACCTGATGAATATACGTAGGCGAGACCGTGTGCCTCTGCTGTGAGCTGAATATATTCACGGGATCCACTTTTCACTATTTATATTTATTTTAATTATTAAATCTTTGTATTCTGTTTGGGGATTATAATAATGCATGATTTAGTATGAGGGGCATTTTTAGATTAAAAATCCATGATCTAGTTTATGCTTTTGATATTATATGAAACTGTTTATTTTCTGCTAACCGTTTTTCGTGATCTATATGATAGATTTGTGATGGCGGCACCATCCACTAATCAGTTTGCGCGTATGCTTGATGCGAACAAAACTAAAGGCGCTGAGAACTTCGCTGACGGGACTTGGATTTGAGGATTGTCCTCGATTCCGAGAATTTGGATATGTTCTTGAGGGTCTGTTGCCCCTTGCTGTTGGTGCGGATGCTACGGAGGAGGAACGCCAAGTTTTTGAAACTTGGAAGAAGATGGTTAAGAGTTAAATCATACATCCTTAGTTCACTGTCTCCGGGACTCAAGAAATAATACTATGGCATGTTAGATGCGTATAGTATGATGACGCGATTGAGACAATCGTTTGAGAACCAAGAACAAGTAATTGTTCATAAGGTTGCAATGGAATTGTTGAATGCGCGATTGGATGAGGGGCAAGCTGTTAGCTCACATGTTCTTCAGATGATCGATTTGATCGATCAACTAAGGCAACATAATCTTATTCTTAATGACATTCTAGGTAGGAGTGTCATTCTTGGTTCACTTCCATCTTCATATCGCCAGTTCGTGATGTATTTCAACATGAACGGGACTATCTGTACCTACCATGAGTTACATAGGATGTTGCTCACGGCGGAGGAGGACCTTAAGAAAGGAGTACCGACTCGCCCTCCGAGACCTACTTCTCTTTCCGCGTCTTCCCAGGCCTGGCCAAAGGGAAATAAGAAGAAAGGGAAGAAGAAGAAGGGTTTCGGTCCTCAACCACAGACAAAAATAGCTAAGCCCAAAAGGGCTTCTAAAGACAAATGCCATCACTGCAGCAAAGTCGGGCACTGGAAAAGGAACTGTCCTGACTACATCGCCCAGCTAAGGAGAGAGAGAGCATCTACATCAGGTACATTTATTTTTCTAGTTATTGATATATCTTTGGCTTGTGAAGCCGTTACATCCAACTGGATTTTAGATTCTGCTAGTCTCATTCACATTTGCAATTTGTTGCAGGTGCTGAAGGAAAGTAGAAGACTGAAGCCTGGAGAGATGCAGTTGCGATTCAGGAGTGGAGACTCTCTGGATGCAGTTGCAGTGGGAGTATGCGAGATCTCATTGCCGAATGGGACACTTTTTTTAAATGACTGTCATTTTGTGCCTCGATGTGTAGCTAATATTATATCACTTTTTGTATTAGATACATAGGGCTTTTGTATTAATATTAAGAATTGTTCTTTATATTTATATGATAAAAGTAATATTCAGATCCTTTGTTGTCCAAACCAGCATGGTCATTATACATTGCAAACTTCAAAGATATTTTAAATACTGGAGTTAATAAACGTAGTTTACCTGTAATTAATAATACTGAACTTTGGCATATGCGGCTGGGTCACATAGGCGTTAAACGCTTTACCCAATTGGTTAGGAATGGTTTGATACCAGATCTTACCATTGAATTCTATCCAACTTGTGAATCCTGTATTCAGGGTAAGATGACCAAAGCCTCATTTTCTGGTGTTGGACACCGCGCCGCTAACTTACTGGAACTCGTACATTCTGATGTATGTGGTCCACTAATTCAGACTGCTCACAGTGATTATTCGTACTTTGTTACCTTTACCGATGATCTGTCACGGTACGGTTATGTCTATTTGATGCGACATAAATCAGAAACCTTTGAAAAGTTCAAAGAGTTCTGAAATGAAGTAGAAAAACAAACTGGTCAATATATTAAATGCCTTCGATCTGATCGAGGCGGCGAATATATAAGTGGTGAGTTCATGGATTATATGAAGGATAATGAGATTCTCGCTCAATATACTCCTCCAGGTACTCCACAGCACAATGGAGAGTCTGAGGGGAGGATATGGTCCGATCAATGTTGAGTTTTACAGATTTGCCCTATTATTTATGGGGCTACTCGCTTTTAACAGCTGCACATCTTTTGAACAAGATTCCTTCAAAAGCTGTTCCTACGACACCGTATGAGATATGGTTCGGTAGGAGACTAAATCTTAGTTACATTAAGGTTTGGGGTTGTCCTGCCTATGTCAGGGTGACTCAGCAAGATAAGCTTTCACCTCGAGGGAAAAAGTTTAGGTTTGTCGGATATCCTTCGAATACGAGGGGATATATGTTCTATGATACCGAGCATCGAAATGTGTTCGTAGCTCGCTTCGCAAAATTTCTAGAAGTAAATTTTTGTCAGAAGGTGGTAATCATAGACAAGTTGAACTTGATGAAGTCCAATCTGAAAATAACGAACCAACGGAGGAACTTGAAGTTCAAGTAGATGAATGACCTTCAACACACTCACACTCTGTAGGTCAGAAAGAGTATCTAGACCTTCTGAACGCTTGTATTTGATACAAGAAAATAGTCTGGATGTTCTCTTAGTTGAAGAGACTGATCCTTTCACCTATAGAGAATCAATGTTGGACATCGACTCCGTGAAATGGCAAAGTGCCATGAAATCCGAGTTAGACTCAATGCATGAGAATCAAGTTTGGGACTTGGTTCCGCTTCCCGAAGGAATTGTTCCTATCGGTTGTAAATGATTTACAAAAGGAAGCGCGGGCCTGACAGTAAGGTTGAAACTTACAAGGCCCGACCGGTAGCAAAAGGTTACATGCAGCGACCTGGCGTCGACTACGATGAAACTTTTTCACCAGTAGCAATGCTTAAGTCTATTCGGATTTTTCTTTCTATAGCTGCGTATCATGACTACGAGATTTGGCAAATGGATGTCAAAACGGCTTTTCTAAATGGATTTCTTGATGAAGAAATCTATATGGAACAGCCGGAAGGTTTTGCGTCCAGTGAAAACTCGGGTATGGTATGTAAGCTTAAGAAGTCCATTTATGGACTTAAACAAGCTTCACGAAGTTGGAATCTTCGATTCGACGAGATTATTAGATCGTCTGGTTTTCTCAAGAATTCGGAAGAATCATGTGTGTATCAGAAGGCCAGTGGGAGCATGGTCGTATTTTTAGTCTTATATGTTGATGACATCCTAATCATTGGGAATGATTTAGGTATGTTACAAAGCGTCAAAGCGTACCTCTGTAAGAATTTCTCCATGAAGGACCTAGGAGAAGTTTCCTATGTTTTAGGGATAAAACTCTATAGAGATAACAAATGAAGGCTGATTGGGTTGTTCCAATCAACGTACATAGATAAGATATTGGAACGGTATAATTTTGGTAACTGTAAGACAGCAATATATCGTTCAGACATGGGATTCATCTTTCAAAGAAGATGAGTCCACAAACAGAAGATGAGAAGGTTAGAATGTCTAACCAACCTTATGCTTCGTGTTTGGGTAGCATAATGTATGTCATGTTATGTACGAGGCCTGATATCAATTTTACTGTTAGCGTAACTAGTCGATATCAGTCCAATCCAGGTAATGACCATTGGATGGCCATTAAACATATCCTCAAGTATCTTAAAGGTACTAAGGATAAGTTAATAATTTATGGAGGAAACGAACTGCAAGTTAACGGGTATACGGATTCTGATTTCCAATCGGATCCCGATGATAGAAAGTCTACATCTGGATTCGTATTTACCCTTAACGGAGGTGCAATTTGTTGGAAGAGTTCCAAACAGGGATCGACAGCAGATTCCACCACTGAGGCGGAATATATTGCAGCTTCTGAAGCTGCAACAGAGGCTGTGTGGATAAAGTACTTTGTCACAGAATTTGGAGTTGTCCCAAGTATCGAGAATGTGATTCCGTTATACTGTGATAATACTGGAGCCATTGCGCAAGCATAGGAACCGAATGCGCATCAGAAGTCGAAGCATGTGGAACGCAAGTACCACATCATTCGAGAGATTATGTCGCGAGGGGATATTATCGTGTGCAAGGTACCGAGTGAAGATAATGTAGCAGACCCGCTGACGAAGGCCATACCTCCGAAGTTGTTTGATAAACACGTGGAGTCGATGGGTATTAGATACAATCGTTATTTGCACTAGAGCAAGTGAGAGTTTTTGTTGGGGTTGGTGCTCAGAGCTCAAATTCCCGGTTGTATTTATTTATGAATACTTCTGTAAAACGTTATTATTTTGAATAATATATGCAGTTTCTATAATATAATGAATCTTTTAATATGGTAAAGACGTAATGACCTTAGAATGACTAGTCATGGTGCAGTTGCAAAAGCGTCGCAACTGACATTGAGTTGTATCATGACGTTGTCATTCTCAGACAGTTCATGGTCAAGGTTTACACTACTTGGTCAGTATAGTAAACCCGTTGAGACCGGTACATGTCGTATACTGGAATATATGATTCCAATGGTTTCTCAATGAACCATAAGTCTTGGAGACTAGTATAGACGTATAGGTGTTTATAGCGGATAAACACTGAATGACTCACCGAAGATTCTTAATGGATGGTACACCAACGTCAATAAGAATCTTTTCGGGTTGAGTAGTACTTGTGATTCTTAAACTTGAGATGCCACTGTGGGCACATGAGACATCTTCTACACTTAGATGGTAGTCACGTCACCGATCTATTTAGATCAGACCTCCGCCTGTTCGTTGGGTGTAGATAGATCCTCAGGGTGTCCTGTGTGTGTAAATATAGGATCCGTCAGTTCTGTGTATCAGAGCATAGGTAGTCCATATGATTGGCAATCAGATAAAACCATGGGCCCGTGGTACAGTTTAGAAACTAGTTCTAAACATTCCTTTTGAGATTGCTAATAGAATAGTCGACTGGATAATCCCCATAGAGATTTGACGTTTACATCTATATCTCTGGGATATATCTGGATACCTGTGACGGAGGAATTATACATTTGCCATGACCTCGACCTGTATGATTCAGCGAGTTTATCCGTGGTCGTCATAATTTACGGGTGGATAAATTATGGACACGAAATTGGATTTCGTGACGGATATGCCTGAATCTAGAGAGTCTCACTAATGAAATATACTCATAGAGCACTAGGGCAACTTATATAAATGATATTGATTATTTATAAAGTCGTTTAAAGGTTAAACGCAAAATACATGTGATGGGACCCGATAGTCATTTCCTTAATTTTTATGTATTTGCATTTAATACTTGATTAATTCAAATACACATTAAAGTGTTAATGATTACATTTACAGTTGATAAAGCTTTAATGAAACAAAAGTAAAAAAAAATATCTAGATATTTTGTTTATTTTTCTCCACCATTCGGCCAAGGGCTTATTGGAGCAAGTATAAATTGTTGTTTCATTTTTAGGGTTTCATAAGTTCAAATACACAAAATAAACATAAAAGAAAGTTGAGAGAAAAGCTTGAAGGTTCAAAGGAAAAGGCTTGTAAAACTTGGATTTTTGTAAGTCTTCTTTAAAACTTTAAACATGAAAATAGTTTCTAACATGCTTGGCATCATTTTGTGTTGCTTTGATGCTCTCATCTCTTATAGTTTGTTTTATTTGGTTGTGAACTTGAATGAAAGATTGATGCATGTAAGTAAGCTTAAAATGGTTTTAAAGGCTTACTTTTGATTCTTTGGAAATCAAGTTGCCATTCTAGAGTTGTTGAGCCACTCCTTGGTGACCTATAATTGTTCTAGAGTTATTTCAAAGTGGTTAGGCTTGTTTGGTGAAGTATTGAATGGATTAAAGTGTTGGATTTTAAAGATTTGATAAAATTGGTCAATTTGATGAAATTGAAAAATTAGGGTTTATAACCCGTTCCAAAATTGGGGCTTTTCATATATGTGATGTGTTATGGAGTGTATATGATGCATGCAAATTTTTGGGTTAATTGGATTTGATCTTGGCATGTTTTGAACAAAAGGGACCAAATTATAATTAATTTAAAATTTTGGGGTGCTCTCGGCATTAGGCTTAAAATTGGGGATTTGTGTGAAATCTGATTTTGATGTATTGGATATGTTGAAAAAAAAATTAGAAATGATTTAGAATCATCCAAAATTGTCTTTGACAATTTTTGGACTAAAATGATAATTTGCAAAGTTATGGGGGCAATTCATAATTCCAAGAAATTTGATCTTTTGTGTAATTTTTCAGAATTTGATAACTGGATAATTAAATAAATAATTTTATTTAATTGATTCAAGAAAAATTTTGAAATCGGAAAATTTTGATTTTCCACTATTCCGCTGCGTTACCAGATTTTCGCCATAAAACCCCTACAAAATTGTATCAGGGCGAGTCTGATTCTGGCCACCCTAATATGATTATGCCTTTTAAATTCAATGTTTAATTTATTCTTTACTTGTTACATGCATGTATTTATTTAATTTGATTAAATAAATTAAAAAGCATCTTTTGCGAAAAATCCCTAATTAATAAGGTTTTATGTGAATTATGTATTTGATGCATATTACATGGTCCGTCTTGTCAATACGGTTTATGAATATTTTTCCATGACTACATCCGAGATCGTGCCTCTGCTGTGAGGGTGTAGCTGATAGAAAATTATTTATGCCGGATGTATATTAGATACTAGATAAATTCAAGCGAAAGCGGAATCCTGAACGTGCCCAAGTTGTCAGGGTTACGCAAGTAGCTTGAGTTTATCATTGACGAGTTTAACCTTGGTACTTTTCCTTGTGAATGTGCCCAAGCTGTCACAACGAGAAACGACCAGGACCGGAAACCCAGGAATCACTATTGAGTGATTGACAATGAGTTGTCTGTCTGATGAATATACGTAGGCGAGACTGTGCCTCTGCTGTGAGCTGAAATATATTCATTGGATCCACATTTCACTATTTGTATTTAATTTAATTATTAAATCTTTATATTCTGTTTAGGGATTACAGTATTGCATGATTTAGTGGGAGGGGAATTTTTAGATTAAAAATCCATGATCTAGTTAATGCTTATGATATTATATGAAACTATTTTATTTCTGCTAACCGTTTTTCGTAATCTATATGATAGATTTGCGATGGCGGCACCATCTTCTAATCAGTTTGCGCGTATGTTGGATACGAACAAACTCAAAGGCGCTGAGAACTTCACCGATTGGGACTTGGATTTAAGGATTGTCATTGATTCCGAGAAGTTGGGATATGTTCTTGAGGGTTCGCTGCCCCTTGCTGTGTCTGAGGACGCAACACTGGAGGAACGCCAAGTTTTCCAATCTTGGAAAGATGATGATTTAAAAGTTAAATCATACATCTTAAGTTCGCTGACACCGGGAATCAAGAAATAATACTATGTCATGTCAGATGAGTATAATATGATGATGCAATTAAGAGAATCGTTTATGAACCAAGAACAAATCGTTGTTCACAAAGTTGCGATGAAACTGTTCCATGGGCGACTAGACGAGGGGCAAGATGTGAGCTCACATGTTCTTCACATGATCGATCAAATGAGGCAACATAATCTCCATCTGAATGACATTCTCGGTATGAGTGTCATTCTTGGTTCGCTCCCAGCTTCATATCGCCAATTCGTGATGTACTTCAACATGAATGGGATTATCTGTACCTACTATGAGCTACATAGGATGTTGCTCACGGCGGAAGAGGACTTAAGGAAGGGAGTACCGACTCGCCATCTGAAACCTACTTCACTTTCTGCTTCTTCCCAGACCTGGTCAAAAGGAAAGAAGACGAAAGCGAATAAGAAGAAGGGTTTCGGTTCTCAACCGCAAGGTGAGATAGTAAAGCCCAAGAGGGCTTCTGACGACGAATGCCATCACTGCAGCAAAGTCAGACACTGGAAAAAGAACTGTCCTGACTATATTGCCCAGCTGAGGAATGAGGGAGCATCTACATCGGGTATTGATATCTCTTTGGCTTGTGAAGCCGTTACATCCAGCTGGAATTTAGATTCTGCTTGTCCTGTTCACATTTGCAATTCGTTGCAGGTGTTGAAGGAAAGTAAGAAACTGAAGCCTGGAGAGATGCAGTTGCGATTTGGGAGTGGAGACTCTCTAGATGCAGTTGCAGTGGGAGTATGCAAGATCCTTTTGCCGAATGTGACACTTTTGTTATATGACTGCTACTTTGTACCAGGATGTGTAGCTAATATTATATCTCTTTTTGTATTGGATACAGAAGGTTATCGTATTAATATTAAGAATTGTTCTTTGTATTTATATGATAAACGTAATATTCAGATCCTTTATTGTCCAAACCAGCATGGTCATTATACATTGCAAACTTCTAAAGATATTTTAAATACTGGAGTTAATAAACATACTTTACCTATTGTTAATAATACTGAACTTTGACATATGCGGCTAGGTCTTATAGGCGTTAAACGCCTTACCCAATTGGTTATGAATGGTTTGATACCAGATCTCACCATTGAACCCTATCCAACTTGTGAATCGTGTATTCAGGGTAAGATGACCAAAGCCCAATTTTCAGGTGTTGGACACTGTGCCACTCACTTACTGGAACTCGTACATTCTGATGTATGTGGTCTACTAAGTCAGACTGCTCACAGTGGTTATTCGTACTTCGTTACCTTTACCGATGATATGTCATAGTACGATTATGTCTATTTGATGTGATATAAATTGGAAACCTTTGAAAAGTTCAAAGAGTTCTGAAATGAAGTAGAAAAACAAACTGGTCAATAGATTAAATATCTTCAATCCGATCGAGGCGGCGAATATATGAGCAGTGAGTTCATGAATTATATGAAGGAGAATGAGATTCTCGCTCAATATACTCCTCTAGGTACTCCAAAACACAATGAAGTGTCAGAGAGGAGAGTGAGATTCTCGCTCAATATACTCCTCCACATACTGAACTTTGACATATGCGGCTAGGTCATATAGGCGTTAAACGCCTTACCCAATTGGTTAGGAATGGTTTGATACTAGATCTCACCATTGAACCCTATCCAACTTGTGAATCGTGTATTCAGGGTAAGATGACCAAAGCCCCATTTTCAGGTGTTGGACACCGTGCCAATAACTTACTGGAACTCGTACATTCTGATGTATGTGGTCTACTAAGTCAGACTGCTCACAGTGGTTATTCGTACTTCATTACCTTTACCGATGATATGTCATAGTACGATTATGTCTATTTAATGCGATATAAATTGGAAACCTTTGAAAAGTTCAAAGAGTTCCGAAATGAAGTAGAAAAACAAACTGGTCAATATATTAAATATCTTCGATCCGATCGAGGCGGTGAATATATGAGCAGTGATTTCATGAATTATATGAAGGAGAAATTGATTCTCGCTCAATATACTCCTCCAGGTACTCCAAAACACAATGAAGTGTCAGAGAGGATAGATCGGACCATGTCCGATCGATGTTGAGTTTTACATATTTGCCTTATTACTTATGGGGCTACTCTCTTTTAACAGCTGCACATCTTTTGAATAAGATTCTTTCAAAAGATGTTCCTACGACTCCGTATGAGATATTGATTGGTAGGAGACAAAATCTTAATTATATTAAGGTTTGAGGTTGTCATGCCTATGTCAGGGTGACTCAGCAAGATAAGCTTTCGCCTCGAGGGCAAAAGTTTAGGTTTGTTGGATATCCTTCGGAAACGAGGGGATATCTATTCTATGATACCGAGCATCGAAATGTGTTCGTAGCTCGCTTCGCAAGATTTCTAGAAGTAGAATTCTTGTCAGAAGGTGGTAATCATAGACATGTTGAACTTGATGAAGTCCAACCTGAAAACAACGAACCAACGGAGGAAACTGAAGTTCAAGTAGATGAAGGACCTTCAACACACACACTCTGTAGGTCACAAAGGGTATCAAGACCTCATGAACGCTTGTATTTGATACAAGAAAATAGTCTTGATGTTCTCTTAGATGAAGAGACTGATCATTTTACCTATAGAGAATCGATGTTGGACATCGACTCCGTGAAATGGCAAAGTGCCATGAAATCCGAGTTGGACTCAATGCACGAGAATCAAGTTTGGGACTTGGTTCCGCTTCCCGAAGGAATTGTTCCTATCAGTTGTAAATGGGTTTACAAGAGGAAGCGCGGGCCTGACGGTAAGGTTGAAACTTACAAGGCCCGACTGGTAGCAAAAGGTTACACGCAGCGACCTGGCGTCGAATACGATGAAACTTTTTCACCAGTAGCAATGCTAAAGTCTATTCGGATTTTGCTTTCTATAGATGCGTATCATGACTATGAGATTTGCCAAATGGATGTCAAAACGGCTTTTCTAAATGGATTTCTTGATGAAGAAATCTATATGGAACAGCCGAAAGGTTTTGCGTCTAGCGAAAACTCTGGTATAGTATGTAAGTTTAAGAAGTCCATTTATGGACTTAAACAAGTTTCACGAAGTTGGAATTTTCAATTCGACGAGATTATTAGATCGTCTGGTTTTCTCAAGAATTCGGAAGAATCATGTGTGTATCAGAAGGCCAGTGGGAGCATGGTCGTATTTTTAGTCCTCTATGTTGATGACATCCTAATCATTGGGAATGATATAGGAATTTTACAAAGCGTCAAAGCATACCTCTGTAAGAATTTCTCCATGAAGGACCTGAGAGAAGCTTTCTATGTTTTAGGGATAAAACTCTATAAAGAAGAAGGAAGCTGATTGGGTTATCCCAATCAATGTACATAGATAAGATCTTGGAACGATATAATTTTGGTAACTGTAAGACCGTAAACATACCGTTCAGACATGAGATTCATCTTTCGAAGAAGATGAGTCCACAAACAGAGGATGAGAATGTTATAATGTCTAACCAACCTTATGTTTCGTGTTTGGGTAGCATAATGTATGACATGTTATGTACTAGGCCAGGTATCAGTTTCGCTGTTAGCGTAACTAGTAGATATCAGTCCAATCCAGGTAATGACCATTGGATGGCCATTAAACATATCCTGAAGTATCTTAAAGATACTATGGATAAGTTGATAATTTATGGAGGAGGTGAACTGCAAGTTAACGAGTATACGGATTCCGACTTCCAATCGCATCCCGATGATAGAAAGTCTACATCTGGATTCGACTTTACCCTTAACGGAGGTGCGGTTTGCTGGAAGAGTTCCAAACAGGGGTCTACAGCAGATTCCACCACAGAGGCGGAATACATTGCAGCTTCTGAAGCTGCAAAGGAAGCTATATGGATTAGGAACTTTATCGCAGAATTGGGAGTTGTCTCAAGTATCGAGAATGCGATTCTGTTATACTGTGATAATACTGGAGCCATTGCGCAAGCAAGGGAACCGAGGGCGCATCAGAAGTCGAAGCATGTGGAACACAAGTACCACATCATTCAAGAGATTGTGTCGCGATGGGATATTATCGTGTGCAAGGTACCGAGTGAAGATAATATGGCAGACCCACTTACGAAGGCCATACCTCCGAAGTTGTTTGATAAACACGTGGAGTCGATGGGTATTAGATACAATCGATATTGACAGTAGAGCAATTGAGAGATTTTGTTGGGGTTGGTGCTCAGAGCACCAATTCCCATTTGTATTTCCTTGAAAATACTTTTGTAAAACGTTTTATTATGAATAAAATGAGCAGTTTCTATAATATAATATATCTTCTTATATGGTAAAGACGTAATTGACCTTATGATGATTAGTCATTGTACTGTTACAAAAGCGTCGCAACTGACATTGAGTTGTATCATGACGTTGTCATTCTCAGACAGTTCTTGGTCAAGGTTTACACTACTTGGCCAGTAAAGTAAACCCATTGAGACCGGCACATGTCGTATACTAAAATATATGATTCCAATGGTTTCTCAATGAACCATGAGTCTTGGGGACTCGTATAGACGTGTAGGTGTTTATAGCGGATAGACACTGAACGACTCATCGAAAATTCTTAATGGATGGTACACCAACGTCAATAAGAATCTTCTCGGGTTGAGTAGCATTTGTGATTCTTCGACTTGAGATACCATTGTGGGCACATGAGACATCTTTTCATACTTAGATGGCAGTCACATCACCGATCTATTTAGATCAGACCTCTGCTTGTTCGTTGAGTGTGGATAGATCCTCAGGGCGTCATGTGTGTGTCGAGATAAGATCCATCAGTTTTGTGTACAGAGCATATGTAGTCCATATATGATTAGCAATCAGATAAAAACCATGGGCCCGTGGTACACTTTAGAAGTGAGTTCTAAGTGTTCTTTTAGAGATTGCTAATAGAGACGTCGACGAGATTGTCCCTATAGAGATTTGACGTTTACATCTATATCTCTGGGATATATCTGGATACCTGTGACGGAGGAATTATACATATGCCATGACCTCGACCTGTATGATTCTGCGAGTTTATCTGTGGTTGTCATAATTTACGGGTGGGTAAATTACGGACACGAAATTGGATTTTGTGACAGATATGCCTGAATCTAAAAAGTCTCACTAATGAAATATACTCGTAGAGCACTATGGTAATATTTATAAATAATATTGATTATTTATAAGTCGTTTAAAGGTTAAACGAAAAATACATGTGAAAGGACCCAATAGTCATTTCCTAATTTTTGTGTATTTGCATTTAATGATAGCTTTTATCAAATACACATTAATTAATTGTCAAATTGAGATATTTCACTAATATCATAAATATATATGTATGTGATATTTAATGTAAATATAATACATATATTTAATATATTTGTATTTAAATAATTATTTAATTATTTAATTGTTAAATAATTAAATTAATTAAAAATATAAATATCCTAAGTTGTGATATTTTATTAAATGACTTTAGTTTCCTTTGTTGACTTGTTTAATTTCATTAAAGTGTTAATGATTACATTTATAGGTTGATAAAGCTTTAATTAAACAAAAGTAAAAAAATATCTAGATATTTTGTTTATTTTTCTTCACCATTCGGCCAAGGGCTTATTGGAGCAAGTATAAATTATTTTGTTTCATTTTTAGGGTTTCATAAGTTCAAATACACAAAATAAACATAAAAGAAAGTTGAGAGAAAAGCTTGAAGGTTCAAAGGAAAAGGCTTGTAAAACTTGGATTTTTGTAAGTCTTTCTTTAAAGCTTTCAACATGAAAATAGTTTCTAACATGCTTGGCATCATTTTGTGTTGCTTTTATGCTCTCTCATCTCTTATAGTTTGTGTTTATCTGGTTGTGAACTTGAATGAAAGATTGATGCATGTAAGTAAGCTTAAAATGGTTTTAAAGGCTTACTTTTGATTCTTTGGAAATCAAGTTGCCATTCTAGAGTTGTTGAGCCACTTCTTGGTGACCTATAATTGTTCTAGAGTTATTTCAAAGTGGTTAGGCTTGTTTGGTGAAGTATTGAATGGATTAAAGTGTTGGATTTTAAAGATTTGATAAAATTGGTCAATTTGATGAAATTGAAAAATTAGGGTTCATAACCCGTTCCAAAATTGGGGTTTTTATATATGTGATGTGTTATGAAGTGTATATGATTCATGTAAATTTTTGGATTGATTGGATTTGATCTTGGCATGTTTTGAACAAAAGTGACCAAATTGTAATTAATTGAAAATTTTGGGGTGCACTCGGCATTAGGCTTAAAATTGGGGATTTGTGTGAAATCTGATTTTTATGTATTGGATATGTTGAAAAATATTTTAGAAATGATTTAGAATCATCTAAAATTATATTTGACAATTTTTGGACTAAAATAATCAATTTAGAAAGTTATGGGGTAATTCCGTAATTACCAAGAAATTTGATCTCTTGTGTAATTTTTTCAGAATTTGATAATTGGATAATTAAATAAATAAGTTTAATTAATTAATTCAAGAAAAATTTTGAAATCGGAAAATTTTGATTTTCACTATTTCGCAACGTTACCGGATTTTCGCCATAAAACCCCTACAGGTGTTTCGAGGGTGAAATGCTAAGAAGCTCTCAATTTAGAATGTCCATGTCCAAGCAAAAATATTTTCCTTTTATAAGCCCTTTGAGGTAGGCTCATTTATTCTTTTGCCCGCTGGATGCCCTGAAACGATCAATTTAATTGAGCAGTTATGAGTTTAGGCGTTTTCTGATCTGATAGCTGTTGAGTCTATATGTTATTTTGGTTAAGTCATTTGTGGATTTGGGCTCGTGGGATCTCTGGATCCAATATTAGTTTGGGCTTTATTAGCGGGTTTTGGATTTTTGGCCTTATGGCTGGTCTGGTGGTGGGATGTCAATTTTACCTTGGGCCCAAATTTGACCCGTACAGTTTATCTCATTCTCTCTAAGTCAAAAAGTTATTGACTTGGAGAGTATTTTAGCGCATGTTGTATGAAACAGGACGTGGGGGTACCTGCTGACTGAACCTGGTGTAGGTTCTGAGCTCATTCATATGACATTACCATCTGGACCGAGGGAAGTCCATGTCTTCAATTGTCTCGACGTGAGTCCATGAGGATGTCCCCAGTCTATTGAACCAGATGTAGGTTCAGAAGCTACTTCACAATATACCGTCGTATGGACTGTGGGAAGTCCAAGTCTTCATTTGACTCGACATAAGTCTTATGGGGGATGTCCCCGGTCGACTGAACCCGATGAAGGTTCATGAGTCAATTCACACGACATTGTCGTATGGACTGTGGGAAGTCCAAGTCTTTATTTGACTCGACATGAGTCCACGGGGGATGCCCCCGGTAGACTGAACTCGATGAAGGTTCATGAGTCAATTCACACGACATTGTCGTATGGACTATGGGAAGTTCATGTCTTCAGTTGACTCGACATGAGTCTTATGAAGGATGTCACTGGTCGGCTGAACCAGATGAAGGTTCAGGAGTACATTCCCACGACATTGTTGTATGGACTATGGGAAGTCCATGTCTTCATTTGACTCGACATGAGTCATATGAGGGATGTCCCCGGTCGACTGAACCCGATGAAGGTTCATGAGTCAATTCACACGACATTGTCGTATGGACTGTGGGAAGTCCAAGTCTTCATTTGACTTGACATGAGTCCATGGGGATGTCCCCGGTCTATTGAACCAGATGTAGGTTCAGAAGCTAATTCACACTATATCGTCGTATGGACTATAGGAAGTCCAAGTCTTCATTTGACTCGACATGAGTCTTATGGGGGATGTCCCCGGTCGACAGAACCCGATTAAGGTTCATGAGCCAATTCACACGACATTGTCGTATGGACTGTGGGAAGTCCATGTCTTCATTTGACTCGACATGAGTCTTATGAGGATGTCCCTGGTCGACTAAACCAGATGAAGGTTCATGAGTCAATTCACACGACATTGTCGTATGGACTATGGGAAGTCAATGTATTCATTTGACTCGACATGAGTCTTATGGGGGATGTACCCGGTCGACTGAACCCGATGAAGGTTCAAGAGTAAATTCACACGATATTGTCGTATGGACTGTGGGAAGTCCAAGTCTTTATTTGACTCGACATGAGTCCACGAGGGATGCCCCTGGTCGACTGAATCCGATGAAGGTTCATGAGTCAATTCACACGACATTGTCGTATGGACTATGGGAAGTCCAAGTCTTTATTTGACTCGACATAAGTCTTATGGGGGATGTCCCCGGTCGACTGAACCCGATGAAGGTTCAAAAGTCAATTCACACGACATTGTCGTATGGACTATGGGAATTCCATGTCTTTAATTTGTGTCGTGTCATATGATTCCTCTTATTCTGCTAAGTTCTCGTATGATGTATTGTTTGGTAACAACCCTAATGGTAAGTCTTTTGTTGAGGTTTAGTCGAGTGGCACCATCTCCTGTAAATAAGTCTTTCCAAGTCTTCGCATATTGTCGTGTAATGATGACTTTTTTATCCTGCTAAGACTTCACACAATGTTGTGTCAAATACAATTGTATCTTGTAATAAGTCTTCTCGAGAAGTAGTGTTAAATGGCGTCATCCCTTATACCTACCCTTCATAAAATATTATGTCGAGTGACATCGTTCCTCATGTCATGCCTTTGTGTTGAGTCTTATTGTGAGAACTTTCGATCATAGTTTTTCTCATTCGACGTCATCGAAAGATTTACCATCTGCATGATGGGCCTTGATTAGGCTTTTCTCTAGTAATTTAATGTCAATATATCCCCTGATTTAGGCTTTTCTCTAGTTTTTCTCATTCGATGTTATCGAAGGATGTGTTTTCCTCATGTCAACCCTAGCGTAAGTTACAATGAGTTTTTGGCGGGAATTTGAGGTGCCAATAAGGATGGTATAAAATAGATATTTGAGTGCTCATTTGCCTCATTTGTAAAATCTCATTTCAGTCGTCAAGTTGGGAGAACTCTCAAGTCCTCAAAGTATTCTTCAAAAACCCATCTCATGTTCTTCATTATCTTTAAACATTAATAGTGTAGATTCAAGCTGTTTTTAGGCAACATAGGCTGTTTGATCTTTTGAATCGTAGATTTATTATTGAAATTGTGTTTGATGGTTGGATTAGAGTTTGATCTTTAGGGAATAGATTTTTAAGGAATCTTGTGTTTGCATGCTTGTCGTTTGGAGAATATTGAGTGAAGAATCCTTAGGCAGTTTAGGAGCTGAGATTGATAGCTTTGTCGAATCAACTTCTAGTGAGTTGAATGAGGAAGAAATATATAGTTATTGGTCGTATCAGGATCTAATTGAGACAGGGTTAATAACCGCAACAGAGTTATCTCAAGAGGTTCCTACTGAAGCTATACCTCTTAGGACTTTACCAGCAATTGGAGAGTCGAGTGGGGTTCCTAGCACTAGTGAACCAACAAACATGTTAACAAAAAACCCTGCAAGTCGAGTGATTGAGAAATCATTGAGGGAAATCAGGTGTAAGTATAGATTTTCAGATTCATTAGAACTAAGGCTACCTCTTCCGAGTGAAAGAATTGATTACAAAGTCTCAGAGTTGATTGGGTTCTATGAGCGACCTTTTGCGGATGGACTGAGGTTCCCCATACCAAGATTAGTTTGGGAGGTTTTTGACCATTTTCAGATCGCTCATTCTCAATGGATGCCTTATACTTTGAGGATTCTGTTGTCGATTGAATGCATGGCCTTCGAATTAGGAGTGTTCTTTGAAGTGAAAGATGTGTTATTCTCATACTACCTAAAGGAACACCTGACTGAGAAGGGAAGATACACTTTGTTTCTTCGTCAGAGGAAGAAATATTTAGTTACTGGACTCCCGACAAATGATAGGGGAAACTGGCAATCTGACTATTTCTTTGTGAGGGGTGAGAGTATATTTGGGTCGGCTGGAGCTGGTCAAATCCCATAATATTAGAGTTTGTCGAGTGAGTATTATATATTCATCATGCATTCTCTTTGAATACACTTAATAATAGGACTAACCCTATATTCGTTTTTACAGATGCTTTGCGAAACAGGTCGTTTCAGACAACAAGTCGAACTGTCTCCAACACTAAAACAATTTTATACGTGTTATACTGTAGTTGGTCATGTCGAGAGATATTTGGTGAGTCAAAATTTTTAAAGCCTTTAACTCCCGAAGAACTTTTATGCGCAGAAGACATAATGTCAGGGCCTTTCAAAGTATCTTCAATTGATGAAATGAAAAGTCGAAGGAAGCCAAGAAAGTAAATGGGAAGTAGCCGGAAATTGAAAAGGTTGAAGCTCATAAACTAAAAGAAGTCGTATCAGATGAAGCTGCAGTGGTAAAAGGGCATTCGACTGAAATGATCACGGCTGGGAAGAAAAGGAAAGCAGTTGCTGAGGTGGAAAAGGATTTAGAAAACGTCATAATCAGGATTCCTCACGGGTCGACTATGATTTCGGATCCTTCCAGCCTTAACACATTTGTGAAAGGGCTTTTACTGGAAGATGATGAAAACAGGCTAACAAAGATAGGCCCAGTTGAAGCAATGAAGAAAGCAACAACCTTAAGTTATCAAGTACGTATACCCAAGATTTTTATACTTCTTTAATTTTTAGTCGAATGAGCTCTAACTTAGATTTTTCAGACATTGGAGTGCAGCTTGTACATGTAGAAATACGCGGAGTCGAGTTAAAGGAGGATAAGGGAATTGGAGAAAACTCTTTATGTAGTGAGGAAAGAAGCATCTGAGTTGAAGTCTAGGTTGGATGCTTCTGAAAGGAAGGGAAAAAGATTGGAGAAGGAATTTAAGGAAATAAAGGCGACACTTAAAATGGAGAAAGAAGTTTTGGAGGCCACAATTGAAGCTTACAATGAGGGTTTCGACAATGTTAAAAAGAAGAACGAACAACTCCTCGAACAACTTGAAAGAATTATTTTCGAGTCTATGATAAAGGAGATGAGCAATTTGATGAAGGATTATCTAGAGGGAAAAACTATTGAATGGAAGCCTAGGAAATGTATTCGAGAATACGATAGGCTGGTGGCTGAACTTTCTTCATCGAACAACGTCAGTGAAGAAGAAAAATGTGAAGAAGTCGAGTCAAAGAAAGATGAAGGTGAGGAGGTAGCAGTTCCTAAAGTTGAAATGGCAGTGACTGAAGGTCAGGTGAAGGAATGAGAAGACACTGATCCCACGGGAGTCGAGCCTGCTGCTCAAGAAGAAGAAGTTCATGCTGGTACTTCCGAGGCTGCTGAAGATCAACCAGCCAGTGCTCCAGAAGTTTGATAACATAGCTAATCTAATGTACTTTTTTTGTTAATATTGTGTAGTAAATTACTCTTGGTGGAATGGAAAGTAAGTCCACAGTCTTTTATTTTCATATCGAATGAATTTTTGCAAGTAATATATCATCTAATTCATACTCGAAAGACAATTAAGTATTCATGCACATATTACCAGTAGAATCGCTTGAGATGAATTGTATTTCAACTGTTGTGGATGAGTATTCCCTCCAAAATTTGTAATTTGAAGGCTCATTGCCCAACGACTTTTGTGATGAGGTATGGACCTTCCCAGTTCGGACCCAACTTACCATCTCCAACCTCTTTGGTATTTTGGAAAACTCTGCGTATGACCCAATCTTCTTCTCTTAGGGTTCTTCTCCTAACACTTTTGTTGAAGTATTTGGCCATCCTCTGTCGATGGGCTGCTAGTCGAATGGATGCTAGGTTCCTGACTTCATTAATCGCATCGAGACTATAATTCATAAATTTTCGATTCGATTCCTCATTGATCCATTGGTAACGTGGGGATGAGATTGTTTCTTCTGTTGGTATTACTACTTCTGTACCAAATGCCAAAGAAAATAGGGTTTCTCCAGTAGACGATCGGGTCGTTGTTCTGTAAGACCACAATACTCCCAGGAGTTCATCTGCCCAAGCACTTTTAGCTTTCTCCAATCTCTTCTTCAAAGTGTTCAGTATTGTTTTGTTAGACGACTCGGCCTGGCCGTTAGCTTGTGGGAAGCGTGGGGTTGAAAAGTTTAATTTTATACCCCAATTCTTGTAGAAGTCTTGAAAATGATGGCTGATGAATTACGAACCATTATCAGTCACAATTTCTCTTGGTATGCCGAATCGACATATGATATTCTTCCAGATGAATGTCTGTGCCTCTTTGTCGCATATCCTGGCGAATGGTTCTACTTCAATCCATTTCGAGTAGTAATCTGTAAGTACGAGCACGTAGACTCGCTGTCCTGGGGCGGTTGGAAGTTTCCCGACGATGTCCATCCCCCACTTCATGAACGGCCAGAGAGATAAGATAAAATTGAGTCTTTCTGGTGGGAGGTGTGAGACTGGAGCAAACCTCTGACATTTTTTCACACTTCCTAGTGAAGTCTGCAGAGTCGGTCTTCATTGTAGGCCAGTAGTAACCGTCGAATGGGCTCGTAGTGCCAAGCTCCTCCCTCCGGAATGATTCCCACATTCCCCTTCATGTAGCTCCGCCAATACATGATATGTCTCTTCATGAGTGAGGCATTTCAGGTAGGGTCCGGAAAATGATATTTTTAGCAACTGATCGTCGTATAAGATGAACCTTGCAGACTGCCTATGGACTTTCTTGGCCTGAGTTACGCTTCTTGCAGATATTTGACTATTGATGTCATCCATGAGTCGACTGAATTGACTGAGGCGACCTCTTTTTCTTCTTTCCAAATTACGGGCCAATTCAAGTATACTACCAGTATTGATTGTGGTTTGTCTCCTTACATTGTTGATCCAATGGTGGCAAATGCATCCGCTTGGGAATTCTCGCTTCTTGGGACTTGGGTTATTGTGAGTGCCTCAAACGTCGACTGAATAACTTTTACCTTCTGTAAGTAGAATGCCATCTGTGGATCTCGTGCGTGATACGACCCTTGGAATTGGTTGACAATCAGTTGTGAATCAGACTTTACTTCTATCCTTTTGGCTCCAAGTTCATTGGCCAAGGTTAGTCCTGCTATCAATGCTTCATATTCAGCCTCATTATTGGTGACTATGAAACCACAATTGATTGCTTGTTGTAGCATGTCGCCTTCCGGAATAATGATCATTATCCCCAGACCGTAACCCTTTTTGCTACTAGATCCGTCGACTGCAAGTTTCCAGAGGATGGTCGAATGGATAGAATGGACTTCTGTTTCGGTTGTAGCCAGTAGGCTGGGGCTGAAGTCAGCTATAAAATCCGCTAAGGCTTTAGACTTGATGGCAGTCCTGGGTGTTAGTGTCTCTAAGACATGCCAAAGATCCTAAACAATGATTTGTGTGTGAATAAATCAAATGGAGTTGCGGAAATACTCACTTTGATCGGATGAGAAATTCAAAAACTTTCTTTGAATGTAGAAGCTCCAAGCCCTCCTTTTGAGTTCCAAACTCTTGGGTGAGTTTCCCTATCACCTTTCTTTGACTCTCAAAGTGCTAGCAATGGTGAATTTTTGCAACAAAAATTCAAGGAGAAGAGGTAGCAAGGTTCGGCTATGGAGGAAAGATAAGAGAGAAGTTGTGATGTTTTTGATTTTCTAAAAATCAATTAATTAGTTTCCAAAAACTTGTCAAGTTGGTATATAAAGATTTGCATTAAATGAGCTCAACAATTTCCATCAACTTGTGACAAGTGATGTAAGTAAAGTGGGTCCCACCACTTTAAATTTAAAATTTAAGTTGGCTCACACAACTTGAATTGGGCCTGGGTTCGTTTAATCCGATTAAACGAATTTTCCGTCGCGACGTAATAAAATCCAATTTAATTAAATAATAATGCCTCACAAAATTATATAAAGTCGTTTGTGAATTATTTCCAAATTATTTGTTCGCTTGAATTAAAATCCAATTTTAATACCGTATTGAAATTCAATTTCAATTATATATCTAATATATTATTTTAGCCCAATTAAATAAATTAAATAGTAAAATCCAATTTAACTATTAAATTTATTTTATCGATTAATTCCAAATTAATCGCGTTCTCTCTTCTAGATGAATTAATCCCAGATTAATTCTTATCGCAATTAATCCCAGATTAATTCTTTCTCTCATAATTAATCTCAGATTAATTCTTGCCGTAATTAATCCCAGATTAATTTTCTCTCATAATTAATCCCAGATTAATTTTGTCGAGTAAAATGTCATCAGTGAATCTTTGGGAAGCGACCCAAGAGATCCCTGGATATGTTGGCAGTAAATACGATTGTCAGACTATCCGACACGTGCGTACCCCGTACCACATTCTCACCGATTTACAAGACATGGTTGGCTTCTAGTAAAGCATCGTGCCTACCCAATTCTCCATAAATATATTCAACATGGAATATATATAATCTGTATCAGGCGTAATATACAATGTATTGCATAATACGATCCAGTATCCGATGTCACATGCTAGGCTTAGGGCTGGAATTGTGTCTGCCCCGTACAAAGCATATATCGGATCACTAGCAACTAGTCTCTGTAATCGGATAATCATGACCTAGTCATACTATCCCGATAGCTGCAGTATTTGAGAGTACTAGTTCGTATCCCTGTGTGATTATCATCTCCATATGACTGAAGTGATATTTCCATCTTGACATCACATCCAATACACTACGATTCTCAGTATACCCAGAAGAGGCGTACACAGAACATGTTAAAGCTCCGGATGACCAAAACCAAAGTAAACTGATTGTCGCAAGTATTAGCGATGCAAGTCTCAGGTTAAGACCACATACACCTACCCTGATTCAGATTCCCATAGACACATAGTCATACTACCAATGGGATTCCGAGGGGTCTATCCAGAGCGAAGCTGTTCCCGGTCCAACGACTAACAAAACCTCATATCACACTTGCATAAGTATCCAATACTTAAATATATGAGAACTATGCCGTTAAGCTTCCATAACGCGCACAAGTGTAATACTAGCCTATTTCGATAACGCGCACAAGTGTAATACTAGCCTATTTCGCATTATCGATGTCCAGTCTCGATAATACTATGACTAGGGATATTTAATGATTAAACCTTTCGTGGATTAATATTGTCTCATATCTTTTAAATCCGGTACTAATCATATGGACTTTTATCATTTATATATCCAAGTAATCCAATTACAGAATAATAAAAGAGCAATTTCCTTTGTCACATAGTTAATTTGTACAAAAACACCATGTCTTTTACAAATAGTGATGCTATTGGTCATAATTGTCCAACAATCTCCTACTTGGCCTATAGCCAATCACTCAAGTGTCCAACACTTGAACTATTTACGGATCGCTCAAACTTTTGCTGAGATATAGCTTTCGTCAGCGGATCTGCAAGGTTATCATCTGAAACGATTTTTCGATCTTCACATCGCCACGATGTGCGATCTCTCGAATCAGATGAAACCATTGAAGTACATACTTAGATCGTTGATGAGACCGTGATTCCTTAGCCTGCGCTGTAGCCCAGCTCAGCTGCTAACAGAACTACTCCTAATCCAATTAGGAAT
The DNA here is from genome assembly GCA_019454045.1 of Zanthoxylum bungeanum. Lineage (NCBI taxonomy): Eukaryota > Viridiplantae > Streptophyta > Magnoliopsida > Sapindales > Rutaceae > Zanthoxylum > Zanthoxylum bungeanum. The sequence goes on from SKCR01030731.1 coordinate 70,381, forward strand.
TTTATAGATCCAAAATGCTTCTTTTGCTACCCCAGCCGCGCAATGTATTCATCTTTTATTGTTGAATCGACACAGTATCTTGCATGGAAGATTATCAGCTCACTGTTTTGTTGTTCAAACAAAATATGTACCCTGATTGCGACTTACAGTCGTCTTTATCGGTTTGGAAACTTACAACGGTGATCCCAGTCACCTCAAGTTCTCAATCTCCATAATTAAGAACATCTTTAGTTTATCTAAGATACTTAAGGATGTTCTTAACATCAATCCAGTGACCATCACCTGGATCGGCCTGATAGTGACTGCAGATGCTTAAAGCATATGAGACACCAGGTCGCGTACATGTCATGGCATACATGATCGATCCGACTGCATAAGCGAACGAGATCTGATTCATTACATCTCTCTCATCTTGAGTTTTAGTACACATGTCATTAGATAGAGAGACGCCATGTGACACCGAAAGTATCTCCTTTTGGGACTGATACATGTTGAATCTCTTCAACATTGTCAATGTACGAGTTCTCGGAGAGTGCCAACAACTTTTAAAACTATCCCAGTAGATCCTTATTCCTAGAATAAAGGTTGCCTCTCCCAAATATTTCTATGGATAATTTTAATGAAAGCCAAGTTTTCACCGATTTTAATATGGGAATGTCATTGCTAAGAAGCAATACATCATTAACGTATAGGACAATCAATGTCAGTGCGCTCCCACTAACCTTCTTATATACACAAGAATCAACATCGTTTTGAATGAAACCATATTGTAATATGATCTCATCAAAACGTTGGCTCCAAGAACGCAATGATTGCTTCAATCCATAAATGGATCGATTTAACTTGCAAACCTTGTTTGCATGTTTTGGCACGATAAAACCGTCAGGCTGTTATATATAAACATCCTCCAAAAGGTTTCTGTTAAGGAAAGCGGTTTTGACATCCATCTGCATATTTCATAATCGAAATATGCAGCAATAGCAAACATTATCTGAATGGATTTAATCATGGCAACGGGTAAAAGGTTTCATCGTAATCGACATCATGTTGATGACGATACCCTTTCGCTACAAGCCTAGCTTTGTACGTTTATATGTTTCCATCCATGTCTGTCTTCACCATGAAGACCCATTTGCTATCAATAGGCACAATGTCTTCTGATACATCAACCAGTGTCCAAACTTGGTTGTACACATGGAATCCATTTCGGACTTCATGGCATCTTGCCATTAAGGTGATTCGATACATTGTATCGATTCCTCATACGTAGTCGGTTCATTATCCTCAATAAGATTAATGTCTACATGATGTGAGATCAGAAACCCATATCTCTTAGGTTGTTTTCTGACTCTCTCCAACCTACTCGGTTCTTGTGTATTAGAAGATTAAAGAACAGTCTCATCCCCAACGAACTGTTCGTGTTCCGTGAGGGATCGGTGCCAGGAACAGTATCACTCCGATTGTCATCAAGTTCTACTTTCCTCCCACTTACCACTGCATTTAGGAATTCCTCTAAGGAAAACCGCATGGAGAGCAACCAATATTTTGTTCTCTTATGGGTTGTGGAAATAACATCATTTGGTTTCCCTAGGATAACCAATTACAAATAGGCACTTATCCGATTTGGGTTCTAGTTTGGCACCATCCAAACGTTTAATGTATGCCCATCATCCCCAAATCTTCAGGAATGAGAAACCCGGTTTCTTTTATCTCCATATTTCATATGGAGTCTGTCCAACAAAATTTAACGAAACCTTATTCAAAATAATATTGCACTGTTCAACGCGTATCCCGTGAAGGAAATTGGTAGCTCAGTGCGACTCATCATTAACCTTACCATGTCCAACAAAGTTCGGTTTCTCCGTTCGGACACACCGTTCAATTGAGGTGTTTCGGGAAGAGTCACTGTTTGAAAGAATACCATACTCTTTCAAGTAATCGAGAAACTCATTGCTCAAGTATTTTCCACCACGGTCCAACCGTGATGTTTTAATACTTTTGCCGGTCTGTTTTTCTACTTCGTGTCGAAACTCTTTGAATATATCAAAAGTTTCCGACTTGTGTGTCATAAGATACACATAACCATAACGCGATGCAACATCCGTAAAGGTTACGAAGTATTCATATCCACCTCTAGCCTGGCTAGACATGGGCCCACATACGTCACTATGAACGAGGACTAACAGTTCAGTGGCACGTACACCATACCACTAAAAGGTGTTTTAGGCATTTTGCCCAATAAACAAGATTCGTAGACATCATATGAATTAGGATCAAATCCGTCCAAGTATCCACTCTTCAAAAGTGTGGATATACAAGTCTTGTAATGTGTCTCAGACGACATTGTCACAAATAAGTTTCATCTGTTTTACTCAATTTGAGCCTTTTGTTTGTCATGTTATATGTTTGAGATTTGTTTATATTCAAAATATAAAGACCATTATTAATATATGATGTACATATCAAAATGTCATCTTTATATATAAAACACCCAGTGTTCATGAATACAAAGGTATACCCACATCGGGTTAAACTAGAAATAGAGATGATGTTCCTTAGTCAAACTAAGTACATAATAACAGTCACCTGATGTAATTACATGCCCCAATGGTAGATACAAAACATAGGTCATAATGGCCAAAACAGCGACTCTCGTCCCGTTTCCGACTCGCGGGTCGATCTCGCCTGAAGCCAGTCTTCTGCTAATCAGCAGATCCTGCACATCAGTACATATGTGAGTACCATATCCAGTATCAAAAATCCAATTTTTGTAACTAGTAGTGTACATGTTTATAACAAACATACCAGAAGCCGGAGCCTTGCCCGTCTTCACTTCCTTCAACTCCGCCTTGTACTCACGGCAGTTACGCTTCCAGTGACTCTGTTTGCTACAATATAGGTAGACGTCTTGGGATATGTCCTTAGTCTTCCCAGAAGACTTTGATGATTTGGCCTTGCCTTTTATCTTCCTTTTCTTCACACCCCCAGAAGTCTTCGGCCAAGCCTTGGACTTCTGGGATGTCAAAGTAAGGTGCGCCTCGCTCTTCTTGCCCTTCAGAAGCTATGGCTCTGCTTCTTTCAGTATTGCCATCAACTCTCCAAGAGTCTTCTCTTGGTTCATCATGTTATAGTTCATAACGAACCCGCCCCAACATTCGGGCAGAGACTGTAAGATCAAATCTATGGAAGTCTCAGCCTCAAAGGTTATGCTCAGCTGACCAAGTTGTTCGATGTCAGCAATCATCTACGACACATAGTGCTCGACAGATGTACCCTCTGACATACACGAGCTAAAGAGCTTCTTTTACAATTTATACTTATGAGATCTAAGGTTAGATATGTGAAGATCCTTCAATTTCAACAGCATACTATAAGGATCCAATATTTTGTTCTGACGACGACATTGAGGAGTCATTACGGCAAGCATGACAGATTGAGCACTAAAGTTATCATCACGATGAGTCTTCCAAAACTTATGCTCTACTATTTGCTCAACTTCGGGCTCAGGCCCGAGAGGTTTCTCTATGACATAGAGTAACTTCTCGGCTCCATGACTATCCTGAGATTCATTTCCTAATCTGGAAAATTGGAGCCATTAAAGACATTATCGCCCATGACGATGTCCCTAACGCTAATCTTTCCAGCCATCTCGATTGCAATAGTCCAACTATCTAATCAATGATTTTGGGTACACTCAAAATGTAATGGTTACTATAGTCTAACTATATACCAACTACAAGTGGAGTGGAGTGGTGTGAAACAGTCCAACTGTTCAATGAAAGCAATAAAAGATATTAGTCCAACTAATATATATTTATAACGACGATAAATAAAAATAAAAGAGCGCGTGTAAGCAAATATTAAATGAAATTGCAAATTTAATACTGGTCCCCCACTATTTTTCAGCAAGCCTCTAACCCTCTGTGGAGTACTCGGGAAACCTAGTTTCTTAGTGGGCTAGGATCTCGTTAAATAACACATAACCTTGACTTTGGACAACAAGTTGTATGAAACTTAACTAGGTAGATCTCTAAAATCAATTGGATCTCATCCAATTCCTAGATCCGGTAGGTGGACTTCCAAGTCCAAAACATATATCCAATATATCATCCTAACATTTTCCTCTGAATCAACTAAGCCTTGGCTTTGGCTCAACAAGCTTAATGATTCCAGTTAAGCGTGACCCATTGATAGTGGGAAAGCTTCGTAATCCACGTCGATGTACAGAAGTAACATTGACTTTGGCCAACAAATCACAACTGTCCAAGACATGCGATATGTAACAAAGCTTTCGTGGTTCAAACACATCCGCGATGGACAATGATCTTGACTTTGGCCAACAAACCAATGCCAATCTTGGATCTTGAGAAAGAACCACTCAATGGAAGGAAAACGCTTAATATCTAATGAGGGTTTTTCACGTAAATTGGCAACCAATTTATTATCTTTGATTAGGTCTCATCATACACCCTTAAACATACATTTTAAAAGCATAATAAGACGTGAATTAATTAATAATGATATGAGGATGGATATATAATACAATTTGTTCCTAGAACAAATCACTCTCTCTCCTCTCTCCTGCTAGCACTTTACATACTTCTACCCAATTAAATAATATAAAAGAAACCTCATTTCATTGAGGGGAATTGGTGAGAAGAGAAATACAAAGAGAATAGAAGGTGAAAGGCTGGACAAGCAGGTCCAATTTAATAAATAAGTACCATACTTACAACAATTTCCAAAATTGCCCCCACCCAACTAATATACATCCAATATAAATTATTCATATAAATACATCCAAGTATTCACACAAAGCATGTTGTCAATCAATCTAATCCAATTAATTAATCTTTGATTAATGACCATCCAATGTTCATACAACGATTTGATTTACGCGAGTCCAACTCGTTTAAGAATAAATACTCAAAGTAAGTATTCTTGAATTATATCGAACTACAATTTTAAATCCAATTTTAAATTGTATCCAATACTAATTCATATTTAATTCCAAATTAAATAATTACACTTATTTCCAATTTTAAATTGTATCCAATACTAATTCATATTTAATTCCAAATTAAATAATTACACTTATTTAGTGTCATTTAGACTTGGATTCCAAATCCAATCTAAATGGGTCTCAAAGTCCAAATTAGCATCCAATACCATTTAATTAAAGTCCAATGGACTTTCAATTAATTCTTTAGGCATGGGCTTTGGCCATTATGGATCCAACCCAAGATGCCAAGGCCCAAGTTAGGAATCACTCTATGACAAAAATCAATTTAGGCTCATTAGGCCCAATTAAATTTTTAAAGGCCCAATAGTAATAATTGGACTTTATGGAAATGGTTTTAGGCCCAATTGGATCCAACCCAATTGTCCAAAACCAATCTTGGCCCAACCAAACCCATTAACCCAAATATAACAAATTAGCTCAATCCAATTTAAAGACTAATTTATTATTAACATAATATTCCAAATATCACATTAATTTAATTAAAGTGTAATTACCATAATTAATTGATTAATTCAAAATTTCCAAAACATCAATTAATCAAATTAATCATACTTTAATTCTCAAATCATGTCCAACACAAAATTGAGGCAAAATCAATTTATTCCAACATGCTTAATCTCACGGAAATTGCATAAAATAATACTCAATTTGATTTCAATCCAATTAAATCAACATACAAGATTTATTTCATGCTTTAAACATATCCAATTGTCTAATTTTCAAAAAATCACCATGACCATTCTAGTGTATACATTCGGCCACAATAAGAATTTGGGGAAATTTTGATCCAATCAATTTTCTCAAATCCAATGATGCACAAATCTAATTTATCATCATCTAATCATAACCAAACAATCAATTTGGAAAAATCATGCTCCATGCAAAAATACCCAAATTAAAGTCCATAAACCCTAGATTTTAAATCAAGTTTAGGTGGCTCATGATACCATTGTTAGTGTCTCTAAGACATGACAAGGATCCTAAACAATGATTTATGTGTGAATAAATCAAATGGAGTTGCGGAAATACTCACTTTGATCGGATGAGAAATTCAAAAACTTTCTTTGAATGTAGAAGCTCCAAGCCCTCCTTTTGAGTTCCAAACTCTTGGGTGAGTTTCTCTATCACCTTTCTTTGACTCTCAAAGTGCTAGCAATGGTGAATTTTTGCAACAAAAATTCAAGGAGAAGAGGAAGCAAGGTTCAGCTATGGAGGAAAGAGAAGAGAGAAGTTGTGATGTTTTTGATTTTCCAAAAATCAATTAATTAGTTTCCAAGAACTTGTCAAGTTGGTGTATAAAGATTTGCATTAAATGAGCTCAACAACTTCCATCAACTTGTGACAAGTGAAGTAAGTAAAGTTGATCCAACCACTTTAAATTCAAAATTTAAGTTGGCTCACACAACTTGACTTGGGCTTGGGTTCGTTTAATCATATTAAACGAATTTTCCGTCGCTACGTAATAAAATCCAATTTAATTAAATAATAATGTCTCGCAAAATTATTACAAAAGTCGCTTGCGAATTAATTCTAAATTAATTCGTTCGCTTGAATTAAAATCCAAATTTAATTCTGTATTGAAATCCAATTTTAATAATATATCTGATATATTATTTTAGCCCAATTAAATAAATTAAATAGTAAAATCCAATTTAACTATTAAATTTATTTTGCCGATTAATTCCAAATTAATCGCATTCTCTCTTCTAGATGAATTAATCCCAGATTAATTATTATCGCAATTAATCCCAGATTAATTCTTTCTCTCATAATTAATCCCAAATTAATTATTGCCGTAATTAATCCCAGATTAATTTTCTCTGTCATAATTAATCCCAGATTAATTCTGTTCGAGTCAAATATCATCGGTGAATCTTTGGGAAACGACCCAAGAGATCCCTGGATATGTTGGCATTAAATACGATTGTCGGACTATCCGACACGTGCGTACCCCGTACCACGTTCTCACCGATTTACAAGACATGGTTGGCTTCTAGCAAAGCACTGTGCCTACCTAATTCTCCAGAAATATATTCAACATGGAATATATATAATCTGTATCAGGCGTAGTATACAATGTATTGCGTAATACGATCCAGTATCTGATGTCACATGCTAGGCCTAGGGCTGGAATTGTGTCTGCCCCGTACGAAGCATATATCATATCACTAGCAACTAGTCCCTGTAATCGGATAATCATGACCTAGTCATACTATCCCGATAGCTGCAGCATTTAAGAGTACTAGTTATGTATCACTGCGTGATCATTATCTCCATATGACTGAAGTGATATTTCCATCTTGACATCACATCCAATACACTACGATTTTCAGTATACCCAGAAGAGGCGTACACAGAACCTGTTAAAGCTCCGGACGACCAAAACCAAAGTATACTGATTGTCGCAAGTATTAGCAATGCAAGTCTCAGGTTAAGACCACATACACCTACCCTGATTCGGATTCCCATAGAAACATAGTCATACTACCAATGGGATTCCGAAGGGTTTATCCAGAGCAAAGCTGTTCCCGGTCCAACGGCTAACAGAACCTCCTATCACACTTGCATAAGTATCCAATACTTAAATATATGAGAACTATGCTGTTAAGCTTCCATAACACGCACAAGTGTAATACTAGCCTATTCTGCATTATCGATGTCCAGTCTCGATAATACTACGACTAGGGATATTTAATGATTAAACCTTTCGTGGATTAATATTGTCTCATATCTTATTAATCCGGTATTAATCATATGGACTTTTATCATTTATATATCCAAGTAATTCAATTACAAAATGATAAAAGAGAATTTTCCTTTGTCACATAGTTAATTTGTACAAAAACACCATGTCTTTTACAAATAGTGATGTTATGGGTCATAATTGTCCAACACTTGACAGGTATGTGATATCTGTTGGGAAGCGGTCGCGAGTGCGCAGCGGAAAATAAAATTTATGATGCCGCTATCCATTTGCCCAAGACCCTTTTATTTTGATTATTCTACAAGCTTAGGCATGTTACTATATATTATAAGCATAAAAACTCATAAAACATGCAAAAAACATAACCTAAATATGATAATTATCATAAGAACTCTAATTAAATAAAAAAAGAAAAATACTTACTTGAACCGAAGACTCCTCCAGTCCTCCCTCCAATCTACAAGCTTTTCTCGAACTCAGCAAGCTCTTCCATGTTCCAAAGAGCCACCCAAGTGTGTGGCCTCCAAAGGTGCACACACCAAAGCTAAAACTCAACGGCAAGACTATACCTTGAGTGCACGGGTATTTTGCCCTTGGTGCTAGCCTAGGCAAATACCTCAAAACTTTTAACTTGAGATTCCTCTAGTCAATTAGACTTAAGGATCCTCAAAATCAGTGGCTTACTCTTAAACTTTAGAGTTGCTCACTTATATAAACCCAAGATATGAAAGATTTTGGTGTAAAAATTTGTAAATAATTCTTCGGGTTTATATAGGTGCTCCAAAGATAATAAAATTAATTAAGAATCCGATGAGGGATACATGCTAATTAAATCTTAGCCATTGGATCTTAATATAGTGGTTAATGAGATTATAAAACCCTAATAAGAGTTTGGGCCGATTTGGAATTCAAACCAAATAAAATAAAATAAAATAAAAACACAGATTTTTTTTTCTTATTCATTTTTTCAATTCCCATAGTGCCCCTATCGTCATTCACCAATCCCTAAGCCACTTTGGAACCTCATAAATGATCTGTTCAATAATTAAACACATTGAACCATTTATGAACAATTCCTACAGCAATCATATATGCTGTAAAATTTGTACTGTGCACTGTTAACCATTGATTTTGACTTTGTTATGTGTGACCTTTTGGGTTACTCTCAAGTTGGACATGAAATGAATTGTGATAATTTAATCGAACATATATTATCCTCCGATCAGATGGTCGTTCGATTTCAATGACCAAGGTTGACATCTAGCAACATGCCAAGGCCCCCAAATGAGAAGGAAAGATATATACCCATTATGTATACGATTTACATATGATACGGTCCATCGCCTCACTGTATCCCCATCGTTTGACCTAGGGTATGGAAAGTGTCTACCCATATAGTCAAATGTATGATGTTGATAGTGTAATGAATCGTGTTAACCCAAGAATCTCACATGATTCTTCCGCTGCGGCCACAGTCTAAGCACTGATCACACATATCAACCCGCGAACTGGAATACTACTCTTATAAGAAAATATTATCCGAGAGAGTGGCAATTCTCTGTTGTATCTTTACAAACTTCATGTGTTTCAACAAATGACCCAATCATACCCTTATAACTGGATCTTTTGAACCGGGGAAGGAGAATATCAAAGTTATTTGATCCACACATAAGATTGTAAAGACATCAAGTCTAAGGACTAGTCATACAATCGATACATGAAAGTTCTCACATACACATGGGATAAACACTCCATGTGAAAACTTTCGGTATTCAGTTCGATGGACACGAGCAACTCATGCATCCATATGATACACCAAGCGGACGGATCTCCCCTAGTAGCCTATGAGATCGGCTACCACACTTAAGGGCGGATCATATCATCATGCTAGTCTCTCCGCTTTATGAATGCCCACATTATTCACAAAACTATGACTAGGAACGTTTGAGAGTAATAATTCTCATAAGACGTGGAAGCCATCATTTTATTACTCCATGGGCTTTATTACAATGTTTGATGATTCATATAATCTATGTAAGACACGTATAATAAAGATTGTCATTTTATTAATTAATGAAAATATTGCAAATACATGTACATATAGCCCATCCACAAGTTGGGTATAGGGCATATCCCTAACAATGTCGTGTTCCTCAAGTTCTATTGCCCATTTTGTCAATCTCCCTGATAACTCCGGTTTATGGAGTATGCTTATCATAGGATACGTAGTGTATATCATGATTGGGTGTCCCTGAAAGTAGGGTCGAAGCTTCCTTGCAGCCGTTATCAAAGATAGCACTAATTTCTCCATTATGGGGTAGCGTGATTCTGCACCTAGTAGTGTTTTACTAACGTAGTAGACTGGGAGTTGTGCCCTCTCATCTTCTCTTATCAGAATTGCACTGACCGGTTGTTCTGAAACCCTCAGGTAGAGAAAAAACCTCTCATTGTCGAGTGGTTTTAACAACAAAGGTGGGGAGGTAAGATATTGTTTGAGTCCTTCCAAGGCTTCTTCACAGGCTGGGGTCCATTCGAAGTTATTTGCTTTCTTTAGGGCTGAGAAGAACAAAAAGCTTATGTCCGTAGACTTGGAGATGAACCTATTAAGTGATGTTATCCTCCCTGCTAGTCGCATGACATCCATTGGGCTGGAAGGTGAGGGGATTTCAATGATTGACTTGATATAATCTGGATTCACTTCTATTCCACGTCGAGTGACAACGTAACCTAGGAATTTCCCTGAGGTAACACCGAATGCGCACTTAGTGGGGTTCAACTTCATCACATACTTGTCCAATATGTTGAAGGCTTCTTCCAGGTGCCCTAGATGTTCCACATATTTTGAATATTTCACCAGCATATCATCTATGTACACCTATATAGTCTTTCCAATTTGTATTGAAAATATCTTGTTGACCATACGTTGATATGTGGCTTCGGCATTTTTGAGGCCGAATGGCATAACCTTGTAACAATATATGCATCGGTTGGTGACAAAGGCAGTCTTTTCTTGGTCGTCTGGATGCATGAGGATTTGATTGTAGCCAGAATATGCATCCATGAAACTCAATAATTCATGCCCAACCGTAGCGTCGACCATCGAATCTATGTGAGGTAGAGGGAATGAATCTTTTGGACAAGCTTTGTTCAAATCCTTAAAGTCGATGCAAACTCGCCACTTTCCATTCTTCTTTTTTACTATAACCACGTTGGCGAGCCACTCTGGAAACTGAACTTCCCTGATAGCTTTATTCTGCAACAATTTTTGAATTTCCTCATCAATGATTCGATTTCTTTCTGGGGCAAACTTTCTTCTCTTCTGCTTGACTGGAAAGTAGTCTGGATCCACATGAAGTTCATGAGTAATCAACTCGGGGTCGATTCTCTTCATGTCTTTGTGAGACCATGTGAAGCTGTCGTGTCGCCTCTTCAAGAAGTCAATCAAGTCGGCTCGTAGCTCTGGATCTAAGTTAGCTCCAATCTGTGCCTTATGATCTACATGTTGAGGGTGAATTTGGATCTCGTCAAGCTCTTTGAGGTTTGGTAATGTCGACTCCATATTGCCAGACCCATTCTGTAATTGTTATGTAGACTGGGTTTTTGCCTTCAAAGTTGTTTGGTAGCAGCTTCTGGACGCGGCTCTGTCTCCTTTTATCGATTGAATCCCCCACTTGGTAGGGAACTTTAGAACTTGGTGATAAGTGGATGACACTGCTCTTATCTCATGAATCCAAGCCCTACCCATAATAAGATTGTAGGCTGAATGACAGTCTAAAATCAAGAACGTGGTCATCTTGTTGACTCACGCGGCGTAGATTGGAATAGATATTTCTCCCATGGTGAATTTTATTCCCCACTAAATCCAATCAACACAGTCGTCCGTCTATTTATCTTCTCTAGCTCGGCTCCCATGTCTGCAAAGGCTGTGGCAAAAATGAAGTTGGCCGAAGACCCTGTGTCGACTAACACTTGTTTGATCATGAAATTTTCCACATGCAAGGAAATCACTAGAGCATCATGGTGTGGATTCATATTGCAGTAGTTGTTGTCATCTGAAAACTCCATGATTAGGTTGGTAAACATCATCTGAATTAATATCGTAGAGTGAGGAAGGCTGATCGAAGCAGCCCTAGAATGTCGTTTGGCTGCTGAATATGATACACCACTAACTTCTGAACCTCCTGAAATGAAATTAACTGTGTTGTTAATCGGTGGAGGTGGAATCATAGCCTCTCTTTGACCATCCCTTTCATCTCTTCAAGCCAACGTAGCTTTTCCTTTCTCCGTGAGTAAGTCTCTCAGAAATCCTTTATTCAACAATTCCATGACTTTCAATCTTAATGCCACATATTCAGCTGTAGTATGGCCGTAATCTCGATGGAATTCACACCACTTTCTGGTGTCCTTCTTTATGGCACTTTCCATGGAACGTATGGGCCATTTTACCTCATTTCCCATCTTCTTTATGACCGAAACCAACTCCCCTGGGGAGATTGTAAAGTTGTAGTCTGTGAGTCTGGGTCTGCTTGCTAGCGTTATCTCTTGAGTTTTGTAAGGTCGAGGTCGCCTGTCAAAATCTTTGTGGAAGGGTCTACGCTCTTTTCTTTGTTGGATCCTCATTTCTGAATGATGATGAGGGATCGAGTTGCGTCGTCTGGGAACACTAAGTGTTCTGTCATTCTGTGAGCTGGAGGTACTCTCTCTCATTTGGTTCTTATTGTCATCTTCCCACCTTATTTTAATTTGGGCCTGTGCCATGGTCTGGTCCATTGTGTAACATCGAAACTTGGTGAGTTTTTTGTAGAGTTTGTTCTCGTAGAGCAGTCTGTGGCTAAGGCCAACCCAAACTCGTGGTGGTTTAGTGAGCTTAAACTATGGCTGGTTACTTCATATGGATTACGTAAGCTAAATCATAAGCATTAACTAACTATGAGCTGTAAATTTTTCACTGAAACACTGAGCTGAAGCCTCAGACCTCCATATAATATAAGATATTGACGTTTGATTCCATCTATTGGAATCCTCACAACTGCATTCTAAATATGGTAAATATCCAACACTCAACCTTTACATTAATATCACAAATCGATCATGCATCTCAACATACAATTTATACAAGGCACATACTCATAGCATACTACAATCCTACTCATAGCATACTAAAATGTTACTCGTCAAATCAGAACTGGATATCACTAAATTTCCATATCAAAGAAAATATCTCAAGAAAATCAATCATTTTGAAAACTCTTTTCTTGTCTGAAAATAAATCTCTTCTTGTGAAATTTTTCTGGAAATCTTTTTTTTTTTTGTCTGTAAATCTCTGAGATTCCCTTAAAACTATTTCTCTTGAAAACTCGTTTATAAAACATCATTTTCTATAAATCTGTCTCTGAAAATCTATTTCTAAAAATATGTTTCTGAAAAATTTGTATCTGAAAGATCTGTTCTGAAACCTATCCCTGAAACTGATTTCTGAAAATTATTTTTGAAAAATTGGTCTTTGTCTCTGGAAACCTGATGTATGGGGGCGTTACGTATCGTCGTCCCCTCATACGCCTAACTAGAGCCAACAGCCAGGAATGCAAACCCATGACTTTGGGGCGTTACGTATCGTCGTCCCCCAAGCCACTGAATTAGAACTGGGGGTGCGAATATATGCTACCCTTCAAGCTCTGAATCTAAAATCTATGGGTATCTGTCATCCCTAGTCCTGAACTAGTATCTGGGGGCGTTACGTATCACCGTCCCCCAGTCCTCTACATGTGCACATGTTCTCTCCGTCAATTCCATATCTGAATCAAGTTCCATACTGAGGTGGGTTTTTCCCGCATGCCTCGAAAAATCACAAAACTCATGTTTTTTAAATCAAGTCTTTCTTAAGCATACTTTTTCTTTAAAACAACTAGAAATAAATTTGTCTAACGTCCTATGTACGAAAACATAAGTCTTTTATATAAAACAATATAAAAGGAAAAGAAAAATCAACTAGAAAGAAAATATCCTCTCACTATAACTAGGATCCAGGGGTGTTACGCATTGCCGTCCCCCTGGTCCTGGATATGTATCTGTCAATGTGCATTGTGTCTCCCTCTGGGTATGCAAAATGCATATCCATCAACATATCAATCATATGATCATGTAAGTCATGCAATGCAATGACATTATCCATATACACAACAGCAAAGTCAACTACATTTCATTATGAGCTGGTGATATCTCACTCATCCAATACATACAAAATGGATTCGTACCCCATTTCAAAAAATACATCTATATGAAAAATGCTCGCACGTGTCATTAAATATATCAACACATTTCATACATTGGTTCCACACTCAGACCAAACTAAACTGAAGTATGGAAAACTGCATTAAAACTCTTTGTAAAACTTTTAAATCTCGAGTACGGAAGCGTGCTCTACTTGAAGATATGCTTAACTATGAAAATGTAACGACGGCTTGTTCTAAACTTTTCATGCTCATACTAACTTGCTATTTAGAATCCCGACACGATGCATACTTTCAGACAATCTGTTTATATACGTGCTCTTTACGAATCTCACTGTCTATACCTCTCGAACCTCTCATTTCATGCTTTTTAAAACTACATGACTATTATTACTTATTTTTGGGAGCCTTCAATCTATATACATATCTAAACACATAATCAACCATCGTATCTTGTCTACTACGACGAGTTCATAGTGAGACACTTATCCGGGGTCCATGCTATCCTTTCTCTTTCCCCATCGAGATTTCAAGGCCGTACATGGACTTTAAACGTTCCCACGATCGCGCTGGAATCGATGGAATTCCGATCGGAGTTACTGTTCATTCGATGTTACTATTCACTATTGATTCTTCTCCTCATTTTGCGTGCAACCGAGCACAGATCGAAAAAATCATCACCGCCATCTTGTAGTACTCTCTGAGAGCTTCGATTTGGCGGGTGGCTCGGGTCGTGAAACGAAGCGAGAAGTCGAGATCGATAAACCCATTTCCGCGGCTTTCACATTTTTTTCCTCGCCGCTCCGGACGCCTAATGGGGAATCACCGACCACCACGTGGCCGGCCTGGTCGAGACGAAGACGGCGGTGCTGGCGCGCACCGCCGGAGGTGGCCGGCCGACCGTGCGTCGGCCACACTTTTCTTTCTCTCTCTTCTCTCTCTCTCTCTCGTATTTCTTCTCTATTTTCTTCTTCTTCTTTTTTTGTAATAATGAACAGTAACATATAGTGTCATTCTTCCAGAAATTACTAAATTGCCCACACTTAGAAGGGTAATTTCAGAAATCAACTATTTTGAAGCCTTTCTGATGTGATTTTCAAAAAGTGTTCAACATGAAAGTTATTCGTCTTGGAAAAAACGAGTCCAACTGTTCAAGAATAAACATAATCGTAGTTCATTTTCAATTTTTATAACCGAAACAAGATACTTTTACGCATGTAACGATAAAATCAAAGATTGTGTAATCGGTTCTCGAAACCACGTGTTTTCCAACGCGACGAATCTTCACTCTAAAATATTCTCACCTATTTTCCAACACATGAAATCTAATTTTTGAATATCAATCAGTTCCAAATTCCAAACTTCAATTCGGAAAGTTTCTAGAACCGTTCCGAAAATATTCGGGATATTACAGTTTTTTTTTTTCTTAGTTTGGTGAATATTTTATTGAGTGTATAGAGTAAAATAAGTTGGTTTAAATGATTTAAGTGGGGATTTTGTTGATATAATAAAGAGTGTATAAAGTAAAAGTCAAATTTTTGAATTTTCCATATGAGTGTATAACATAATATAGTGTCAAAAGAAATTTTAGAAGGGTAAATAGTCCCACCCATAAATAAATAGTCATTTTCATGTGGCAATATTTATAGTTTTGAAAAATATATATTTATAACCTGGGATAACCGGGGGTTTTACATGCTCCGCTTAAGCCCGAAATGGGTAGTTTGACGGTGGATTTCCAACGATTTCAAAAAAAAAAAAAAAGGTTATGAGTAGTTACATATCAAGTTGAATCTAACTCAACATGTTAAAACACAAGCGGGAAAATTTCAAATCCAACGCAATCTATTAAAAAGTTCAACCTAATCCAACCCAAAGTTTGGATCAAGTCAATTTAAGTTTGTTGATCTTTTAGTTATCATCCCCTTTATTGATTTTGATGATAATAAATCATATATCAATGTTATTTTAGTAAAAGCATCCAAATGGAAGATCATGAATTTAAAAAGGACGTCAAAATAAAAAGAAATTAATAGGAGTTCATCAACATTCAAGATTAAAGAAAACTAGTTTATGATATATTTCTTGTTAATCTTGTAATATTTGTTTAGTAGGATTATGCATGATAAGTCCTCAATGGCAGTGGCTTGATAACAAAAGAATTATGACTTGGTTGTCAGGTTCTGGGTTCGAGATCAAAGGATGCATTTCTTGTAAAAGCCTGGGACAGCCGAGTGTTTTACATGCTCCGCTTAAGCCCGGATCGGGTGATTTGACGGTGGGGTTTCCAAAAAAATGATAGACACCTAAGAGTTCAAATGTATTTTCATGTGCATTACTTATAAATTGCATATTTTCATCAAGAATTAAAAGTTGGTTTTGATATTAAAAAATATATTTTTTTTAATATTTTTTAAACTTTCAAAATACATTTTATATTGATGAAAATCATTGTTTGATTTCAAAACATTTGTATCTAAGTTAATACATCTTTTGGTTTTGAAATAGGGAAAAAAATATAAGGTTTTCAAATTTCTGGTAACTTCGGTCATCCTAAGTCACAAGTTCAGGCGTCCTATTTGTGAGGATTTGAAATTTTATATTCTATAGGTAAATAACATCGGACGTCTGTCCATGCGACATGTGACATTCAGAAAATGACATAAACAACTATAACGGCTAATTTTCAAGGCTAACTATAAATTAAATCATTTTGAATTATTTTTAAATCGATCAAACATTTCTAACTTGTTCAAATTTCATATGTTGATCATCCAAATAGCTCTAAACTTGCTTATCTATAATCAAGCTCATACGAGTACTTAAACTTGTATCATTTGCTCATTTAGGAGCTTCTTTAATTGTTGGAGTTTTTGTTCTTCATTTGATTTGTAATAAACACTTGAGTCATCTTCAATCCCGTAAAAAAGAATTGTAAAGGTTTGATTCACAGCTGAAAGTTAGATTGAGTCATCTTTGAACTCAATAAAAAAGAAGTGTATGAGAGTTTCATTAGCACCCGAGAAGTTAGGTGCATAGTAAATCATCTAGCTCATAATAGCTTAGAGACGTGGATTTAGACAGGTTTGCCGAACGACATAAAAATTATGTATTTAATCTCTCTAACTCTTATCTTTTTAATTTACACTTGTTCACATTTTGAAATATTGGATATATGCTTAAATTGAAATTTGATATTTGAGATAGTTTAATTAAATTGTATAAACTATTAAGCCTATTAAATATCATATTATTAACATTGTTTGTGTATGGTATTGGATGATTGAAGTGTTAAAATTGAATTTGGGAGTGTTAAGTTGAATTTGAATAATCGAGCCTTAGAATTTTTAATTATCAATTCACCCTCATATTGGGTTATTTAAGCCATACATATAGGGGATTTTAAGGTTTAGTTAGAAGAAATCGTAAAATTTGAAACAAAATTTGCAAAAATTCACTTGATAATGTCGTAAGACAAAACATATTATTCTCCTATGTACAAATACAAGCAACATAATATGTCACATTTTACAAAAAAAAAAAAAAAAAAAAAATGGGAACAAAAATCATTTTATACTTCAGAAATAAAAAATTGGGAACCCAACTCACTGGTTGATCGGGTTGGTAATTTTCCACTTGATAAACCTGAATCTTTAATATCGACACGTCTAAAATTGAACCAACCCATTAGGTTGGCCGAATTGACATATTGGGTGCCAATTTTGTTGGGGTTTGCTTTGAGCGTCAATTTGTATCGTATTTGTAACATATTCATGAATATTTCCATAACACCACTCATTTAATGGTAGCACCTCTTATCTTTTTTATACATATTCTCGATTAATTTAATTTAAATTGAAACTAACTGATGTTTAGTGATATATAAATTAGAAAAAAATCTGAGAATATACAATAGTGACTGTAGGCACTGCATTTTTGCATATAAGTCCATATGATGAGTCTCATTTGGAGGCACTACCTTTTAAGTCACGGAAGTCACGAGAAACGGACGTCGGAAGGGGAAATTCAGAATAAACAAGGTTCACTGTTTTCGTTCGTGCTGCGTTCGTTAATTCGTTCGAACGTCAAACAGATTGCGGGCGTTCGTGCCGCGTTCGAGGAGGCGTTCGAACGGTGTCGGTAATTCTGGTTTTGCTGCTAGCCTCACACCCAAGCCTAATTAACCCACCAAAGCCCATAAAACACATCACAATTAATAAAACACATTTAAAACACATGGTGAAATCAAAACAAATCTAAAAATCACATACCAAATTAAAAAAAGATGTCATGCCTAATTAAAATCAATCAACCAATTATATTCTCAATCAAATATATATTATTCATAACTTAAAATATTGTATTCCTAAACCAAGCCAATCAAATATTCAACCTTCCTAATCTAAACCAAATCAAATCCCTTGCTTTCCTTGTCCAACACCAAATCAAATCCTCTCTTTAATGCCAAATCTCATTCCTTGTGAGGCAAGGTGAAACCCTAACCCTTCCCTATATAAACAACACTAAACCATAGCCATGGGGGCGCTCGCTCTCTCTCTCTCTCTCACGACCACACACACGGCAAAGACCAAAAAATAAACCCTAACCTTCATAAGAACTCAACACATCCCACCTTCACCACACAACCCCGTGAACCTTCGCCTATCACCTTCGAACATCACCCAAACAATCAAAAAACGTAAATAGATCAGCCCCTCACACTCACAAACTCATGGCACCATCAACAGCCCCTTTAGGCCACCTCACGCTTCAGCCAAGACCCCACGCCCTTCAGCCATTCGCCACTTCAACCTAGCTCACCTTCATGCATTAATTAACAACCGCTCAGACCAGTCACATAAGCGCCCACTGCCATAAGCCACAAACTACCCAAAACAGTCACTGAAAAAACCTTAAAAAGCAGTAACATAAAAAACAGCAACCCAAACCCCCCTAAAAAAACGCAAAAACAGTCCACTAATAGACCTGAAACGGAGACCAAACAGCAGGAAAACAGGAGCAAATCGGAGTCAAAAGCAGCAGTAAAAGACGGAGAACGACGACTCCAAACAGTGAGACAACGAACGAGAGCAGTGAACCAGTGAACCGGAAGAGTTGCGGAGCATCCACCCTTCCGAAGATCGTGTGCCGTACATCCGAAAGGTGATTTAAAAGGTTAGACATGAGGGTACTTTTCACACCCATCTTTATTTGATTTTTGTTATTTATCTTGATTTTATTTTAATTATTTGTTGAATCGTATTTGTGTATGATGTGTGTTGTGGGTATTGGATGAATGGAAAAGTGTCGTCTCTTGTGGTATATAGGATGGAAACCGGACATAAATTTCATAGCCGATTCCAAATGGACGGTAGTATGATCTGTACTCGGGATACAACTCCACGTACCACTTGAGTAAACGACACATTCTTTTGTTTTATGTTGCTTCGGTTTATTTATTTTTTCGTTATTTGAATTCTGTATGTTGCTTATTTATGCATGATTCAATCGAGCGCATGGGCTTAGTAAGTGCAATGAAAGATCCCTTATTGGGAGGGGTTAAAGCCCTTTACCACGATGTTTTACCGCGCAGGTTGATGTGTGTTCGGTTGAATGCAAGATACGTTCAATCGAGCATACTAAGTTTGATATTATTGTTTTTAGTTCTTTGTATGCATGATTCAATCGAGCGCATGGGCTTAGTAAGTGCAATGAAAGATCCCTTATTGGGAGGGGTTAAAGCCCTTTACCACGATACTTTGCCGCGCCGGTTGATGTGTGTTCGGTTGAATGCAAGATACGTTCAATCGAGCATACTAAGATTGACGTTATTGTCTTTATTCTTTGTGTTGCATGCATCAGATCTGTTTCCATTTGAACGCGTTCTCGAACGCTATACGAACGCGAACCTTCTGTTTCCCGTTCGAACGCGTTTTACAAACACTACGCGAACGTACACGCACTTTCTTGGTCTTATCATGCATCAGGTCTGGTTCCGTTCGAACGCGTTCTCGAACGCTATACGAACGTGAACCTTCTGTTTACCGTTCGAACGTGTTTTACGAACGCTACTCGAACGCGCATGCATTTTGTATCATCAGGTCTGGTACCGTTCGAACACATTATCAAACGCTACACGAACGTGAACCTTCTGTTTACCGTTCGAACGTGTTTACGAACGCCACACGAACGCGCACACACTGAACTGAGTATGTCTTATCATATTCATGCATAATCGCCTCTTGGTTGATCTTTCTTGTATTATGTAGCCAATCATATTATTTGTATTCCTGCATTTATCCATTATATGTGTTCTTGGGATGATATTCAAGCATGATTAGGCTGTTAGCATGTTATTTGGTTAATATGTTCATGAGATAGTACTCAAGCATGATTAAGTTGTTCTTAGTTTTCCGTATCATATGATTGAGAAACGTTCATGAGATTGCCATGAGATGTTGCATGTTGTGATGAACTTGTTGAGGTATGCATATGAATTTAGAAGCATGATCCTCTTGGAAATAAGTGTTACTTAAACTTGATTAAATTATTACATAAATCATTTCATTACAAGTGACATAAGTAAGGGACCATTCCGAACCCAACAGTTTGAGGTCTTCCCTTGCGAGGGGTGAGTGCGGCCTTAAATCACATTTTCCAGGTTCACACCAGGTGGCGACTCCATTATTCTCCGATTTAGTCCCCTGTGGCTACTCCGTACTCCCGACCGGGCCGCGAGCCCGGGACAGCATGCGTCGCCCCAGATCCTGTGTCCCCACAGTCTGGCGACTCCATTGGGGATAGAGAGTCGGCCCCGAAATATTGTCTTGTAATGTTTGGATTTATGTTTTAATTGACCGTGTCTATAGGGGATAAAATGGGGGTTTAATCAAAGGCATTTTAAGGCTAGGTAATAGTTTGGTGTCTTCTTTCATTCACTACCTTTCTAGAAGGAAAAGCTGTGAAGGCACCTATATGGCCATCTACTCGTAGCCTATTGCGATGAACTAATTTGGAGGACTCGTTGTTTATTCCTGACACCAAGTGATAAGAGCCTAAGAGGCTTGGGTATTTAAGTGAGCCTCGCTCCACCTTCCCTCTGGGGAATCTACAACGGGAAATCCATTTGACAGTCCGTCACACACCAAAGCTCATTGGCACGTACCTTAGTATATAAAAAAAGGGTGTGCTCACTTGGTCGCTCGAATCCTTTGAGTGGGGAGACCTAGTTGTGGGCCATCCTTCGCCGGTGAGAGCATTTGTCTATACTCCTACGAACCCACCCATAGACCGGGTTTGCATGGTTAAAGTAACAATTATTTCCTTGAGTATGTGCTAGTGGACCATCCTCATTTGGATGCAGTTGGACCATTGTCAGAAATGCGGACTTGCTGGGCCATTTAAACTGGGGTGAGTTCGTACCTTATGACCATTGGGACCAAAGCTTCTGAAATGTTGATGGGCCATTATGTAGAAATTATTGTTTTATGTTTGCATTATCTTTCTTTTATGCTTGTGTTTGGGAAGATCACCGTTTGGATCCATTTGGACCATTTGTCATGGGATATGGGCTTGTCGGGCCATTTAAACTGGGACAAGAACGTATTTTATGACGATTGGGCCAAAGGCTTCTAAGTGTTGATGGGCCACTTTGTGCTTGCGTTCGGAACATTACCATTTGGATTTAGTTGGGCTCTTTGCCATGAGATGTGAACTCGTTGGGCCATTTAAACTGGGATGAGTTCACTCCTATGACAGTTAGCCCAAAAGCTTCTAAAATGATAACGGGCCGATTTATTTGAAAATTTTAGTTGATTTAGTATGTTATATATGTTACATGCATCTCATGCACCCCATGCATACATACATCATGCTAACCCTTGTGTTCTGAAAGCCATCATAGATTCCCGTTGGGTTAGAAAAAAGGGAAAACTCACCAAAATACTGAGAACAGACATGAGTGAATCAGATATTGAGGTATCCCAGATAGATCAGTTGGAAAATGGTTTCGCCAAGATTACAGAACAGTTGCAAGCCTTGACTACTGCCATGACAAATATGGCTGTACCCCGTGCTGGGGGAAATTATGAGAATGTGAGGCGTGATGAGCCTTCGAATGGGTTGGGGGATGATGTCCCCACTTTGGATGATGAGATGGCAGAATATGCAGCAGGCAGAGTGATTGGGTCTCAGGCAGAATTTCAAAAGCTTCGGGATCAGGTTGAAACAGTTACCCGTAAAATGAGGGGTAAGAATGAGGATTTGTTAGATTATGAGGCAATGACGTTCGGAGAACAGCTGCCAGCTCAGTTTAAATTGCCCGACATGGCCAAGTTTAATGGGAATGGAGACCCGAGAGTCCATCTACAGCAATATGTCTCAGTCATGAGTTCAGTGGGCCTATCACAGCGCCAAGTCCAAAAGATGTTTGGGATGTCACTCGAGGGGGCACATGTGGTTTGGTATCATAACTTTAAGAAGAAGGTTAAGGAAGATTGGAGAGAACTAGTTGATGCTTTTTTGAAGCAATATGTTACAGACTTAGAGATTGACTTGTCACTTCGTGATTTGGAGAACACTAAACAGAAGCCAGAGGAAAGTTTCAAAGAGTATGTGGATCGCTGGAGAAGCCAGCTTTTGAAAATGCAGACTCGGCCCTCAGAGAATGACCAAATCAAAATGATCATCAGGGGCACCAAGCCCTCTATTTATAGTAAGCTGAGGAGGATGACTTCGATGATTTCTGATTTTTGACAGTTAAGGGAAACTGTCATGGATATTGAGGAAGAGGAGGCTGAAAACAGAAAGTTCTATGGCCAGAATTGGCGGATTTTTGGGGGGTATTCTGAGACTAAGCCCGCTACTGTCGAGGTTGCTGCCATCAGGAACCGACAATTCTCCAACCTTGGTAGACCTAGACCTGGCCGCCGGTTCGGTTCCGGTTCGGAACCGAACCGAACCGGCCGGTTCTCGGTTCCACAAGTGTGGAACCGGAACCGAACCGGTTAATTCCGGTTCGGTTCCGGTTCCACACTTAAGTGGAACCGAGAACCGTAAACCGAACCGGAACCGAACCGGTCGGTTCCGGTTCGGTTTACGGTTACCCTTTCGGTTTTTTTTTTTTTTTTTTTTTTTTTTTTTAATAATAAATTTTAAAAAATAGAAAAAATTCTATAATCGTAATGTTTTTTCATACTATCACATCATTTTTATAGAATCTTTTTTTTATAAAATTCTTTTAACATATAATTTTTTATAACCAACTCTTGGCTAGTGTTTTCTTTATATAAGCGATGTGGGATATTGTTACTTGGCTATTGTGTCCCACATTGCTTATATAAAGAAGTCAATAACCAAGAGTTGGTTATAAAAAGGATATGGACATTCATGTTTTAGTATTACAATTTTAAACCTCATTAAGTTATAATTATTAATAAAAAAAATTGAGAATTACTTGAGGAACCTTACGGTTCCAAGAAAATAATTTTTTTTTTTTTTTACCTCCGGTTCCAACCGGAACCGTACGGTTCCGGTTGGAACCGTTGGAACCGCTGGAACCGTTCGGTTCCAGCGGTTCCAACCGGTTCGGTCAGGGTAAGAACCCTAACCGAACCGGTCAGGTTCCGGTTCGGTTCCGGAACCGGAACCGGAACCGGTTGGAACCGGAACCGTCCGGTTCCAACCGGTTCGGTTCCGGTTCGGTTCCGGTTCCGAACCGGAACCTTGGCCGGGTCTAGGTAGACCTTTGTCGAAGGTATTTGAAAAGTTACAGGGACAAGGAATCTTGAAACCCTTAGAATGCAAGCCACTTCCGCACCCCCCACCACCACACATAAATGTGAACCTTTATTGTCACTTCCACCAGCTACATGGCCATGACACCGACAACTGCAACCCTCAGGCATGAAATTCAAGATCTCATAGATTCCCATAAAATACCCAACCATGAAAAGAAACCCTCAACCACCAAGCTTCTTACATGGATGACAGTGAAGAACCATAGGCCGAGGAAGAAGGCAGTGCTGCGGATGATGGAGATGTTCCTCCTAGTCTATTTGATCCAGTTTTTTTAAAAGACATTGATTTTGTTACTTGTTCGAACTCTTTTCCTCAACAATAATAAAGACGTTCATTTCGCTGAAACTCTTCTGCAATATGAGTATATTTGAGAAAAGTATTCAACCTTGGTACTATGGAATCCAGTGATGAACACGGGGAACCTTCGAAATAAGCAAACAGAAAAGATAAGATAGACATTCAGAAATTGGGAAATAGAGGCAGTGAAAATATCAGACTTGGAAGGGAATTAGTTCACCGAGCCGATCAACGTAGACAGATTGAAGAAGTAGCTTGTCTGAGGAAGAGAAGGCTAAGCAGTCACCAAGAGAATTGACGGAAGACCTAACCCGACGGGATAGGGACATTCATGCATGCATACACGAAACCCATTTTGCATCCTTTCGTGTTTGTTCTGTTTTGTAATAACAGGTTTCAAAGGAGAAAAAAGAAAGCGCCGAATGCAAGCCAACCAGAAGCTGTAACAGTACAATGTCAGCAGTCTTCAGAAATGAATCACATGGGCGAGGCCCATATCAGCAGTATCAGTCTGGGGGGTCGAGGCCCACATCAGTATCAGTCTGGGGGCGAGGCCCATATCCGTAGCAGTTAGGGCCGAGGCCCACTTCAGCATCAGTTTTGGGGATGAGTCCTAGGGTCGAGGCCCACATCACTATCAGTTTTGGGGATGAGTCCTAGGGTTGAGACCCATTGCATCACAAGCCGAGAATGGCACTCCAAGAATGGAAACACGGTTGAATGAAAACAAGCCGGGAATGGCAATCCAAGAATTGAGCAGAGTTCAAGAATGAACAAGCCGGGAATGGCAATCCAAGAATGGAGCAGAGTTCAAGAATGAACAAGCCGAGAATGGCAATCCAAGAATGGAGCAAAGTTCAAGAATGAACAAGCCGAGAATGGCAATCCCAGAATGAAGCAGAGTTCAAGAATGAACAAGTCGAGAATGGCAATCCAAGAATGGAGCAGAGTTCAGGAATGAACAAGCCATGAATGGTACTCCAAGAATGGAAGCACGGTTCGGGAATGGACCACCTTACAAATACAGTTCAGGAATGAACAAGCTGGGAATGGCACTCCGAGAACAAAGCACGGTTCAGGAATTGACCACCTTACAAATACAGTTCAGGAATGAACAAGCTGGGAATGGCACTCCGAGAACAAAGCACGGTTCGGGAATGAACCACCTCACAGTAACGGTTCGAGAATGGACCACCTCACAATAACAGTTCGGGAATGGACATCTCACAGTAACGGTTCGGGGATGGACCACCTTACAGTAACAGTTTGGGAATGGACACCTCACAGTAACGGTTCGGGAATGGACCACCTTACAGTAACAGTTCGGGAATAGACACCTCTCAGTAACGATTCGGGAATTGACCACCTCACGGTAACAGTTCGGGAATGAACATCTCACAATAACGGTTAGGGAATGGACCAACTCACAGTAACGGTTCGGGAATGGACCACCTTACGGTAACGGTTCGGGAATGGACCACATCACAACACGGTTCGGGAATGAACCAGGGGTCGCAGCACCTCACCACCCAAATCAACTCAACACGTGGAAAGTCAAGTGGCAGTTGGCGAGCCAGATAAGTGAAAATGCATTGCATAACTTTGATAGGATTGTCGCTGTTGCACATTACACAAGTCCCATCAAAGTGGGGGTGACTTTAGGCACTGCATTTTTGCATATAAGTCCCTATGATGAGTCTCATTTGGAGGCACTACCTTTTAAGTCACGGAAGCCACGAGAAACGAACGTCGGAAGGGGAAATTCAGAATAAACAAGGTTCACTGTTTTCGTTCGTGCTGCGTTCGTTAATTCGTTCGAACGTCAAACAGATTGCGGGCGTTCGTACTGCGTTCGAGGAGGCGTTCGAACGGTGTCGATAATTCTGGTTTTGCTGCTAGCCTCACACCCAAGCCCAATTAACCCACCAAAGCCCATAAAACACATCCCAATTAATAAAACACATTTAAAACACATGGTGAAAACAAAACAAATCTAAAAATCACATACTAAATTAAAAAAAGATGCAATGACTAATTAAAATCAATCAATCAACCAATTATATTCTCAATCAAATATATATTATTCCTACTTAAAATATTGTATTCCTAAACCAAGCCAATCAAATATTCAACCTTCCTAATCTAAACCAAATCAAATCCCTTGCTTTCTTTGTCCAACACCAAATCAAATCCTCTCTTTAATGCCAAATCTCATTCCTTGTGAGGCAAGGTGAAACCCTAACCCTTCCCTATATAAACAATACTAAATCATAGCCATGGGGGCGCTCGCTCTCTCTCTCTCTCACGACCACACACACGGCAAAGACCAAAAAATAAACCCTAACCTTCATAAGCACTCAACACATCCCACCTTCACACACAACCCCGTGAACCTTCGCCTATCACCTTCGAACATCACCCAAACAATCAAAAAACGTAAACAGATCATCCCCTCACACTCACAAACTCACGGCACCATCAACAGCCCCTTTAGGCCACCTCACGCTTCAGCCAAGACCCCACGCCCTTCAGCCCTTCGCCACTTCAACCTAGCTCACCTTCATGCATTAATTAACAATCGCTCAGACCACTCACATAAGCGCCCACTGCCATAAGCCACAAACTACCCAAAACAGTCACTGAAAAAACCTTAAAAAGCAGTAACATAAAAAACAGCAACCCAAACCCCCTAAAAAAACGCAAAAACAGTCCACTAATAGACCTGAAACGGAGACCAAACAACAGGAAAATAGGAGCAAATCGGAGTCAAAAGCAGCAGTAAAAGACGGAGAACGACGACTCCAAACAGTGAGACAACGAACGAGAGCAGTGAACCAGTGAACCGGAAGAGTTGCGGAGCATCCACCCTTCCGACGATCGTGTGCCGTACATCCGAGAGGTGATTTAAAAGGTTAGACATGAGGGTACTTTTCACACCCATCTTTATTTGATTTTTGTTATTTATCTTGATTGTATTTTAATTATTTGTTGAATCTTGTTTGTGTATGATGTGTGTTGTGGGTATTGGATGAATGGAAAAATGTCGTCTCTTGTGGTATATAGGATGGAAACCCGGACATAAATTTCATAGCCGATTCCGAATGGACGGTAGTATGATCTGTACTCGGGATACAACTCCACGTACCACTTGAGTAAACGACACATTCTTTTGTTTTATGTTGCTTCGGTTTATTTATTTTTTCGTTATTTGAATTCTGTATGTTGCTTATTTATGCATGATTCAATCGAGCGCATGGTCTTAGTAAGTGCAATGAAAGATCCCTTATTGGGAGGGGTTAAAGCCCTTTACCACGATGCTTTGCCGCGCCGGTTGATGTGTGTTTGGTTGAATGCAACATACGTTCAATCGAGCATACTAAGTTTGATATTATTGTTTTTAGTTCTTTGTATGCATGATTCAATCGAGCGCATGTGCTTAGTAAGTGCAATGAAAGATCCCTTATTGGGAAGGGTTAAAGTCCTTTACCACGATGCTTTGCCGCGCCGGTTGATGTGTGTTCGGTTGAATGCAAGATACGTTCAATCGAGCATACTAAGCTTGACGTTATTGTCTTTATTCTTTGTGTTGCATGCATCAGGTCTGTTTCCGTTCGAATGCGTTCTCGAACGCTATACGAACGCGAACCTTCTGTTTCCCGTTCGAACGCATTTTACAAACGTTACGCGAACGCACACGCACTTTCTTGGTCTTATCATGCATCAGGTCTGGTTCCGTTCGAACGCGTTCTCGAACGCTATACGAACGCGAACCTTCTGTTTACCTTTCGAACGTGTTTTACGAACGCTACTCGAACGCGCATGCATTTTGTATCATCAGGTCTGGTACCGTTCGAACGCATTATCAAACGCTACACGAACGCGAACCTTCTATTTACCGTTCGAGCGCGTTTACGAATGCCACACGAACGCGCACACACTGAACTGAGTCTGTCTTATCATATTCATGCATAATCGCCTCTTGGTTGATCTTTCTTGTATTATGTAGCCAATCATATTATTTGTATTCCTGCATTTATCCATTCTATGTGTTCTTGGGATGATATTCAAGCATGATTAGGCTGTTAGCATGTTATTTGGTTAATATGTTCATGAGATAGTACTCAAGCATGATTAGGTTGTTCATAGTTTTCCGTATCATATAATTGAGAAACGTTCATGAGATTGCCATGAGATGTTGCATGTTGTGATGAACTTGTTGAGGTATGCACATGAATTTAGAAGCATGATCCTCTTGGAAATAAGTGTTACTTAAACTTGATTAAATTATTACATAAATCCTTTCATTACAAGTGACATAAGTAAGGGACCATTCCGAACCCAACGGTTTGAGGTCTTCCTTTGCGAGGGGTGAGTGCGGCCTTAAATCACATTTTCCCGGTTCACACCGGGTGGCGACTCCATTATTCTCTGGTTTAGTCCCTCGTGGCTACTCCGTACTCCCGACCGGGCCGCGAGCCCGAGACAGCATGCGTCGCCCCAGATCCTGTGTCCCCACAGTGACACAATTACAATGAGACTTGTAATTGACATTGGAAGGTGTCAATATTTGTAGTATATTCCGGTGAGACTGGTACATGTTGTATATTGAGACTTGATCTGATGGTTTATCCCAATAAATCATGAGTTTTGGGAGACTCGTATAAATATATAAGTGTTTATTTGATAAGCAATGAATGAATAATCGAAAATATTCCTAATAGATGACACACCAACGTCAATAGAAATCTTCTCGAGTCGAGGTGAATATTTAATCCTTAAACTTGAGTATTAAGATATCACCGTGGATGTATGAGTAATCCTCCACACTTTAACAACAGTCATGTCACCGGTCAATCTAGACCAGACCTCCGCCTGTTTGTTGGGTGTAGACCGATGCTCATGAAATCTTATGATGTATCCAAAAATGTCATGTCAATCCTGTGTATATGATTTAGGTATCCACTTCGTGATTCATTATCTAGAAAATCACGAATTTGTGATTCTTTACATGAATTATACATTACGAAGATTTGACGTTCTCATCTATGTCTCTGGTACAATTCAGATAGCCTATGACTAATGGACTATACGATATGCCTAGAACTCGACTTCTATAGTTCAACGCGATTATTCGTAGTCATCATAATTTGTAAGTGAAAATTATGGACACTAAATGTGTTCCATGATAAATATACATGAACCTAGAAAGTTCCACTAATAAAATATGCTTGTAGAGCACTATGACAAATATTTACAAATAATATGGATTATTGTAACGTTACACATGTCAGTGTATTTTCGTATATAATATGTATATGTATATAATGCATAAATTAATTAGATACACATTATGCTCAATTGTATTTTGGCATATGTCAAATAAATAATTATTTAGTTAATTAAAAATTAATTGATTTAATAATTATTTATTATAGAATATTTTTTGAATATTAATTAAGTAATTAAAGCTTATTAGATAAGCTTTAAGTCTTGTCAAAATTTTGACCATGCATATTAAAGTGTCAAAATGATAAAATTGTCCCTCCCTATATATATTAATGAATTTCGGCCATGGAGTGGGCATCAGATCGGATCGGATCTGTCTCCAGGATCCGATCGAATAACAACAAACCAGTTCGTCGGATTTCGGATCGGATCGGATCCGAATCCAATCTGATCCGATTTTTTAATCCCTTAAAGTTTGTAAACAACGTTGTTTTTGGAATACAATAAATGGGTCAATAAGGTCTTCATTTCTGCACTCGACAGTCTTCATTTTCATTTTCAATTTTCATCCTCACCTCACACTTGAACTCGACATCCTCACAGACAGCACAACCTCTTCCATTTTCCTCCTCACCTCAACATCTTTCAGACTCTCACACGTCCTCAATCACACAACCTTTTCCTCCTCAACATCGTTTTTTTTTGCTCCGAGTCCGACTTCTGCCCTGTTTGTCTTCCTAAAAACAAGCAAGCAAACAATCAGTGAAACGGGTAATTTCAGATCTGGAATTGTTCATTTGTTTGATTTGTTTCTAATTGCGGATATAAATTTGTAATTTGAACCATAGATTTGTAGACACGCATGCGGTATTGTAGATTTGTAGAGTCACGCATGCAGTGTTATGTTTTTAAGTTTAGTTGGTGATGATGGTGAACTGATGATGATGATGATGATGAACTGATAATTCACTCTCTTCATAAAGTATAAACATTTAGTTGGTGATGACGATGAACTGATATGTATTCGAATCGGATCAAACAAATCCGATCCAATTCGGTCGTTATCGGATCGGATCGGATCGAATTTGACAAGGATATCGAACCTTATCGAATCTAAAAAACTGATGCTTATCGGATCAGATCGGATTCGGATTCGGTCCGATCCGAATCCGATAATGCCCACCCCTAATGGCTAGGTAGATGGAAAATTTGTTTTTCAATTTAGGTTTTGGCTTTTAAGATTGAAATAGAGCAAAAATTAGAGCTTTTAATTTGGTTGAGTCAAACATCAAATTAGAAGTATGGGTGGATTACTTAGGAGCTTAAAGAAAAATTTAAAAGGTAATTAAGGTAAATCTTATTATCTTTTGTGTTATAAATTATTTACAATTTGTTCATATTTAGTTACATGGGATGTACCTTTGATTCATGCTTGTTTGATGTATTTAGAATGGTAGAAACCAAATTGATTAGCTTAGAGATGCATGTGTAAAATTAAATAGGCTAATTAGTATAAATAGACCTAATTAAGGTTTATGACTCCAAATTGTCATTCTAGAGTTGCTCCAGCCACTCCTTGACAACCTAAAATTGTTCTTGAGTTGCTTTATGGTGGTTGACTCTCGATTGGTAATTATAGATTCAGATTTGCATGATTTTGAATTAATTATTATATTAATTTGAGTAATTATGTAATTAATTCAATTATGGCTTAATTTATGAAATTGGGGTATTTTGGATGAAATTAGATGCGTAACAATACGTAGGAAAAATTTTCGGAATTGTTCCGCAAGCGTTTTGGGAATTTTTCGTAAATACTGCATTAGTGGTAGAATCATAGTTTACTGAAATTACGATTATTTGGCCATTCCTACCATGCTCAAAGTACTTTAGTAGTGCATATAGTGTGTAGGAAAATTTTTGGAATTTTTGAAATCGTTCCATAAGAGTTTTGGGAATTTTCTGTATTATGGGCAAAATATTAATTTATTAAAATTACCATAATCAGTGGCTGCAGCAATGAATGGATCACTATAGCAGTCGACTGATCCGGTTTTGAGGATGATCTGGTTGTTCAATTATCCAAGTCGGTTGGTTCGGTGAACCTGTAAACGGATTAACGTGTAACCGCGAAAAGTGCTTCAGAAAGTTTTGTTTGTACGCTTAATCACTTTTAATATTTGATATTAATGAGTGATTTGGGTAAAATACAGATAAATTAAAGGTATATGATACCGGCTAATTTATCCGGATTTAAAAATTTTAAAAATCGATTTCGCCCGCCAACGTGCTTTCGATGCATTTGCCCCAACAAATCCCTCGTTATGAGATAACTATAGCATCTCCAATGAAACAAAAAATTCACTTCATTCCTTAAATATAGGGACTGAAATATTATTTTAATCTTCAATAATATATTATATCTTTATCTTATAACTACTTTAGGTGAACACACTCCGTAAATTTATAATGAAGAAAAGATTTCCTATACATAAATCAAGACTACCGACTCATTAATTAAACATGATAGACAATAGGGACTGAAATATTATTTTAGTCTTCAATAATATATTATATTTTTATCTTACACAATTTTAGGTGAACATTGTTGGTAAATCTCTAAGTCCCGAGGATCGATTAAAGCATAGAAACATACATGTGAATACACGAGGAAGTTGCGGAATACTTACATCGAGCGGTTGAGCGATGCGACGAAGAACAAAAATCTTTTCTGCCCTCCTTGGAAGTCTCAGCAGTCCACTGTTTTGGCTCCTCCATTTTCGGTCCAAGCTCTAAGCTTTTGGGTGGTGATTCCAAGCTCACAAGTTGGTTTCCCTATCACCTTCGCAAAAGACTCAAATGGTGTGCTAGCACTTCCCTTATTTTCTCCTTGTGTTTCACGGTAAAACCAGAAGAAAAACAGAAGGAAAAACAGCCATGAGGCCGTGAGAGAGAGGAAGAAAGAATGAGAGAGAAAGTGTTGTGTGTTAGTTGAAATTGATTTCTAAAATCAATTAAAAACATATACCAAATTTTGTAAAAAACTTTCAAAAAGTCAACACAAAATTTGGCTCCAAAATGGCATTAAATGCTATCAACCACTCACATCATTATTTACATCAATCAATCAATCAAGTGACAAGTTGTCACATCACTCAAAGTGACTAATGATTTGACGTTTGATGTGACTAGCGATTTGACGTTGATGTGACTAGCGATTTGACGCTTGATGTGACTTGCGTGCCGCATTCGAATTCGAAATGCGAATGTGCTCGCAAACACTCCCAGGCTCGGGTTTGCTAATTCCAAATTAACGAATTTTCCGTTGCGACGTAATTACATGATTATGCCTAGCAAAATCACTATTCACGTCGCTAACGAATTAATTCTAAATTAACTCGTTTGTCCGAATTAAAATCCAATTTCGATTCCGCGTCGAAATCCAATTTCGTATAATATATCGAATATATTATTTTATCGAATAATTCCAAATTAATCGTTCTCTCTCTTTAAATGATATTTTATCTCAGATAAAATATTCCGTAATTAATCCCATATTAATTTTCTCTCTCATCTAATTAATCCCAGATTAATAAAGTGCGAGTCATACGTCATCGGCGAATCTTCGGGAAGTGACCCATGAGATCCTCAGATATGTTGGCAGTAAATTCGGTCGTCGGACTATCCGAACACATACGTACCTAGTACTACGTTTGTACCGATTTACAAGACAAGGTTGGCTTCTAGCAAAGCGTCATGCCTACCCAATTCTCCAGAAATATCCTTACAGAAATATGGTGATCTATATCAGGCGTAGTATACGTAGTATTGCGTATTTCGATCCAGTATCGGATGTCACGTGCAAGACTTGGGGCTGGAATTGTGTCTGCCCCGTACGAAGCACATATCGGATCTCTGGTAATTAGTCTCTATAATCGGATAAACATGACCTAGTCATTTTATCCCGATGACTGCAGTACATAAGAGAACCAGTTATGTATCTTACGTGACCATCATCTCCACTATGACTGGAGTGATACTTCCGTCTTGACATCACACCCAACACACTACGATTCTCAATATACCCAGCAGAGGCGTACACATAACCTGTTAAAGCCCTGGACGACCTAAAACCAAAGCATATTGATTGTCGCAAGTATTAGCGGTGCAAGTCTCAGGTTAAGACCAAATACACCTACCCTGATTTCGGACTTCCATAGACACATAGTCATACTACCAATGGAATTCCGATGGGTCTATCCAGAGCGAAGCTGTTTCCGTACCATCGGTTAACACAAACTCCTATTACACTTGCATGAGTATCATATACCCAAATATATGAGAACTATACCGTTATGCCCTCAAAATGCGCACAAGTGTAATACTAGTCTTTTACGCATTATCGATGTCCAATCTCGATAATACTCTGACTAGGGATATTTAATGATTAAACCTTCGTGGATTGATATTGTCTCATATCATCTCAATCCAGGAACTAATCATAAGAACCTCTTATCATTTATACATCTTTGTGATCTAATCACAAATGATAAGAGAGCAATTTCTTTTGTCACGTAGTTAATTTGTACAACAACACCATGATATGTACAATAGTGACGCTATGGGTCATAATTGTCCAACAATCTCTCACTTGGCCTATAGCCAGTCACTCGAGTGTCCTACACCCGAACTATGTACGGTTCGCTCAAATTACTGAGAAAAGACTTTCTTCAGCGGATTTACATGATTATCATCTGATGCGATTTATTCGATCATCACATCGCCACGATGTATGATCCGAACGAATCAGATGAATAGTCGAAGTATATATCTGGATCGTTGATGAGACCATTAATTCTTTAGCCTGTGCTGAAGCCTAACTCAGCTGCTAACAGAACTATATCTAATCTAATTAGATTATTATTAATCCAGAAGGCTTCTATTGCTGCCTCAGTTGCAGCAATAATACACTTTTGTTGTTTATTCGGTAACAGTATCTTGCTTGGAAGATTTCCAGCTCACTGTTCCGTTATTCAAACTTTGTAGTACCGTTGTTACGACTTATAGTCATTTTTATCGGTTAGGAAACTTGCAGCAGTGATCCCAGTCACTTCAAGTTCTCATTCTCCATAGTTAAGACAACATCTTAGTTCCTTTTCGATACTAAAGGATGTTCTTAACATCAATCCAATGACTAGCACTTGGATTGGCCCGATTGTGAATCCATATGCTCAAAGCGTATGAGACACTAGGTCGCGTAAATTTATTTCAATGTACGAGTTCTCGGAGAGTATCAACAACCTTTAGATCTATCCCAGTAGATCTTTATTCCTAGAATAAAGGTTGTTTCTCCCAATAATTCTACGGAGAATTTTCTCGAAAGCCAAGCTTTCACCGATTATATTTATGGGAATATCATTTCCAAGAAATGACATGTCATTATTACTTAGGACTTTCACTGTCAGTACGCTCCCACTAACCCTCTTATATACACAAGAATCATTTACGTTTTGAATTAAATCATACACCATTATGATTACATCAAAACGATAATTTCAAGAACCCAATGCTTGCTTCAATCCAACCGTGGATCGAATAACCTGCAAACCTAGTTTGCTTATTATGGTACGACAAAACCGTTAGGATGTTGTAAATATCCTCCAAAGGGTTTCCGTTAAGGAAAGCGGTTTTGGCATTCAGCTGCCACATTTCATAAATGAAACATGCAACATTAGCAAGCATTATCCAAATGGATTTACCATGGCAACATGTAAAAGGTTTCGTCGTAATCGACACTATGTTGATAATGATACATTTCCGCTACAAGCCTAGCTTAGTACGTTGGTATGTTTTCTTCCACGTATGTCTTCCTTGAAGACTTATATAGTACCAATATGCACAATGCCTTGCGGTACAACAACTATTATCCAAACGTAGTTGATAAACATGGAATCCATTTCGGATATCATGGCACTTTGCCATAATAGGGAGTCGATACCATGTATCACTTCCTCATACGTAGTCAGTTCGTGTTCCTCAATAAGATTGACATCTTTATGAGGTGAGATCAGAAACCCATACCCCAGGTTGTTTTCTGACTCTCTCCGATCTACGTGGTTATTGTGTATTCGAAGATTATGGTATAGTTTCATCCTTGATGAACTATTTGTGTTCCATTAAGGAATCGGTGTCTGGAATAGTATTACTCCGATTTTCATCGAGTTTTACTATCCTCTCACTTACCACTGCATATAGGTATTCCTCTTAGGAAAACCGCATGGAGAGCAACAATTACATTGTTCTCTTGTGAGTTGTATAAGTAATATACTTTGGTATCCCTAAGATAACCATTATTAGGCACTTATCCAATTTGGGTTTTAGTTTGGTATCATCCAAACATATGCCTAGCATCCCCAAATCTTCAGGAATGAGAAAACCCAGTTTTTTTCATGTTCATATCTAATATGAAGTCTGTCAAACAGATCTTTATGGAATCTTATTCTAATAAGTTCTGCACTGTTTATGCGATCCGTTGAAGAAAATGGTAGCTCAGAGCGACTCATGATTAACCTTATCATGTCCAACAAAATTCGGTTTCTCCGTTCGGACACACCGTCAAATTGACGTGTTCCGGGAGGAGTCCTCATTGAAACAATACTATACTCTTTCAAGTATATAAGAAACTTATTGCTTAAGTATTTTCATCATGGTCTAACCGTGATGGTTTAATACTTTAGCCGATCTGTTTGTTTATTTCGTGTCGAAACTATTTGAATTAATCAAAAGTTTCCGATTCGTGTTTCAAAAGAAACACATAACCATAACGCAATGCCACATCCGTATAGGTCACGAAACATTCATATCCACATCTAGCCTAGCTAGACATGGGCCCACTTGCTTCACTATGAACTAGGGATAACAGATCGGTGGCATTTGCACTTTTACCGAGTAAAGGTGTTTTAGGAACTTTGCCTAATAAACTAGATTTGTAGACTTTATTTGAATAGAATCAAATTTGTCCTAGTATCCACTCTTCAAAAGCGTGGATATACGAGTCTTGTTTAATTGTGTCCCAGACAACAATGCCACAATTAAGTCTCTTCTGATCAAATCAGTTTGAGCTATTTGTTTTTCATGTCATATGTTTGAGATTTATTTATATTCAAAATATAAATACTGTTATTCACATCTAATGTGTTTATCTCAATATCATCTTTATAAAATAAAACACTTTAGTGTTCTAGAATATAAAGGTATACCCGCAACGGGTTAAACCCTGATATAGAGATAATGTATCTAGTCAAACTAGTTACATTGTAACAGTTTCCTAATTTAAGTACACACCCAAAGGTAGTTCTAAACTTAGGTCTCTACGGTTAAAACATCGATTTTCATCACGTTTTCAATTCGCATTTAATCTCAATCTGAAGTCAGTATCCTGCTCCTAGCAGATTCTGCAAATCAATACATATTTATGTATCACACTAAGTATCTAAAATCCAATTTTAATACTAGTAGTGAACATATTTATGACATACATATTTGAAGTCAGAGCCTTGCTCGTTCTTCAATTCCTTCATGTCTGCTTTGTCCAAACGGCAGTCACGCTTCCGCGATCCCGTTTGCCACAATTTAGGCAGACATTTTGGGATATGTCATTTGTCTTCCCAGAAGATTATAATGATTTTGCCTTTGCCCTATTTCCATATTCCAGAAGCCTTTTGCCTAGCTTTGGCCTTCCAGAATGTGGAAGTAAAGTGCGTCTTGCGCTACTCGCCATATTGCAAACTTTGGCTTTGTCTCATTGAGAATATACATTAACTCTCAAAGAGTTTACTATTGCAATTTATAGTACTTCTAAGATCTAAGAATAGATCTATGAAGATCCTTCAATTTCTTTATCATACTTTAAGGATCTAATCCTTAGTTTTGATTAAGAAATTAATGAGTCTAATTGGCAAGTATAACAGATTAAGCACTAAAGTTATCATCACATGAATATTCCAAATATCATGCTCTACTATTTGCTTAACTCCGGGCTTAGGCCTAATATGTTATTTTATCAAATAAAGTAACTTATTAGTTTCCAGGACCATCCTGAAACATTATTCCCAATTTGAAAATTAAAGTCGTTAAATACATTTTCACCCAGGATTATGTTTTAAACACCAATCTTTCAATTATCTTGATTCTAATAGTCCAACTATTTAATTAACGATTTAGGTACTATTTATTATAATGATTACTATAATCCAACTATATAATCAACTATAATTTAATAGGTTAAATTCATTATATTGATTACTATAATCCAATTATAAAATCAACTATAATTAATTAAATCAAATATATTGATTACTATAATCCAATTATATAATCAACTATAAATGAATAGTTTGAATACAGTCCGACTGTTTATTTAAAACAACAATTAAATATTAGTCCAACTAATAAATAATTTATTTGACGTAATATTTAAAATGTGCGCGTATGGCAAGTTACTAAACGAATATTGCAAATTTAATACTTGCCTCCCACTATTTTTCGGTGAGCCTCTAACTATCTGTCGAGTACTCGGGAAACCTTGTTTCCTAGTGGGCTAGGATCCCGTTAAATAACACACAATCTTGACTTTGGCCAACAAATTGTATGATAATTAATTAGGTAAATCTCTAAGATCAATTGGATCCCATCCAATTCCTAGATCCAGTAGGGGGACATCCAAGTCCGAAACATATATCTTATATATGCCAATATATATACTATAACCTTTTTCCTATGAATCAACTAAGCTTTGGCTTTGGCACAACAAACTTAGTGATCCCAGTTAAGCGGAACCCATTGACCATGGAAAGCTTCGTAATCAATGTCGATGGACAAGAAGTGGTATTGATTTTGGCCAACAAACCACAACTTGGACAAGACACCAATATGGAACAAAGCCTTCATGATTCAAACACATCCTCGACGGACAAAGGTCTTGACTTTGGCCAACAAACCAATGCCAGTCTTAGATCTTGAGTAAGAATCACTCAATGGAAGGAAAAACGTTTAATATTTTGTGAGGGTTTTTCGCGTGCAAATTGGCAACCAATTTATTATCTTTGTTAAGGTCTCATAATCATACACCCTTAAACATGTATTCTAAACACATAATAAGGCGTATATAAATAAATAATAATGATATGCGGATGGATACTTTACACATTGATCCTAGATCAAATCTCTCTTTTTCCTCTCTCCCGCTAGCACAAGTATTACTTCTACCTGTTACATAACACTTCTAAAGAAACCTCATTTACATTGAGGAGAATAGGTGAGAAGAGAAATACATAGAGTCAGAGAGGTAATAGGCTGGACACGCAGGTCCAATTAATAAATTCTAAATTTATTACAATAATTTCCAGAATTGCCCCACCCATCTAATATCCATCTGATATACATTATTCATGCATCGCAACCATGTATTCACACAAGCATGTTATCAATCATCCAATTAATTAATCTGATAATTAATGATCATTAAATGTTCAAACAACGTTTTGATTTTGCGCGAGTCCAACTCGTTTTGCGAATAAGTACTCAAAGTACAAATTCTTGAATTAAATTAAACTACAACATTAAATCCAATTTAATATGTATTTAATACTAATTCATTATTTAATTCCAAATTAAATATTACACTTTATTAATAAACCTTTACGACTTA
Source organism: Zanthoxylum bungeanum (assembly GCA_019454045.1). NCBI lineage: Eukaryota > Viridiplantae > Streptophyta > Magnoliopsida > Sapindales > Rutaceae > Zanthoxylum > Zanthoxylum bungeanum. The sequence goes on from SKCR01030731.1 coordinate 109,368, forward strand.
ATTCCAAATTTAATCGTTACGGGTCTCAAAGCCCGATTAACATCCAATGTTAATTTAATTAAAGTCCAATAGACTTTTAATTAATTTCTTAAGGCGTGGACTTTTGGTCAACTTGGGTCAAACCCAATAACCAAGCCCAATCAAGGAATAACCCCATAATCCTAGAAATCAATTTAGGCCCATTAGGCCCAATTAAAAATAATTAAGGTCCATTAGTCGCATTTGGATTTTATGGAAACAGTTTTAGGCCCAACTGGATCCAACCAATTTGCCTAAACCAATCTTGGTACAAACAAGCCCAATTAGCTCAATAACAACTTTTAGCCCAATTTCCAAAATTAGCCCAATTAATTAAATCACAAAAATTTTAAATTTCATATTTAATTAACCAAAGTGTATAGCATAATTAATTACCCAAATCAATATTTCCAGAACATCAATTAGCCTAATTAATTATGCTTATCTACATTAAAACATGTCCAACACATTTTAACAAAAATCAAACCCATATACCATGCTTCAAAGTCTCGGCAATGTGGGTAATTTTATGTCCGATTTGGTTTCAATCCAATTAAATCCAATTCAACATTAAATCAATATTCCCAATTGATTTCAAGTCATCCAATGAATAAAAAATAAAAAATTCCAAGACATTTAGGGCAAGCTACCTCTCGGCCAAGCTAAGCTTTTTAGGGAAAGTTGTTCTGAACAACTTTTCATGAAATTGATCCAATCAAACTTCAATTCAACATCATTTAAGCATACTTAATCAAAAAATTTAACCAAATCATGCTCAAAATCAATTTACCCAATTTTAACCCTAAATCAAGTTTCATGCTTTTAACCTGGCTCTGATACCATTGTTGGGAAATCTCTAAGTCCCGAGGATCGATTAAAGCATAGAAACATACATGTGAATACACGAGGAAGTTGCGGAATACTTACATCGAGCGGTTGAGCGATGCGACGAAGAAAAAAAATATTTTCTGCCCTCCTTGGAAGTCTCGGCAGTCCACTGTTTTGGCTCCTCCATTTTCGGTCCAAGCTCCAAGCTTTTGGGTGGTGATTCCAAGCTCACAAGTTGGTTTCCCTATCACCTTCTCAAGACTCAAATGGTGTGCTAGCACTTCCCTTATTTTCTCCTTGTGTTTCACGGTAAAACCAGAAGAAAAACAGAAGGAAAAACAGCCATGAGGCCGTGAGAGAGAGGAAGAAAGAATGAGAGAGAGAGTGTTGTGTGTTAGTTGAAATTGATTTCTAAAATCAATTAAAAACATATACCAAATTTTGTAAAAAGCTTTCCAAAAGTCAACACAAAATTTGGCTCCAAAATGACATTAAATGCTATCAACCACTCACATCATTATTTACATCAATCAATCAATCAAGTGACAAGTTGTCACATCACTCAAAGTGACTAATGATTTGACGCTTGATGTGACTAGCGATTTGACGCTTGATGTGACTTGCGTGCCGTACTCGAATTCGAAATGCGAATGCGCTCGCAAACACTTCAGGGCTCGGGTTTGCTAATTCCAAATTAACGAATTGTCCGTTGCAACGTAATTAAATGATTATGCCTAGCGAAATCACTATTCACGTCGCTAACGAATTAATTCTAAATTAACTCGTTTGTCCGAATTAAAATCCAATTTCAATTTCGCGTCGAAATCCAATTTCGTATAATATATCGAATATATTATTTTATCGATTAATTCCAAATTAATCGTTTTCTCTCTTTAAATGATATTTTATCCCAGATAAAATATCTCCGTAATTAATCCCAGATTAATTTTCTCTCTCATCTAATTAATCACAGATTAATAAAGTGCGAGTCATACGTCATCGGCGAATCTTCGAGAAGTGACCCATGAGATCCCCAGATATGTTGGCAGTAAATTCGGTCGTCGGACTATCCGAACACGTACGTACCTAGTACTACGTTTGTACCGATTTACAAGATAAGGTTGGCTTCTAGCAAAGCGTCATGCCTACCCAATTCTCCAGAAATATCCTTACAGGAATATGGTGATCTATATCAGGCGTAGTATACGTAGTATTGCGTATTTCGATCCAGTATCGGATGTCACGTGCAAGGCCTGGGGCTGGAATTGTGTCTGCCCCGTATGAAGCACATATCGGATCTCTGGTAACTAGTCTCTATAATCGGATAAACATGACCTAGTCATTTTATCCCGATGACTGCAGTACATAATAAAACCGAGATTCTAACCATTTTAAAGAGAAATTTAGGGATGATTTGCAAAACCAAACTAACATAGCATATCAAAACCATATGTACCTTTTCGATAACTTCAAAACAATATATTATGAATCGAGAACGGAACTTGTAACCCAAATTATGGTCCTTTAAAATTACGAAGCTATATGTACTACATTTTCATAATTATTTAAAGTGATCAACTATTTATTATCAAATGTATTATCTTATCTCTTCCATATTTTTTTATTTAAATTATTATCTTATCTTTTTCTATTAAATTAAATTTATTTATTTTTACCATTTTAATTTATTCAATAAAAATTGTAAAATCTGTTAATATCATCTAATCATGTTTCCAATAAATTTATATTTGTAGATTGATTCTGAATATGCATACTATACAAATCTCCTAAACCAGGAATCAACATTTGCTGAAGAATATTTCATTCAATCCAATCCAATCCAACTAATGAAATGAAAAAAAAATTCCCCGTTTGAGAATTTTTAAAGTTGAGGAAGATATAAATGTACTAATTTATAGAGGGTGAAATAAGATTGTTGGTGAAATGAATTTAAAATATATTTATTATAATATATATTAATATTTTCTATACTATACTAAAATTTTCTATTTTAAATTTTCTATAATATAAGCTCGGATCAGAATCATATGCACTATATCGATAGTTTCAAAATGATACATTATGAGTCGAGAACGGACACTTATATTTCAAATTATGGTCCTTTAAAATTACGAAGCTAATATGTACTATTAAAATTTTGATAAATATATATATATATAGTGTGTGTATATATATATATATTAATATTTTCTATAAAATATTAAAATTTTCTATTATGTAGTAGAATTGTTATACTTCAATTAAAAATAATATCATTTCTGATAAAATATTATTGGAGATGTTGTACCTAGGGGTGGGCGCGGTTCGGTTTTTGCTAAAAACCGAACCAAACCATATTTTACGGTCCGATTTTTTTACCTCTCAAACCAAATCATTAAATAACGGTTTGTTTCGGATTAAAAATTTTTTAAACCAGCGGTTTACGGATTGGTTCGGTTCGATTTACGGATTATTCTACTTTAAAAAAAATTCATCCACTTAAGTGAAGACAAAAAAAAACTAGTGTAGCGAACAAATAGTATGAAGTGCTACGGTGTAAGCTGTGACTCCAAATAACACATGCACTCAATAGAGGATTTAAAATTGAGGCACAATTAATTCTTGTATTTTTTTTAAAAATTACCTCGAATAATGATGCTACCATCATTCTAATTAAGAGACAAATCCAACAGCTTACTTTCAAGAATAAACCATAAAACAAAAAATTTAAGAATAAAATTATTAACAAATAAATTTAAGAATAAAAGTATTAACAAAAAAATATATTAACAAATAAATTAAGAATAAAAGTATTAACATACTAATAAAAAGAAAACATAAAGTAAAATTAAAAGAAAAATATAAATCTTTTTATAAAAATATATAATTTTTTAATTATAACGGTTCGGTTCGGTTTAACAGGTGCGGTTCGGTTTAGCATCTGAACCGAACCGTAAACCGTTTGGGGTGGGCCAATCCGAACCGCAAACCGAACCGTTAGGAAAAAAATCGTAAATTCGGTCCGATTTGGTTCGGTTTGCGGTTTGGTTCGGTTCGGTTGATTTTTTTTGCCCACCCCTAATTGTACCCCCACCTAAGGAAGTATTGTGCATTAAAAATCAGTAATAATACATGCAAATAAAAATACACACACTTATATATAAATACTAAAAAAATAAAAAAATAATTTCATTATAAAATAAAAATAATTTTTTGTTTCAAGTGATTTTATGCACTTTTACGTGTAGTCATCATTTGTTTATATTAAAAATAGAGGGGCACCATTGTAAATGTCAACTTGCAAATGCAAATTCGTCCGGCATCAATGACAGCTAATAGGGAACACGTGTTATGACTTTCAGTGCATCCAATGCTGACGAGTCGCCACATAGTGGGCACAAAGCCCATGAAATTTCACAACAAAGTCCCCACGCTCGCTTAAAAATACACGCGCCGAAAACAGTCAAAAGTTGTTGGCGTGGAACGAGCAAGCGCGTGGGGGGAAGTGGGGTCGCATTTATAATTTGGCTTTCGTGTGAAGAACGTTTACGTCTCAAGTCTCAACAATCTTTGGGCTCCCGGTTTTGTGGAATCCGTACGCTGGTTTTGGAGGCAGGACTGTGGGCGCCCATTTGAAAGCCAGCCTCTGGTTTCTGAGAGTGTGTTGATTGTTTTGTGAGAGTTATGCTTATCCAATTTGTGTGGAATATTAGTACAAAGTTCCTTTTTTTTTTTTTTTTTTTTTTTTAATATCGGGAAAATCACATATCATCTATATCGAGATTATTGAAACTCATATGATATGTAGATAAATCGATATTGTCTCATATTCTTATAATAATACTATAACCGCTGGACTGCGCCCTTAAAAACTTTTTTACTACTAGTTTATTTTCCTTTTTTGACTTTTTCTTCTTCTTTTATTTGTTGCTTATCTATAATTTGCTTTTCGAATTATAATTCAATATATGGGGACATGATTTGGACGGTCCAACTAAAATTAAGGTGCAATTGTACCAATCTTTTCCACGAGCATTGTTATTTTTATTAGTTAGAAAAATAATAAACAAATTAAATAGTGAAATAAGGATGATTAAAACTAAACTATAAAAAATATGTATTATATGTTAAAATTGTGTTTTATTAGTATGATTCATGTACTTTATAATTAATTTTAATCACCATTTTAATATTATTTTTAATTCATATATCATTATTTTTTTACTATGAGTAGTATTTTCTGACATGATATGATTAGTTAAATTGAAATATAAAATAATATAAATAAATAAGATTATCATTCAATCATTCGTTGTAAAAAAAAAAAAAAGATCATAAATGTATCATTACTCTATTGATATTTGCCTTACCACGACGAAATTTGATCTAATTTTACCGGACAAAAGCTGACTTTTTCCATTTTCTTTTTATCCAAATTATTTAACCCTTAATAATATGAGAAGCCACATTACTGGACTCGAATATTTAGGGATGACAAAAAAATTGATTTTTGTTTCGATTTGTAAAAATTCACATTATTCGTATGTGGATGCTAAATTAATTAATGAACACGGATATGGATCAAGATCTAATTGAATACGGATTCAGGATATCCGAATCTAGAAAAGTAAGTCAGATCCAGATCTAGATTTAAAAAATAAATATAAATATAAACAAAGAGATGGTAAAATTTGAGTCCAAACCTTTTAGAAATCTATATTATATGGATTCGCATTCCAATAATTTTTTTCGAATTCAGATGAGAAAAAATTAGTCCAGATCTGGATTTAACAAAATCCATATCCAGATTTTACCACCATACGGATATCCATGATGTGATAAAAATAGCATATTTTTGAGGTGTAAAATGGGTGGGCGGTCCGGAAACGACCCGACTGCTTTGCCGCACGCAAAACCCGATACAACGGAGGCCTCTCATTTAATGGGCCATCGAAGATTCTTTTGGGCCATTTTGAAGCCCACTTTGGACATTTGACTTGACCAAAGGTCGTCAAAAGAAGAAGACCGTCAGAATCGGGTCCCTGACACGTGGCAAACACCAAATTAATTGGAGAATGTGAAGAGATAAAGAAAGTTAAAACCCCGACTTTCAAGCTCATGTCTTCTATAATTTGAACGACACGGAATACCAAACAATCAAATCCCAAATTATAATTAATAATAATAATTGGTTATAATTATTCATAATTAACACTAATTCATTGTTTAATACTTTAATGTCTCTTTAACAAATGACATGACGAAGATTCATTTCATTTTTACCTTAAACAACAACGTGCATTAGCTCTCTGAGGTTTGTCTTTCTCACATGCTTTACTTTTTTTTTTAAGAATTAAAGATGCCCCATTTGGGGATCTTATTAATTTTTTTTTATTTTTTTAATGGCTGTTTGTTCATCAACTGTGAGCTTTTTGAAGTTTTTCATCTGCATTTTTTGTGTTTTGAAGCTGATATGTTTTGTGCATTTTGATCTTTTTCCCTGCATTCACATTCTGTGCATACATGTTAGTGATTTAAGTAAATTTACACACATTGCCAAAAATAATGATTTTTTTTTTTTTTTTTTTTAATGGCTGTTTGTTCATCAACTGTGAGCTTTTTGAAGTTTTTCATCTGCATTTTTTGTGTTTTGAAGCTGATATGTTTTGTGCATTTTGATCTTTTTCCCTGCATTCACATTCTGTGCATACATGTTAGTGATTTAAGTAAATTTACACACATTGCCAAAAATAATGATTTTTTTTTTTTTTTTTACAGCTTCTGTGAGAAATTTCGGCTTTGTTTTGCTATGATTTGCATTGCATTGTACTGAAATTATTCAAAGTTACATGAATTAATAATACATTCCTCAGATGCATTCCTCATTATTGGTGGATTTCAATACTTACATTTACATAAATTACATAATAATTTTGAAGTTAATATGGAAATCACAATGAGAAGGATAACAATTGGCAGGACTAGATCAAAGTTTCCTATTAGTTTATCTTGTAGAGAGTATAAATTAATTTTTTTCCTTTCTAATTATGGAGATGCTTAATGCCACCATTGAGATTGAGCCCTTCTTCTGGTCAGGTTAGTGATGGCATATTTACTAAAAGTGTTTTTTTTTTTGGGAGCTGAATTATGGGGAAAAACTAAACAAAAGAAGAAGTGGCTTTAATTAAACCAATCATGGAGAAGTTCTAATGATTGCCAAATTTTCTGTTTATATTACCAAATCGATGTTTATTTCATCTAGTGCCTCTCGTAAACTCTAGTAGATGTTTTTCAATATCAGAATTTTATGCAAATCTTTGTGAATGCATGACATGTTTATAATTTTTCCTTTTCTTTATTTTTGTTTGGAATGTCATTTTCATGAAAGGTTTCTTTGTACATAATCTCTATGGCATTTTCGGCAGTTACTGTATTGTATCATTTACTATCCATCTTTGGCATTTTCAGCCAGTTATTGTGTGATATTATTTACTACCAATTTGTGCTATAACAGTAATTCATTGCATACTTTCAAATAATAATAACAATTATGCAGTGCATCAGCTGATATAGGTTGTATAGGATCGGACAGATTAATAACATGCGGCAGTGGAATCTAATATTAGTATTTACATATTACAAAAAAAATTGATGGATCTGTATGATTCGTTGAAATTCCCTGGGAGACAAAGATGGTAAGCTTACCATTGTCATTTAACTCGTCAGATAATAATATGAATAAACTAATTCAGAAAATAAATGGTCTTAATTGCTTTTGTCAGTTGTTTTGTAAGCTCTGTGCAGACTAGAGTTTCATTTTATTTTACTATTTACCGTAGTGTTCGATTTGAGCTCAGAAGCTTGATGATCCTTTCCTGACCCTCATCATGAGTTCAGTATCGTCTCCCCAAATGAATATGCATAGGGAGCTCAAAAGATCAAATTCAGCCATTGAGTCAGCAGGAAACATTAATTCTGAGGTTGAAGGTACATGAAGCTGATATCCTTTGTATTTGCTTTGTTTAGGCATTTGATATTCACAACTCCTGGTTTTCATAAATCCTTTTTATTTTACTGTCCAGCTAAGCAACGGGCACTGTTGATAGAGTGGTTAAACAGCATTATTCCTAATTTCAATTTTCCAATTAAGGCTTCAGATGAGGAGTTGAGGGCCTGTCTGATTGATGGTGCTGTTCTAAGTCAGATTTTGAAGAGGCTTAATCCTGTTTCTATTAAGGAGGTTGGTGATATCTAGTGTCTGTCTGTTGCCATATGCATGATAAGAGGATTTGTTTTCTGATTGAATCTGCAATTTGTTTTCCTAGGTCGATTATTCTTATAATTCTTCGCTGTCACACTCGGAAAATGTGGCAAGGTTTCTTACAACTTTGGATAAACTGGGAATATCCAAATTTGAGATATCAGACCTAGAGAAGGTACTGATTTTCTAGTTGAACCGGTATTTCTTCTGAAAGATTTGTAAGCATATTCACATCCTATTGCTTAACAATATGCAAACTTAAAAATGTTCAAATCCAGAAATTTTGAACATGTTCTGCACTATATGATTGAATAAGTGGACGTGGAGAAATATGCTTGTAAATATGCTTATCCTTGTATGGAATTATTGATTTGCATTCTTTGTATATGTTTTTGGAAAGAGATATTCTTCTGTCAACTACTTTATTTATAAAACTTCTGTTGGTGTCTGCACCTTGGAGACTTTTGTTATTGTTCTGTTAAATTTCAATTCTGTATCTTGCAGGGTTCTATGAAGCCCGTTATCAACTGCCTTTTAAATCTTAGAGCTGAATTTATTACTGGAGATACTTTTCCGATGACCAATGCAATTACAAAATCTGGAACTCGTCTTGGAGATTCTTCTTCCCATGGTTCTCTTTCTCCAGTATTTGGAGAAGAAAGGCAGAGGGTTTCCGTAGAGTCCCAATTTCAACGTGCTTTGCGTGGTCCAGTCATGTCAGGTATAAATGATGTCATGAAGTCTTCAACACACAGATATAAAGCAGTGAGCATGTTTACTTGCTTATTATGACTAAACATGCAACCAAATGATCCACCATGTAATTTTATATTGAAAATTGTACTACAAAAACCATATGGGATATGGACATTGTACTGCAATCTCATTTGGATATGCATGTGATTTACTATTAAAATAAATTTAAGATGTGGAATGCTTTTTGAAATTCCAAATATAGCTAATATGCTGATGTTAATGCTGTTACTTTTACTGATATTTTTTATCATAAATATATTAAATGTCATGCTATTTCTCCTCTTACAGAGTCGTCAGCTGCATTATTACATCATGTCGGACACAAGTTCCATGAGGTTTTTCAACTGAGACAAGGGCGCTACTTGGATCTTCCTGCTGCGAAAATTACGGAAATGATGAAATCAAACAGTTTAGATGTTAGTTTTCGGCTTTTATCTTTTCATCGTACCTTGCTATTATATCTAATAATAATTCATTTCTGTGATAATTTCAACTGATTGCTTATTTAATGCATTTCAGAATGCTCCAACTCAGTCACTTTTGAGTGTTGTGAATGGGATTCTGGATGAAAGTGTTGAAAGAAAGAACGGGGAAATACCTCATGTAAGTTATAGGAGTATATGAATGTAAAATTAAAACAGTACTACTTTTTGTCTGTAATAGTAAATATGCATGGTGGAAGTCCAAGCACAATTGCACACACATGCATATATTTGTTTGGGAAAAAACACATCCTCTGATATTAACTTTGTTGCTCAGCGTGTCGCATGCCTGCTGCGAAAAGTTGTGCAGGAGATTGAACGGCGTATCTCAACTCAAGCAGATCACTTAAGAACTGTAATTTTTTTCCTCGATTTCTTACTTTCTTTCAACATATTTTCTCAACTGCTTCATACCAATTTCTTTATGGTTCTGTGCCTACAGCAAAACAATCTTTTCAAGACTCGTGAAGAGAAATACCAATCCAGAATCAGAGTGCTTGAAGCCCTTGCATCTGGTACTGGAGAGGAAACCGAGGTATGGTAAATTCCTGTCATTTTTTGGTTGGTATGTTTTTTTAGCTATCTATTATTAATGAAATGACTCTATTTATGGCAGATTGTGACGAACCAGCTTCAGCAAATAAAGGTAAAGTTCAAATTCAAAAGCATATTTACTGTTATAGATTTGTGTCTTTGACCTACTCGTATCTGATACTCTAACGGGAATCATCATTTAGGTCCCTATTTATTCATTTGCCTTTTTTTTATTTAGAAGCCAGTTTCCAAGTTCCAAGTAGTTGGAAATTCTCTCTGTGAGTTGTCTGCTTCTTTTTAATTGACAGTGCTTGAATAAGCTGGCTTGATTACTATAAAGACAGTGGCTAGTTTTTCTTGTTTCTTTCCCCTTCATTGTAGAGCTTAAAAGTTTCTAGCTAGTTTTAGGAAAGGGACAGGGTATGAGCGTTTGACTTACTAAGGAAATTAGATAACAATCCCATGTTCTTCTGTTGATATATTTCATGTTAACTTTTTGCTAATTGTTCTTTTCCTCATTGCAGATAGAGAAATCCAAGCTAGAAGAAAAAAAGAAACTTGAAGACGACGATGTGGTCAAATTGATGAAAGAGAAAGATCAACAGATGCGTGAACTTTTGGCATTGAAGCAAGAACTAGAAATGGCCAAAAAGACATATGAACTGCATTGCTTGCAAATGGAAACAGAATCTAAAGGTGCGAAATCGGGTTTCGAGGAAAGAATAAAAGAGCTGGAGCACCTTTTGAAGGTTTCAGGGGATAAAGTGAGAGAGCTTGAGTTAAATTCTGACTCGAAGTACCAGAAGTGGAACAAGAAAGAGAACGTCTATTGGAACTTCATGGATTTACAACTTGGTGCATTGCGGGTATGTTTTGGCTTTTTATTGATGTCTCTACATTGTCTTGTTTATCATTCTTCATTTGCTAAATTAGTTATTATATTCAGGAACTGAGATTGTCTTCTGATTCCATCAAGCAAGATATTTCAATAGCACAGAAGAGCTATACAGATGATTTTTATTCCCTTGGTAGGGTTGGTTATCATGTTTTTTCTGCCAATTATCTGCAATATGTAAGAGGTTTTCACTTGTGAACCACAATCTTGTTCAGGTGTAAAGCTTAAAGCATTAGCAGGTGCAGCTGAAAATTATAATACAGTTCTTGCTGAGAACCGGAGGTTGTTTAATGAAGTTCAGGAATTGAAAGGTGCTTCTTATATCTCTGATCTTTAAGGTTTTGTAGTATTTGCAGTTTTTGACATCACTTTTGAATTACTTTGTGCAGGAAACATTAGAGTGTATTGTCGGATAAGGCCATTTCTGCCTGGACAGACGAAAAAACAGAAAACCATAGAATATATTGGCGAAAATGGAGAGCTGATTGTTGCAAATCCCTCCAAACCAGGAAAAGATGGACAAAGGATGTTCAAGTTTAATAAGGTCTTTGGTCCAGCTGCTACTCAAGGTTTTTATCCATATTTTAGATTTTAAAAATTGTTGGTGAATTTTTAAATTGGTGGTTGTGTGAATAACTTTTGACTGATATGTATTTCTTGTATATGATTTTACAATTGCTTTTTCTATTCAAGGTACTTTTGTTTTTTGGATGAAAATGTTGTAATGTCTAACTATACTCTTTTCAATATTGGCAGCGGAGATTTTTTCAGATACCCAACCCTTGATACGATCTGTACTTGATGGATATAATGTATGCATATTTGCATATGGTCAAACGGGTTCAGGAAAAACTTATACAATGGTAATGACACCCCTTATCCCTTTAACTTTTCTGGATATATGATTATGTTAATGAAGATATTGATGCAATTTGTCCTCCATTTTCAGACTGGTCCTAGTGAAGCAAGCGAAGAAGATTGGGGAGTTAACTATCGAGCGTTAAATGACCTTTTCAATATCTCTCAAATTAGAAGAAGCTCCATTACATATGAAGTTGCAGTTCAAATGGTTGAAATATATAATGAACAAGTGCGCGATTTACTATCAAGTGATGGTTCTCAAAAAAAATATCCTTTGTATTTGAATAGATGTGATTATCTAGTATACAACATGATTTCAGTGATGATTTGGTCGTTCAGAAACTTTTTTCACCTTATGCAAACATAAAAAAAAAAAAAAAAAAAAATGAAAATCATTTTATGCTCAATAACATTTTTGTATTTTGGCTTTGCATAAATTCCTGTTATCATTTATTTGAATGAATCATTTAGTGTTCTTGATTTGTTTCCTTGATTGTCACACACTTGGGATTAAGTCCACCTCTCAACCCAATGGGTTAGCTGTACCCGATGCTACCATGCATCCAGTTACATCGACAGAAAATGTATTGGAGCTAATGGATATTGGACTTAAGAATAGAGCTGTTGGGGCCACTGCCCTGAATGAAAGGAGTAGCCGTTCCCATAGGTTCTTAAACGATCTTTATAAAATATTTTTCTTCATAAATAAATATCGTCAGGTTCCGGTGTAATGTGGTTCTAATTTAGGTTATGTGTGCAGTGTTGTCACTATTCATGTTCGTGGGAAGGACTTGAAGACTGGAATTCCATTGCATGGCAATCTTCATCTGGTAGATCTTGCAGGAAGTGAAAGAGTAGATCGCTCTGAGGTAACTGGAGAGAGGCTTAAAGAAGCACAACATATAAACAAGTCGTTATCGGCCCTTGGAGATGTTATTTTTGCTCTTGCACAAAAGAGTCCTCATGTGCCATACCGAAATAGCAAGCTCACGCAAGTCCTTCAAAGCTCTTTAGGTATTTCCTTTGTTAGTTAAATTATTGTAAATTTCTTCCTGGTATCTGTGAGCCGATGAAACTATCTTGATAACATGAAATATACTTACTATTAAAATTAATCTAAAATATGTTTTCTTTCTTGTATTATATAGGAGGTCAAGCAAAGACACTTATGTTTGTGCAGCTCAATCCTGATGGAAATTCATATTCTGAGAGTTTGAGTACCTTGAAGTTTGCAGAGAGGGTCTCTGGAGTTGAGCTAGGTGCTGCACGGAGCAGCAAAGAGGGCAGGGATGTTAGGGAACTAATGGAGCAGGTTCATTTTTTCTCTTCCTTTTCTATGTTAGATATTTCTCACTTTATGATGACAATCAATGATTCTCAAGTAGTCATGCATGACAGCTTTGGCAGTCGGCCGGTGATCAAATGTTTGTGAAACAGTTGTAGCTATCACCCATGAATACTTATAAAACCTTGTCAGTATTGATATTTCTGAAGTCATTCTAGACAATTATTTCACCGAGAATCATATTGACTATGAAAAATTCTTGGCTCTGATCTCAATATATGTAGAAAGGGGTCCCCCAACATACAGTTTTCTAGTTTAATCACTTCTCAATTGTTGGATTTCTGGCTTGTAAAAACCAGTAAATGTAGTTTGGCCTTCCTATCACAAAAGGAAAAGGATAAAGCTGTTTAAATGTGTTTCTTTGAATATTTTTGATTGTTGATTGAAAACAAAAAAGGTCAAAAGGGATTTTGGAGTGATTTTTTAGAAATAGAATGTGAAGAAATGCCCGTTATACAAACTTATGCTGCATATAATTGATTGGTTAATTTGGGTTGTTTGTCTCTATATTTCAATTCCAAATGGTTCATGAAATTTTGTTTGGTATAGTAGTGCGCTAGCAATTCTTCTCTGTATTCTCCTGTTGTCTTAAGGCCACAGTTGCATAATGAGAAGACTTAATAAAAAATTTACATCCAAATAAATGGGAATAAAAGTTCAGGAGCATATATAGACTGTCCTGCTTGCTTCTTGCGTCATTCCCTTTCTAAATTTTGTCAGCCATGCAGGTGGCATCTCTTAAAGACACAATTGCCAAAAAAGATGATGAGATTGAGCGGTTGCAATTACTTAAAGATCTAAAAAATGTGTATCCCGAAGTCAATAGTGAGACGCGTGGATTGAATACATTCAGGTATGAATCTCTCTCTCCAAACAGAGGTCCTATAGATGGGACACCCTCAGCAAAGCCTAAGACTATCAAAGAAGGAATGGCTTAGGACTTACCGAGAAAGCAGCTTTGGATCTTGATTTCTGTTCACTGTACAGTGATGAGCATTCCAAAGCTGATTTCCAGCAGTCCATAAATGATATGATATAAATTAATTTTCTTATATTACTGAGAATTCATTCTTTCAAACAGAAGCTGATGGCTCTACAGACTATAACCTTCACCATGAAGGAGCAAAATCGTTGGAGAATTAGGAAATGTAAGAATTAATCCTTTTCTATTTTTTCTATTTTTTTCTAATTCTCTCCTGGTATTCGATGCATCCCTTTAGATTTACATGTAAACATGCTTTTAACATTTAGTTCCCATTTCTTCCATATATCAAGAACATTAAAGGTGCAGTTTAGGTTCAAATAGCACAATATATTTGGGAATTTTGACAAAAGACCTTGGATGGAAATCAAGTAATCAACTGTCTTAACAACTAAATTTTCTCCTGTAGCGAGTAGTTATAGGTTAATCTAAATTTGTACTTTTTCTTAATCATACTGCTACTTGACATTTTGTTCCTTAGTCATACACTGGTTGTGGTCCGAATAATTTTTGTTTTTAAAATTTTTGAGCTTCTATAATCGCCTTCTTTATGTATAATTATGTATACAGAACAATTTGAAGTGAACATCCCTTCTAAATTGAATTCTCAATTCTTTCTTTCTATTTATGAAACAAAATGGTGATAATAAAATTCGACTTAGCCTTGATTAGACATACCTTTTTTTAAAAATATTAAGTGAGAGGAGAGAGATCTGAGAAGGGTTAAGACCAGGTGTAGGGGGAGTGAGCAAGCGCAAGCACGGGTCTCAGCTTGTGATTATTATTCACCCTTGTGGTTGAAAGACATTTAAATTTTGCTGTACAATATAAATACATAGGCATGCTGCTCACAATCATCTTTGAAGTCAGATTTCTGTAACTTTAGATCCAATTTATGCAGGTCCCAAACCAACATCAAAAGTTACTGACACCTACAAAAAAATTCATAGCATACATAAACAGAATGTCCCAGGCAAAGGACTCATTGCAGGTGTCAACATGTATGTCAAAACAATAAAAATATTCCCAAATTATTTACTGTCCTTCCAATTAGATAGAATAGCAAACATTCTAATGTACTAATATTATAATTCACGATATCCATCATTTTGCATTTTTCAGGTAAAAGAAGACTGTAAATGGAAGCTCTATGTTTACCCAAACCTCCCAAGTGGTTGCAGTAAATTAGACCACATTTACTTTCATATATATATATATATACATGTTCTATATTTTTTCATCATTTAGTTAGCTGGTTTCATGCTGTAACACAGTTTTGCAAACTAAATTCTTTCTAGGTTATGCCCAGAATTTCATCCATTCTGTATTTGGTTTTCAGGTTTTAGCTTGTAATTCCTGAGGGTCTAATTTGATCAGAAACTGTGTAATTTATTTATGTCATTATATTGAAGTATGTATTTGTGCTTGTGCTTGTGTAATTTATGTATTTTCATGGGTTACAGAAAAGATCCTCTACATAAATCAATGTCCAATTTTTCGGTTTAAAAGTTTCATCACAGGGATGAAAAGGAAACGTTTTTGAAAAATTGTTACAATAAATAATTCTATAGTTTTGTATTATATAACATATATATCTACTACTGCAGTTTCTGTCTTGTTGTTTCAGTTTGTTTCTCTGTGGACAGGGGGGGTAATGGAGTTAAATGGAGAACCAGGGCTCAAACTTAAGGTCATGTTCTCTTGTACGGAGAGGAGGTGAATTTAAATTCATTGATAATTTCTAATGGAATTCAAATCCCATGAAATGAGGGAATTTGAATTTCTCATCAATACCAAAGGAATTTAAATTCCCCACCTATTAAAATACAAAAATTCCATGATTATCCTTCAAAATAAACTAGTTCCAATATATTTATTACTGATTTATTTATTATTTTTATAATATTCACGAAACTTGCTAATACATCTTAATCATTATTATATGTGAATAATTTATTACTAATTTTTTGGACAGGGACTGGGATCAAGGCAAGGGCCGGGACTCAAGACCCGTGGACAGGGATGGGACAGGGGACGGGACCCGGGATCGAAGACTCGAGGTCAAGATCGGGACCCGAGCTGCGGTCGGGGTCGAGGCCGGGACCAGGCCTGGGGACGATATCATGATGTGAGACTTGGGATTGGGATAGGGACCTGAGACTCGGCGTCGGGACCCAAGACTCGATGTCGGTACTCGAGATTCGACGCAAGAACCCGAGACCCGGATCGGCGGGGACCGGGACCCGGTTCTGGGCTGGGACCGGTTCCGGGTTCGGATCCTGGTACTAATATTATAATATTATTTATTTTAATTATTTATTTTTCATATTTATAATTATTTATAAAAATATTTTAATACTATAAATAAATTATTTATATTTAATAATAATTTTATTATAAATATATTTAAAATTATTATAATTAATTAAAATAACGTTGATAATTAAAATAACATCGAATAAATAAATTACAATTTTAATTAAAAAATATTTTTCAAATTTTAGATTATTTTTAATTGATAGTTTATTGATTTAATAAATTAATTATTAATAAATATTGATATTTAGTACAAAAAGGTAAATTTGTCCATAAAAAACTATATAATGTTATTTCCCCCTCAAATTTCTTGTATTAACCAAACAATAGAATCAAATTCCATCACCATTTCATTTCCTTTCTTCTCATCTATCCTTCTCTCCTTCCAACCAAATACCACCTCACGGGTTTTGATCTCCATTTGAATAATTTTTGCTCACATGTTAATTTTTAAGCAGCATTTGCGTTGTTTACATTCATCGGATAAATGTAATTGTGGAGAAGTGTTTATATCTAAATTAGATAATCATATCTATCGAATTAGTTTTTTGGTTAATTGAACCTAATCTACATCAGATTAATTCATTTGTTTTTCAGATTGTTTTTATGTGGGTGGTAATTAATTTATTTGGTAAAAAAAAATTTGTATAGAAACAAAACATTTAGCGTTGATACTCTGTTTACATAAGTGGAGAAGAGATTTAGTTGTTATTAGACTAAACAACATCCCTTTCACTTCTCTAATAGTTGAAACCAAAAATCAAATAAGATTAATGAATTAAATAATTAAACTACTTAACAACTTAGAATTTGGTAAGAAATAAACTGCAATGTTGTTGAAACTCCGGTAATAAATGCTCATCTCAATAGCAGGGATGTAGCTAATTAATTATGAGTTTAAGCTCAGCTCAACCATTAATACAAGTGAATAAAATTGTTGAGCTTTGAGACTCATCTAACTTGATGAGAAATTTAGTTGGAGAAAAGTTAATATTCGGTGCTCTTGTTGCAACTCACCTTATGTAAGAGCCAAATTATGTACACAATTAAGAGGTTTCGTCACGATCGAGTGTCTTCTCATCTCAATTATGATTTCGAATTAAAAATCGATCCCGAATTTCTATCAATATTTTATATCGGATTGATAAATCATCCCGACTATCGGATTGAATCATTCAAGATCCCGAATCTCAATTAAAATACGAGGCTTTTAAGTTAAAAATTCAAGATTCGGATGATTTTATCGAAATTTTTATTTAGAATGATTTATGTCCCTAATCTCATGATGAACGATAGAAAAACCCAAACCCATATTAAGGAGGGGTTATCTAACAAATACAGATTTTATCGGGAAAATTGAAGGGGGGGGGGGGGGGGGTAAGAAACAATTTGCAAAGTTGGGTTGGCTCAAAAGCAAAGGCACACGCATAAAGAGATTAGCTTGTGTTGTCAAATTTATAAAGATAGCTCAGAGCTTAGTCAGCACTTAGCATTGAGACCCTTTTCAACCACTAACGAAAGAAAAGGAAAAGCTACGAAATTCAACTTGTTTGTGTCATTCAATTTACAACCCACTGACTTGTCACTTTCTTTGCTTTGCCCCTTTCACTATTTCCTAGGACCCATCTTTGTTTTTTCCTACAATAAAACTAATTACAACAGATACAAAAAAAAAAAAAAAAAAAGGATTAGTTGCATTTGAGCAAGAATAATAATATAAATAAATACGCATTTAAAAAAAAAAAAAAAAAAAAAAAAAAAAACCAATTTTTCAAAAGTAGGAGCAAATTTTATAGCATTTTGAACAGTAATACCATAATTATGACGGTAGGCATCAACCAACATCAAATACCAGGGGCCGTAATATTAGTTGGCTAATGCAAGGGTTATATTTGTAACTTCATATGATCTATTATGCTTATATCACCAAAAAAAATAAAAATAAACTTATTAATATATACTTTTAACTGCTTGTGAGCCAAATCAGCCATCATAATTGGAGTCATTCTTGTCCAAAATGCTATTACAAAATTAAATTGAAATGTTTTTTTCTTTAATTAACTATAATTTGGACCATTCCTATAAATTTACCAATATTTTATGTTAGGAATTAAAAGTTAAACAACTCTATCAAACCAAAAAAAAAAAAAAAAAAAAAAGATTTGAACCTAACATCAGTGACCCCAACCAAGAAAAAAACAAAATAAGGGGAGCCCAATGTTGATGATCATCACAAAATGTTGTTTTGGCTTTTGGCTTTTATCCTTTCCATTTCAAAGAATCAAATAGAATAAATATTGAGATGATTGATAAAGACCACCATGTCAATAAAGATATGTACAAGCAGGGTAGTACTAGGCAGCATCCTAAGTAAACAGGCACAAAATTATATGCAAAAACAAATAAAATCAATCAACCAACCAAACAAACAAAAGATTCATTCATTGATTCATCTCTCAATTTCCCTCCAAATTACAATTACAAAGTGGGAGGATGATTAGAGTGATAAACTTGGGTTACATTACATATTTTCCTCCCAAAAAGATTTTCAAACAACTCTCTCTATATACATACATACACATACAAGAAAAAAAAACTTGATGATAAGGGAAAAAGGAGACCTGCCCTTTCTTCCCCTTTTTATTATTATGAGAGCTAACACCAAAAAAAAAAAAGACTCAAAACAATAACACCACCACCACCACCATTAGGACTCTTTATATACAATAAGAGAGTAACTATTACCATTTAGCTCTTCCCTCACATCAAAATTTTGCCACAAAATGCAATTTGTGAGGGATTTTTTTTCATTATTATTAAGCCACAGCAGAGATGCTGCAATTGCCGCGATCTCTGCTGAGACAATCAAACCCTTCAATTCTCACTGAAGGAGGCTTGTGCCCAAATTTCACCCTAACACATCCTCCTCCTATCCGCGAGGATGGAGATGGCGGTGCTGGAGTGAGCGGGGCTAGCTTCTCCTTGCCGAATTGGGCATCCTGAATTAGAGGATTTGAAGCCCTTGTTGGAGGTGATCCACAGAAATATGGTGGCGATGAAGCCACTTGGTTTCCACTCTTTTCTGCACCAAAACCTCCCTGAAATCACAAACAAAATGGCACAAAAATTATAACTCAAAAGGATCTAAAATCACTCTACAAACAATATTTTTTTATTAAATAAATCAGCCTACAAAGTTCAAACAAATGGTAAACAAAAATAGATATTTATAATTCAACAAACAAAAATTGAGGGAGCTGAGAGAAAATTATGGACCTTGGTGAGAATTATATCTAGAAGATCAGTCCCAGCTTTTGAATCTCCATAGTCACTCTGCTGAAAGCTATTATAAAGATGCATAGAAATAAAAATTAGAATATAAGTAGGATTTAAACCAAATGAAAATCTGAAAATTTATAATTAAAAATAAAAACCTACTTAGCAGCCCATCTTAAAGGTCTGATGGAGTCGTTAATTGAAGGATTTAAGAGGCCTAATCTTCGTGGTTTAGGGCAAATCATTGAACCCATCCTCCTCTCTTCATCGTATCCTCCTCCCATAGCGACGCAGCGGTTCATTTTTTTTTTCTCTTTAAAAGAAACAATTTACCCGAAACGCCGTCGTCTAGTCACCACAAACAAAATGAAAAAAATAAATCAGCTAAGGTAACCGAGACAATATTTATTTTTTCCTTTATAAAATCAAGTAACAGAAAAAACCCAGATAGAAAAATCTTTTTTTTTGTGCCTGTTCTTTTTATTTTTTCTCGAGGTTTCTCGAGAAACAAACAGAAAACGAAACAGGGTTATTATTACTTACATAACATCAAAACATATCTATAGTTAAAGGGGAAAAAAATCAAAGAGAAAGAGGTGATTTGTGTTTTGACCTTGGATGCCTCAAGAGAGGAGGAGGGTTTCAAGGAGGAAAAATAGAGAGAATTTCGAACAAATCTTGATGCTGAGATTTATTTGGGAATAAAAAAAAAAAGGAAAAAAAAAAGAGAGAGAAGATGATGCGTTGCCTTTATCTTAAAGAGAGACTGAGGAGCGCTTGTATGTGGTCAACTCTGATCTGTTTTATCTGCGACCGTCGTTTTTAACCGTTGGATTTGATTACTGTCGTTGATTGTGATTAACTGGGAGCGTGTGCATGATAAGATTTTATCCGCATGATACAAAACCGGAACTGAACCAAATCTCCAAACTGTTCGATTACGGTTCCACAAAATTTCAAACCGTAATCTCAAAGTTCGGTTCCGGTTTCAAACCGGAACCGAACCAATTTTTTTTATTTTTTCCCTTAAAAATAGAGAACTGAACGGGAAAAGAACCAAATTTTTCGGTTCGGTTCCCCGGTTCCAAAAAGCTAGAATGTAGAACCGAATCGTGACCACCTCTACATGGTTGTTCCTTATTGGCTTTTCTGCTTTGAGGCCCGTAATGTTTTAACACTCTATAAAATAGGTAAGTTAAAATTAGTATTAATATTCACAAAATCATAATCTCATAAAATAAGATTATTTTTTAACATTAGCTTATATTCTTCCATTTGTTCTATAAATTATAAACTAATTATATTTTATGTTAATAATATCAACCATGTATTTGTGGTACTATTTTTTACTGGAATTGGAGAATGGATTTTTTAAATTAAAAATTTAGATTGTTATTGGTCAATAATTGTTGCGATTTTATGAATAATTTTTTTATTTTAAATTTATAGTTGCTCACTCATTTTTTTTTTTTTAAAAAAAAATTGAAGTTTAATTGAAATTCAGAATCTCCTATTATTCAGTATGAGATTCAAAATAATTTTTTATCTAAGATTATCTAATCTGATTAAAATTGAAATTAATTAATAATATAAAAGATCTAATGTTGAACAATTATAAACTTATAAAAATATATTAATGAAAATTAGAGTTGTATTTGTGCGGATACATTGTAAGAATTTAAAGTTAGACTTTTGTCATATAAATACATATTTTGTTTCCTAAATTGATATGGAATTTTATATTGTAATAATATTTACCTTTTCATAAACTATGAGCTCCTTTAATATTATAGGCGCATTTTGGATTGTAAAACTCAATAATAAATTCGGACTATATACTTAAAGGGAATAACATCTACTTGGTTGGTGAGCCCGAACTGTTATAAATGGTATCAAAATTGATCTTCAACTCGATGTGTGGATGAATATGATTTTGTTTCGTTATGTTTTCAATCATCCCTCACGGGGACGTGAAGTCTTTAAAGGGAGGGGAATATTCTATACTAGTCTACAAATTATTGGGTCTTCTAACATAATATACGTGTTTTGGATTGTAAAGCCCAATAAAAAAATCCATGACAGAAACCATATAATCTTTTTAAATATTACACAATTACTCGACCCAAACCTAAATTAAATGTATCTACTATAATTAAAACCTATGACATCTTACTTCTACTGCAAAAATTAAATTAATTAAACAATCATTTGAGAATAAAACAAACAATATTAAATGAATTGTATTGTTTTGTATGCATTGTATCTCTTAGTTTAAACGACAATGCTAGATACCTCAAAAGATCTAATAATGTTAAATGAATTGGCATGCTCCTCGTGTGAGTAATGATTTTTCATAATTTGGAAGACAACACAAAATAAATTATAATCAAAATATATACAAATGCCAAGATTATCTTACATTTGTTTTTGTTGACAGAGGAAATTCTAGTCACCCTGGAACGAAATCGCCCTAAGACGAAGGAATGAACGAAGGGAGAAATGACGATGGAGCGAAGAGCGACAAAGAGCTTGAGACGACCTAATTAGCGGTTAGAACGAAAATGCATGATGCAGTTGTTTCCACGATCGCAGCAGTTGGACGGTTTTCCCCTCCACAACCGAGCAGTTGAGACACGCAGCTCAACGGTTACAGGCACGATCCAGCAACTGTAGGGAGATACTGGGACCGCCCAAGCAGTTTACAAGCTTCACTATAAAAGCTCAACCCACGATCAAGCAGTTGAGACGCACAGCCCAACGGTTCGAAGGCATGATCCAGCAGCTGCAGGGAGATATTGGGACTGCTCAAGCGATTTACAAGTTTCACTATAAAAGCTCAACCCACGATCAAGCAGTTGAGACGCACAGCCCAACGGTTGAAGGTACGATCCAGCAGCTGCAGGGAGATATTGGGACTGCTTAAGCGGTTTACAAGTTTCACTATAAAAGCTCACTCGTACATAGAGAAAAAGACCCCCGATCAAATGAAGACTCAAACGAGCATTTTTTTTTATCTTTTAGTTTCTATAACTTTTAGAACTGTAATTTGTGTGCTTGCGCCCCTTGGAGGCTTATTCACTTAATCAAACACCCATTGCTGAGACTTTGTCTCATGAGGTTTGAACCTTACACGTTTCTCTTTCTTCTTCGCGCACAAAAATCGTGCAAACAGTTTTTGGCGACCATAGTGGGAGAATTAGTGTAAGAAGTGGAGATGCCTCCGAAAAGAAACACTCAAACTGGCCCAGATACGGAGGAATGAGGATTGGAGCAAACCAACCAGCCTCACGTTCCAGCCGTGGTAGGTCATTTCGAGGGTCTGGCAGAGGTTAGTCGATACGAACCGGTGCGAGAACTCAGCCCTAATGCAGTTCGTACATTGTTCAATGAGTTCACACAGGATGTTGTTGAACAGGTTAGGCCGCAGAACGCTCATGTCATAGATAAATTTGTCTCGACTAGCAATTCACATTATGAAAATATGGCCAAACACTTGAGCTCATTGAACGAACTAATGGCCAAATGTGTAAATGGGGGGACAGCCCCACCATGGACTACACTTTCCCCTGCACCAAACAATCAGGAGGTTGGTCCGAGCAATGTACCCCCACAAGGAATTACGGTCCCTACGACTTCTAGGGGAGGAACAAGTCCTGGGGGCAATGGCCCACAATTAGGGCCAAATATGCACCAAGGGCCAAATATGGTACAACATGAAGTGTTGTTGCCTTAAGGCATCCAGACTTCTCAGGGGCAGAATCACGATTATGTCCCACTTTTGAGAGGACCACAGCCACCGCCCATAGCCATGCCATTTAATGGCAACGATATATTAATGGAACATATGACCGAGATCCTGCAAAACCAATTCGGTCTAGGCATACGGCCAATTCAGCCAAGGTATCAGAAGCCGTATCCTGATTGGATCGATGTGGCTTATCTGTGGCCTCGAAACTACAAGATACCAGATTTTTCCCTATTTACGGGGTCTGGGGAGGTTTCTATCATGGAACACATAGGGCGATTTACCCTTCAGTGTGGGGAAGTCAATGATTTCCAAAAATTGAGGTTATTTCACGGCTCATTGTCAGGAGTAGCTTTCTCCTGGTATGTCAGTCTGCCGGCCAATTCGGTAGAAAGTTGGCAGCAAATGAAACTATTGTTCCATGCATAATTTTACAAGGCCGAATCTGAAGTAGCCTTGGCCGATTTGGCAAACCTAGGACAGTTACCAGGAGAGTGGGCCGAGACATTTTTACAGCGGTTTAAGGTAGCCCGAGGCCAATGTTACGTGCCTTTGCCCGAAAAGAAATTTGTGAGGATCGCTCAAGGTTGCCTCAATCTCGATCTAAAAAAGAAATTTCAGGATCGCGAATTTTGGGACCTCCCCCAACTCACCACTAGTGTGGTGCGTTATGAGCGGTTATTACGAGAAGAGGAACAAATAAAAAATTCGAGCAAATGGTTGATTATAGAAACATTGAATATGAAATGGGCGAAGTAGACGTCGAATCGGCCGATTTATGTTTGGCCGAATTGGTTAAGGGGAAGCCTTACATTTGTAAGATGTGGGCGGAGCCCCAAGCCAATGAAAAGAACGATAAAAAGAGTAGGAACTTCTCTTTTGATATCACTAAAGTTGATGTCATATTCGACCAGTTGTATAAAGATAAACAAATTAGTTTGAGCGATCGACACACGTTGCCAACAGCTGAACAAATCGGTAGTAAAAAATATTGTAAGTGGCACAATGCATTATCTCATACAACTAATAATTGTCTTGTTTTTCGAAATGTTTTACAGGATGACATATGTGGGACACAGAAACTGGGCGACGCATGCTGTTCCAAGCTCGCGGCTTGGTCGGGAGTACGGAGTAGCCACGGGGGACTAAACCGGAGAATAATGGAGTCGCCACCCGGTGTGAACCGGGAAAATGAGATTTAAGGCCGCACTCACCCCTCGCAAGGGAGGACCTCAAACCGTTGGGTTCGGAATGGTCTCTTACTTATGCCACTTGTAATGAAAGGATTTATGTAATAATTTAATCGGGCTTAAGTAACACTTATTTCCAAGAGTATCATGCTTCTAAATTCACATGTACGAAATAAAACTTACACCTAAATTTACATATATTTCACATCTAAGATTGCATGCTTGAAAGTACATCAAAGTAGCGACGAACATACGACTTCATTGGCATATTATATTCAAGAAAACACAAGCACACATACTAACCACACAAGCACACATGTGAGCACCTTCCCAATTGGTACGTGGAATTGTATCCCAAGTACAGACAGTACTACCGTCCATTCGGAATCGGCTACGGAATTTATGTCTGGGTTTCCATCCGATATACCACAAGAAATAATACTCAAATGTTATCATGACATAGGTATATGAATTGTAATATGTTAAACACATTGTACTCGTACATGTGGGGAATACAGATGAATGACACCAACATGATCTTGCGTAATACAGAGGGGCAATCAGGTTCATCAAACGTAGGGATAACTACTAGGAAAACTATGCATGAAATCTGATGAAAAGGGACTCAGTTCAGTGGGTGCGCGTTCGCGTAGCGTTTGAAAATGCGTTCAAACGGTAAACAGAAGGTCCGCGTTCGAACGGAACCAGACCTGATGCACGATAAGACTAAGAAAGTGCCTGCGCGTTCGCGTAGCTCCAGTCGAGAAAGCGTTCGAACGGTAAACAGAAGGTTCGCGTTCGTATAGCGTTCGAGAATGCGTTCGAACGGAACCAGACCTGATGCGTGATAAGACTAAGAAAGTGCGTGCGCGTTCACGTAGCGTTCGAGAACGCGTTCGAACGGTAAACAGAAGGTTCGCGTTCGTGTAGCGTTCGAGAACGCGTTCGAACAGAACCAGACCTGATGCATGCAACACAAAGAATAAAGACAATAATGTCAAGCTCAGTATGTCCGATTGAACGTATCTTGCATTCAACCGAACACACATCAACCGGCACGACAAAGTATCGTGGTAAAGGGCTTTAACCCATCCCCATATGGGATCTTTCATTGCACTTACTAAGCCCATGCGCTCGATTGAATCATGCATACAAAGAATTAAAAACAAGAATATCAAACTAAGTATGCCCGATTGAACGTATCTTGCATTCAACCGAACACACATCGACCGGCGCTGCAAAGCATCGTGGTAAAGGGCTTTAACCCCTCCCCATAGGGGATCTTTCATTGCACTTACTAAGCCCATGCGCTCGATTGAATCATGCATACAAAGAATTAAAAACAATACTATCAAGCTTAGTATGCCCGATTGAACATATCTTACATTCAACCGAACACACATCAACCGGCGCGGCAAAGCATCGTGGTAAAGAGTTTTAACCCCTCCAAATAGGGGACCTTTCATCGCACTTACTAAGCCAATGCGCTCGATTGAATCATGCATAAATAAGCAACATGCAGAATTCAAGTGACGAAAAATAAAATAAACCAAACAACACAAAACGAAAGAGGGTGCCGTTTACTCAAGCTGTACGTGGAGTTGTATCCCGAGTACAGATCATACTACCGTCCATTCAGAATCGGCTATGAAATTTATGTCCGGGTTTCCATCCGATATACCGCGAGAGTTGACACATCTCTCGTTTTATTCCAAAGCCACCACAACAATACAACATCATCATAATTCATTCACATTATGCTATTATCTACTCAGGGCCACAACATGCATTTCAACATGACAATCATGCAAGCAATACTCAATAAATAATACAAATAAAACAGAAAAAGAATGTGGAAAATACCCTCAGGTCTAACCTTTTTGCCAACTTTCAGGCTTGCGTTTCACGGACGTCGGAAGGGTACAGCTCCTCAACTTCTCCGGTTAACTGGTTTAGCGTCCTAGCTCACTATTTTGCTGTTTTGCTTGCTGTTTGGTCTCCGTTTTGCTGCTGTTCGGCCTCTGTTTTGCTGCTCACTATTCAGGTCACTTGTTTTGACATTTCAACGGACTGTTCCGAGTGTTTTTTTGTGGGTTTTTAGTGTAGTCTTGTGTGATTATTTTAAGGATTATAAGTGCAATTTTTATGTTACTGGTTTAGGGATTTTAGGGACTGTTGAGGGCTAATAGGAGTGCAGTTTTTTTGGTACTGCAGGGAGGTTTATGAGGCTGTTGTTTCGGTGATATAGGGAGGCTTATGGGGCTGTGTTTTTCGGTCAAGTAGGGGAAGGAGATGAATAGAAATTTGTTATATTTTTGTGTAATATGCGTGAATGGAGAGCTTGGAGAGGGGGTTGGAAATTCTTTGCTTCTTTTTTTCTTGTGATGGGCGTAAATCAGGAGGGGGGAATGCCTTGGAGAGGCGTGGTTTATATAGAGAATTGCTAGGGCTTCACATTGTCTCACAAGGAATGGATTTGGCATTAAAAGGAGGATTTGATTTGGTATTCAACAAGGAAAGGATTAGATTGAGGGGGGACAAATCTTGGCTAGATTAGGAATACAAAATATTTAATTGTTATGATTGATTTTAGTTAGGCATGATATTTGTTAAGTTTGGTATATAATATATTTGATTTATCTTTATTAGGTATGATTATATTTTATTTTTATTTAATTGGTAAATGGTTTTAATATTTTATTTAATTCAAATACATTATTAATTTTTTACCTTAATATTAATTAATATTTAATTTAATTTCCCATGTGTTTTAAATGTGTTTTATTAATTGGGATGTGTTTTATGGGCTTTGGGGGCTAATTGGGCTGGGGGCGAGGCTAGCAGCAAAACCAGAAATACCAACTCCGTTCGAACGTCCATTCGAAACTACACGAACGTCCGCAATCTGCCTGACGTTCGAACGAAGTAAGAACTAACGCAGCACTAACGAAGACAGTGATCTTGCGAAATGAATGAATCTGATGACGTACTTATTCTGAATTTCCCTTACGACCTCCGTTTCCCGCAATATCCTTAGCTAAAAAGGTAGTGCCTCCAACTGAGACTCATCATCGGGTTTCACATGCAAAAATGCAATGCCTACAGTCGCCCCCACTTTGATGGGACTTGTGCAGTGTGTGACTTTGAACAATCCTATCAAAGTTATGCAATGCATTTTCACTTACCTGGCTCGGTTGCTGCCTCGAGCTGAGTTGGTGCTGCAGTGGACCTCGATCCTGGGACGCATCTCAATAACATAACCGACAACGGGGGCACCTCGACCCAACACCGCTGACAATAGGGACCTCGCCCTCGAACTGATGATGTAGTGGGCACCTTGACCCTAGGCACCTCGACCCGGAACTACAACTGACAACGGGGGCCTCGCCCTCAAGCTGATATGGGCCTCGCCCCCAAGCCGACATGATATGGGCCTCGCCCCCAAGCTGATACGGGCCTCGCCCCTCGGGACTCATCCCAAAAACTGAAATTGCGCTGACGCTGCTTGGCTCATTTCTGCCGTTTCTCCCTTCTTCGGACCTGCAAACACAAAACAAAAAACAACACGAAGAGAATGCAATGTTACGTGTATGCATGAATGATTTTCTTATTCCGTTGGGTTAGGTCTTCTGCTAATTCCCGTGGTGACTGCTCGGTCTTCTCTCCCTCAGGCAAAGTATTGCTTCAATCTGTCTACGTTGATCGGCTCGGTGAACTCGTTCCCCTCCAAGTCTGATAGCTTCACTGCTCCATTTCCCATTACCTTCTGCACTATGTAAGGTCCTTCCCAGTTTGGTCTGAATTTTCCTCTCAGATCTGTCGTCGACGGCCTCGACTGCTTAAGTACCAAATCACCCTTTCTGATCTTGGTGGGACGTACTTTCTTGTTGAATGCTCGGGCTAGTCTCTTCTGATACAACTACATGTGATACAAAGACTTCGTTCTCTTCTCATCCAATAGTGCTAACTGATCAAACCTCTGTGCGGCCCACTCATGTTCCGGTAATTCTGCCTCTGCTAATACCCTCATAGACTGTATTTCCACTTCTACTGGTAACACTGCTTCCATTCCATAGACCAAAGAGTAAGGTGTGGCCCCTGTTGCTGTCCTTACCGATGTTCTGTACCCCCACAAAGCATATGGTAGTTTCTCGGCCCAATCTCTGCAGTTCTCTGTCATTTTGGCTAAAATCATTTTTATAGTCTTGTTGGCCGCCTCAACTGCCCCATTTGCCTGTGGCCTGTACGGTGATGACTTGTGGTGGCCTATCCCGTACCTCTGCAACATTGCCTTCGTCTCTCCTTGGAACTGAACCCCGTTGTCTGTCACTACATGATGCGGTATACCATACCGACAAATGAGGTTCCGAGCTATAAACTTTGCCATCTGTTTTGCTGTAACATTACGGAATGATTCGGCTTCCACCCACTTCGAGAAGTAATCTACTGCCACTACTATGAAGCGATGCCCATTCGATGCATTCGGTCGAATTTCTCCAATCATATCAATTCCCCATGCTGAGAAAGGCCACGGCTCTGACAACCCGTGCAACTCTGTGTGCGGTAAGTGATTCAAATTACCATGTGCTTGACAGTCATGACAGTGCTTCACCATCTTCGCGCAATCCATTTCCATAGTTGACCAATAAAAACCTTGTCTCACTATCTTGCGGGACAGATTCAACCCGTTCATGTGCGGACCACATACCCCGGCGTGTATTTCTTCCATTACATGCTGAGCTTCTTCTTTTCTCAAACACTTCAACTGAATACCGTTTGCTTGCCTCTTGTAAAGTTCCCCTTTCAAAGTCACATACTGGGAAGCTAACTTCTGAATGACTATTCTGTCTTTTCTGTCTGCCCCTTCCGGGAGTTCGCCATGTTCCAGATATCTCTGAATGTCATAATACCAAGGTTTACCGTCGTCGACCTCAACTTCCAGAATTCTTTCTATCTCATAAACAGGTCTGTCGCGTTTTCAGTATCAACGGTCTCATCACTAACTTTTCTGGATTCTCCCAAGTTGCTGCAAGTGTAGCCAATGCGTCTGCCATCTGATTCTCTTCTCTCGGTAAGTGCTGAAACTTACACTCGGGGATAACCTGTGCCAACTTTCTGAGGTGAAAAAGGTAAGGTTTCAACCGTTCTTCTTTCAATTCCCACTCTCCTCGCATCTGCTGGACTACCCAACATAGATCTCCGTAGACTTCCACACTCCCGGCCTTCAAGGCTATCAATGCTGTCAAACCAAAAGCACATGCTTCATACTTGGCCATGTTATTAGTCACTCTGAATGTCAACCTCTTGGCCAAAGGCAAAGTTTCTCCCTCGGGGGTACTATCACGATTCCAATTCCGGCTCCCTTGTAATTCACTGCTCCGTCAAAATACATCTTCCATCTCTGAACTGTTATTGCTTGGATCTCTTTCGTCTGGAAATTCAAACTTATACTGATCCCCCTCAACAGGTTGCAATGCCAGAAACTCTACTACTGCTCGCCCTTTGATCACTTTGGAGGTGAGATACTCAATGTCAAACTTTGTCAGCAATACCAACCATCTGCCCAATTTTCCCACTAGTGAAGGCACCGAATGAAGATATTTCAGAGGATTTTCCTTGGCCACTATCTGGATCTTGTATGACTGGAAATAATGCCGTAATTTTCTGGAAGCCCATACCACTAAAGACAGATCTTCTCACTTCTTGATACCGAGACTCATACGGGAGCATCTTCTTACTCAGATAGTAAACTGCATGTTCTAACCCTGTCTCATCTGCCTGTACCATCATTGCCCCTAGTGCTTCTGATTCTATAGCCAAATACAATATCAAAGGTCTACCCGGGTCTCGGAGGTTTCAATACAGGAGGCTTACCAAATACTCTCTGATTTTGTCGAAGGCTGTCTGAACTTGTTCATTCCATCTCACTGGCTGATCTTTTCTCAACAGTTTGAAGATAGGCTCACATACTGATGTCAACTTGGCAATGAACCGACTGATGTACTGAATCTTTCCCAATAATGCTCTGACTTCTTTTTCTGTCTTCGGTGCAGGCATTTCTGTGATTGCCTTGATCTTCTCGGAGTCTACCTCTTTTCCACCCATTTCCACTGTATGACCAAGCAATTTCCCTGATGTAACCCCAAACACACATTTCTTGGGATTAAGCCGCAAGTTGTATCTGTCAACTCTCTGAAGGAACCTTTCTAGTGCTTCAATATGCCCAACTCTTGTCTCTGATTTCACCATCATGTCATCTACATACACTTCAATCTCTTTGTGCATCAAGTCGTGGAAAAGTGTAGTGGCCATCCGCTGATAAGTAGCCCCCGCATTCTCAAGCCCAAACGGCATAACCTTGTAACAATAAGTACCCCACTCAGTAACAAATGCAGTCTTATGTTTGTCTTCCTCAGCCATGAGGACCTGATTGTAACCTGAAAATCCATCTGCAAATGAATACATAGCAGATAAAGCCGCACTATCAACCAGAACATCTATATGCGGCAGAGGAAAATCATCTTTCGGACAAGCCTTGTTGAGATCTCTGTGATCTACACACATTCTGACTTTCCCATCTTTCTTCGGCATCGGTACTATGTTAGCCAACCACTCAGGATAATTTACTACTTCTAGGAACCCCATATCTATCTGTTTCTTAACTTCCTCTCTGACTTTCTCAGCCCATTCCGGTCTCATCCGTCGGAGTTTCTGTTTTACTGGCCTTATATTCGGATAAGTTGGTATTGTGTGTTGGGCAATGTTTCTGTCTACCCCAGGCACGTCCTCATAGGACCAAGCAAACACTTTGGCATATCTGACCAACACTTCTTCTAGTTTCTCCCTCTCTTCGGAGGTTACTTCACTTGCAATCAGAATTTCCTTGGGGTTCTCAAGTGTACCCAAGTTAAATGCAATAGTTTTGGCTGAACTGATGTCAAATATGCTTGATTAATGCAGTGTAAATGGAAACGACTCAGGCAAGTAAACAAAAGAGATGTCTTTATTATTGGATAATGCAGAAGTACATTCAAACAAATCAGGAAGGTAAATGTCTTCATCATCTATAGACACTTCTTCCTCTGCAATCAGGTCTTCCTCAGGCTTTTCGTCCTCTCCCAGAGTCAGGCTCTTCCAACTTCATCAGTTCTTCCTCCCAATTCTCTTCTTCTTTCTCCACAATTTCTTCAACTATCAGCTTCTTACCCAACATATCCTGGAAGATCTCAAAACCACAGGTACCACAATTCCATTAACTTCCACAGGTTCAGGCTCCCCTTGATATCCTGAAGCTTTCACAAAACATTCCATCAGTTTCAGGCCCTTTTTCTTCACCTTTGGCTTTTCTTCATCAGACTTGTACCCCAAACCCTTCCGAGTAGTCTGTCCTCTGAAATCTGGTAATTTCGAACATTTTACCGGCTCAAACTTCATTTTCTCCATAATCCTAGCAACCCTAGGATCCACCCACTCCTCAAAAGTAGCTGACACCTGAAACCTCGTGAAAGGTTGTACCTCCAAGGCAGCTACGACATTATCTAACTCAGCCCGGATGGTAACAACTTCTCCCTCATACGGGAACTTGATCATCTGATGTAAAGTGGAAGGCACGCCCCCAAGTTTGTGAAACCAAGGCCTTCCCAACAATAAGGCGAAAGTAGCCGGGATGTCCAGTACTGTGAACTCAACCTTATCTTCAATCGGTCCTACCTTGACCATAGCCACAAAGGTACCCTCAACTCCCCTTTTACTGTCATCATAAGCCTTAATAGTCATACTGGAGGGGTCCAAGTCTGTTGCTTTCATACCCAATCTCGCCAGAATTTTCAGCGGGCACACATTGATGGACGAACCGTCATCCACCATTACACATGAAGTTCTCTTGCCCCTCACCTCGGCTCTGATAAATATAGGCCTGTTATGATTTCTCCCCTCCGCCGGGATTTCATCCTCAGAAAAAGATATCTGCAAAGCTTCTTTCTGTACTGACCCAACAAACATTGCAGGGTTGGCGTCTTCCGGTACCACAATGTTGCTCAAGGCCTCAACCATAGCATGCCTATGCTCCCGAGATGCACATAACAATTCCCAGATACTCACTTGTGCTCTAGTCTTCCTCAATTGCCTCAGCACTATATCCCCCTCAGTGTTTTCTGCAGTCTCAACCACTTCTCTACCATCTGTCAAAACTTCATTACCCTTCTCCGCCACATCATTGTAAAAACGACCACTGCACGTCATTCCCATTACTTCTTCCTCATCACTGCTAGAGAAATCAAGCCAAAAGTTTTTCCCCTGCTCAGTCTCATCTTCACTAGTACTATCCCAGATTCCCAGGCAAAAGGCTTGAGGGTGAAATGATTTTAGGACAAGGTCTTCTGGGAGGCCAGAATTGATCATATAGGCTGGTGGTGGTACTACACGGTAATTGGGTAAGGGGTTTCTGTGTGTGTCAAGCTATTCTGTTTCTGGGTCAGGTATTTTCTTGGAGTCTATCAGGTCTTGGATTTCATGGCGGAGTCGGGCGCAATTGTCAGTGTCATGGCCATTTTGTTGGTGAAAGTGACAGTAAAGGCTTGGGTTATAATGTGATGGTAGGGGATTGGGTAATGGTTTGGCTTCCAAGGGTTTTAAAAGCCCTTGCCTCTTCAGTTTCTCTAGCACCTTTGACAGGGGCCTTCCCAAGTTGGAAAACTGCCGGTTCCGGATAGCGGCAATCTCAGCAGCAGAAACGGGGGCTTTTTGTTCCGATGTTCCCCCAATGGGCCTCTGTTCAGACCATATAATTTTCTATTCTCGGCCTCTTCTTCTTCAATATCCATGACAGTTTCCCTCAACTGCCGAAAGTCTGCAATCATGGAGGTCATCCTCCTCAACTTGCTATAAATGGAGGGTTTGGTGCCCTTGATAATCATCTTAATCTGATCCTTCTCTGAAGGCCTAGTCTGCATCTTCAATAACTGACCCCTCCATCGGTCCACATACTCCTTAAAACTCTCCTCCGATTTCTGCTTAACATTCTCCAGATCACGGAGTAGTGACAGATCGATCTCTAGGTCAGTGACATACTGCTTCAGGAAAGCATCAGCCAACTCCCTCCAATCTTCCTTCGCTTTCTTCTCCAAAATGTGGTACCACACCACGGGAGCTCCTTCAAGCGACATTCCAAACATTTTCTGCACTTGGCGCTGAGATAAGCCAACTGAACTCATGACTGATACAAATTGTCGGAGATGCACCCTTGGATCCCCATTCCCATTAAACTTAGCCATATCAGGCATCTTGAACTGTGCCGGCAACTGTTCCTCGAAAGTCAGTGTGTTATAATCCAGAAAATCCTCATTCTTACCCCTCATCTTGCGGGTAACCGACTCAACCTGATCCCGAAGTTTCTGTAACTCTGCCTGAGACCCAGATACTCTGCCTGCTGCATACTCTGCCATATCATCATCAAAAGTGGGGATATCATCCCCCAACCCATTCGGAGGCTCCCCACGCCTCACATTCTCAGAAATTCCCCCAGCACGGGGCACAGCCATACCAGCCACAACAGTAGTCAAAGCTTGCAACTGTTCAGTGACCTTGGCGAGACTGTTCTCTAACTGATCCATATGGGATACCTCATTACCAGATTCACTCATGACTGTTACTGTTCTTTTAATGAGCCTTGTCCATTCTCTAACCCAAACGGTATCTATGATGTCTTTTTGAGACATAGAGGGTGTTAACATGATATATGTATGCATGAGGTGCATGAGATGCAGGTAACATATATAACATACTAAATTAAAATTAAAATTTTCAAACAAATCAGACTGTTATCATTTTAGAAGCTTTCGGGCTAATTGTATAGGAGTGAACTCATCCCAGTTTAAATGGCCCAATGAGTTCACATCTCATGACAAAGAGCCCGACTAAATCCAAATGGTAACGTTCCGAACGCAAGCACAAAGTGGCCCATCAACACTTAGAAGCCTTTGGCCCAACCGTCATAAAATATGTTCTTGTCCCAGTTTTAAATGGCCCAACAAGCCCATATCTCATGACAAATGGTCCAAATGGATCCAAATGACGATGTTCTCACACACAAGCATAAAAGATAATGCAAACATAAAGTAATAATTTATACGGAATGGCCCATCAACATTTCAGAAGCTTTGGGCCCAAAGGTCATAAGGTACGAACTCGCCCCAGTTTCGGAGACACAACAAGTCCGCATTTCTGACAATGGTCCAACTGCATCCAAATGAGGATGGTCCACTAGCACATACTCAAGGAAATAATTGTTACTTTAGCCATACAAACCCGGTCTGTGGGTGGGTTCGCAGGAGTATAGACAATGGCTCTCGTCGGCGAAGGATGGCCCACAACTAGGTCTCCCCAATCAAGGGTTCGAGCAACCAAGTGAGCGCACCCTTTTTTATACACTAAGGTACGTTCCAATGAGCTATGGTGTGTGACGGACTGTCAAATGGATTTCCCATTGTAGATTCCCCAGAGGGAAGGTGGAGCGAGACTCACTTAAATACCCAAGCCTCTTAGGCTCTTATCGCTTGGTGTCAGGAATAAACAACGAGTCCTCCAAATTAGTCCATCACAATAGGCTACGAGTAGATGGCCATATAGGTGCTTTCACAGCTTTTCCTTCTAGAAAGGTAGTGAATGAAGGAAGACACACCAAACCATTACCTAGCCTTAAAATGCCTTTGATTAAACCCCCATTTTACCACAGACAGATAGGTCAATTAAAACATAAATCCAATCATTACAATATAATATTCGGGGCCGATTCTCTATCCCCAGTGGAGTCGCCAGACTGTGGGACACAGAAACTGGGCGACGCATGCTGTTCCAAGCTCGCGGCTTGGTCGGGAGTACGGAGTAGCCACGGGGGACTAAACCGGAGAATAATGGAGTCGCCACCCGGTGTGAACCGGGAAAATGAGATTTAAGGCCGCACTCACCCCTCGCAGGGAGGACCTCAAACCATTGGGTTCGGAATGGTCCCTTACTTATGCCACTTGTAATGAAAGGATTTATGTAATAATTAATCAGGCTTAAGTAACACTTATTTCCAAGAGTATCATGCTTCTAAAATTCATGTACGAAATAAAACTTACACCTAACTTTATATATTTCACATCTAAGATTGCATGCTTGAAAGTACATCAAAGTAGCGACGAACATACGACTTCATTGGCATATTATATTCAAGAAAAAACAAGCACACATACTAACCACACAAGCACACATGTGAGCACCTTCCCAAGTGGTACGTGGAATTGTATCCCAAGTACAGACCGTACTACCGTCCATTCGGAATCGGCTACGGAATTTATGTATGGGTTTCCATCCGATATACCACAAGAAATAATACTCAAATGTTATCATGACATAGGTATATGAATTGTAATATGTTAAACACATTGTACTCGTACATGTGGGGAATACAGATGAATGACACCAATATGATCTTGCGTAATACAGAGGGGCAATCAGGTTCATCAAACATAGGGATAGCTACTAGGAAAACTATGCATGAAATCTGATGAAAATGGACTCAGTTCAGTGGGTGCGCGTTCGCGTAGCGTTTGAAAACAGGTTCGAACGGTAAACAAAAGGTTCGCGTTTGTATAGCGTTCGAGAATGCGTTCGAACGGAACCAGACCTGATGCACGATAAGACTAAGAAAGTGCGTGCGCGTTCGCGTAGCGTCCGAGAACACGTTCGAACGGTAAATAGAAGGTTCGCGTTCGTATAGCGTTCGAGAACACGTTCGAACGGAACCAGACCCGATACGTGATAAGACTAAGAAAGTGCGTGCGCGTTCGCGTAGCGTTCGAGAACGTGTTCGAACGGTAAACAGAATGTTCGCGTTCATGTAGCGTTCGAGAACGCGTACGAACGGAACCAGACCTGATGCATGCAACACAAAGAATAAAGATAATAATGTCAAGCTCAGTATGTCCGATTGAACGTATCTTGCATTCAACCGAACACACATCAACCGGCGCGGCAAAGTATCGTGGTAAGGGCTTTAACCCCTCCTCATAGAGGATCTTTCATTGCACTTACTAAGGGCCCTGTAGGCATTGTATTTTCGCACGTGAAACCCGATGATGAGTCTCAATTGGAGGCACTACCTTTTTAGCTAAGGATATTGCGGGAAACGGAGGTCGGAAGGGGAAATTCGGAATAAGTATGTCATCAAGTTCATTCCACAAGTTCACTGTCTTCGTTGGTGCTGCGTTCGTTACTTCGTTCGAACCTCGTGCAGATTGCGGACGTTCGTGCCACGTTCTAATTGGCGTTCGAACGGAGACGGTATTTCTGTTTTTGCTACTAGCCTCGCACCGCAGCCCATTTAGCCCCCCAAAGCCCATAAAACACATCCCAAATTAAATAATTATTAATTAAATTAAAACATTAACTAAATGAAAATATTAATTAAATTAAATAAATAAAGAATTAAATCATTTACCAAATTAAATAAAACATAAAATAAAATCATGCCTAACTTAGACAAATTAAATATATTATATACTAAAACTAAAAAAGAAGATACACCTAATTAAAATCAATCCTAACCAATTAAAGCCAATCATATATTTGACTTCCTAATCTAATAAGATAATTACCAATCTAAAATATTTGTATTCCTAAACCAACACAAATTAAATATTGACCTTCCTAATTTAAAATATTTTGTCCCCCCTCAATCTTGTGTATGCCTTTCTTGGAAATCCTAATTGAATACCAAAATCCTTTCCTTGTGAGACAAGGGCAACCCCTAGCTCTCTTCTATATAAACATGCACTAACCTAGCCACTTTTCCTCTAGACTCTCTAACACACACCCAAGACCAAAAAAAAAGAAACACTTGACATATACATAAAAAAGAGAACAAAGGGCCCCAACCATCTCCTCCATAGCCGAATCCACCACAAGCAACTACCCTCACATAACCGCAAAATAGTACCAAAATAACCCCTGACCACCACCGAAAATCAGCCCCATTAAACCTCCACACATCACCGAAAATCACACCAAACACAGCAGCTTAAACAACTCCTAAAACAGTCCCTAAAACCCCTTAAAACAGTAACATAAACTACACTTATAATCCTTGAAATAACCACACAAAACCACACCAAAAAGAATATCAAAACAGTCCACAAACAGTAAGCAGAGGACACAGAGGAAGCGGCAGCAAAACCACAAGGAAACAGCAGCAAAACGGAGTCGGAACAGTAGCTTGAGTGGCCGAACAGCGAAGGAAGAGGCAAACCAGTGAACCAGAAAAGTTGCGGAGCTTTACCCCCTTTCGATCTTCGTGGAACGCGAGTCCGAGAGACAGCTTAAAAGGTTAGACCTGAGGGTATCTTTCACACTTATTCTTATTTAATTTCTGGTTATTTATTTTGATTATATTTTCTGTATTTGTGGTATTTGTTGTGTGTATGATGTGTGTTGTGGGTATTGGATGAATGGAAGAGTGTTGTCTCTTGTGGTATATAGGATGGAAACCCAGACGTAAATTCCGTAGCCGAATCCGAATGGACGGTAGTGCGGTCTGTACTTGGGACACAACTCCACGTACCACTTGAGTAAACGGCATCTTCTCTCGTATTGTGTTACTTTGGTTTATGTATTTCTTGTTCTTTAAATTCGGTATGTTGCATTATTCCCGTATGATACGATCGAGTGAATGGGCTTAGTAAGTGCGATGAAAGGTTCCCTAATTGGAGGGTTAAAATCCTTCACCACGATGCTCTGCCGCACCGATTGATGTGTGTTCGGTTGAATGCGAAATACGTTCAATCGAACATACTGAGTTTGACATGATTGTCTTTATTTTCGTATGCATGATTCAACCGAGCGCATGAGCTTAGTAAGTGTGATGTGAGATCCCCTATGGGGAGGGGCTAAAGCCCTTTACCACGATGCTTTGCCGCGCCGGTTGATGTGTGTTCGGTGGATACAAGATACGTTCAATCGGGCACACTATGTTTAATATTATTGCTTTTCATTCTATGTATGCCTGATTCAGTCGAGCGCATGGGCTTAATATGTTGATCTAAAGGTCCTCTCTTGAGAAATCAAAGCCCCAAAAGGCCACCTTTATGGCAATACTTCGCCGCGCCCCTTTGTTTTGTCGTTTATGTATTGCGTCCCATTTCATGCATCAGGTCTGTTCCCGTTCGAACGCGTTTACGAACGCAACTCGAACGCGCAGGTATTTTGCCTTGTCATGCATCAGGTCTTATTTATGTTCGAGCGCGTTCACGAACGCCATGCGAACGTGAGCATTCTGTTTCATTTCCGTTCGAACGCGTTCACAAACGCTACATGAACGTGAGTATTCTGTTTCATTTTCGTTCGAACGCGTTAACAAACGCCATACGAACGAGAGCATTCTGTTTCATTTCTGTTCGAACGCGTTATCAAACGCCATACGAACGCGAACCTTCTGTTTACCGTTCGAACGCGTTTACGAACGCTACACGAACGCGCACCCACTGAACTGAGTCCTCTTCATTAGATTTCATGCATAGTTTTCCTAGTAGCTATCCCCACATGTATGAATACAAATATGTTAATGTATTACAATCCATATGCTTATGTCATGATAACATTTGAGTATTATTTCTTGCGGTATATCGGATGGAAACCCAGACGTAAATTCCGTAGCCGATTCCGAATGGACGGTAGTGCGGTCTGTACTTGGGATTACAATTCCACGTACCACTTGGAAAAGTGCCCATATGGTGTTTTTATGGTTAATATGTGTGCTTGTGTTTTCCTGAATGTAATATGCAAATGAAGTTGTATGTTTTTTGCTATTTTGATATATGTTAAGCATGCAATTTTAAATGTGAGATATATGTGAAATGTGTGCATAAGTTTTATTTTGCATATGAGAATTTAGAAGCATGATACTCTTGGAAATAAGTGTTATTTAAGCTTGATTAAATTATTACATAAATCCTTTCATTACAAGTGACATAAGTAAGGGACCATCCCGAACCCAACGGTTTGAGGTCTTCCCTTGCGAGGGGGAGTGCGGCGGCCTTAAATCTTTGTCCCGGTTCACACCGGGTGGCGACTCCATGTTATTTAGTACTTCCCAACTAGTGCCGCGAGCCTAGAACGGCGTCGCCCAGGTCCTGTTGTCTACAAGCCCATGCGCTCGATTGAATCATGCATAAAAAATTAAAAACAATAATATCAAACTTAGTATGCCCGATTGAACGTATCTGCATTCAAACGAACACACATCGACCGGCGCGGCAAAGCATCGTGGTAAAAGGCTTTAACCCCTCCCCATAGGGGATCTTTCATTGCACTTACTAAGCCCATGCGCTCGATTGAATCATGCATACAAAGAATTTAAAAACAATACTATCTAGCTTAGTATGCCCGATTGAACATATCTTGCATTCAACCGAACACACATCAACCGGCGCGGCAAAGCATCATGGTAAAGGGTTTTAAACCCATCCAAATAGGGGACCTTTCATCGCACTTACTAAGCCCATGCGCTCGATTGAATCATGCATAAATAAGCAACATGCAGAATTCAAGTGACGAAAAAATAAATAAACCAAAGCAACACAAAACGAAAGAGGGTGCCGTTTACTCAAGCGATACGTGGAGTTGTATCCCGAGTACAGATCATACTACCGTCCATTCGGAATCGGCTATGAAATTTATGTCCGGGTTTCCATCCGATATACCGCGAGAGTTGACACTTCTCTCGTTTTATTCCAAAGCCACAACATACAACATCTCATAATTCATGCATATTTATCTACTCAAGGGCCACAACATGCATTTCAACATGACAATCATGCAAGCAATACTCAATAAATAATACAAATAAAACAGAAAAAGAATGTGGAAAATACCCTCAGGTCTAACCTTTTTGCCAACTTTCAGGCTTGCGTTTCACGGACGTCGGAAGGGTACAGCTCCTCAACTTCTCCGATTCACTGGTTTAGCATCCTAGCTCACTGTTTTGATGTTTTGCTTGCTGTTCGGTCTCCGTTCTGCTGCTGTTCGGCCTCTGTTTTGATGATCACTATTCAGGTCACTTGTTTTGACGTTTCAACGGACTGTTCCGAGTGTTTTTTGTGGGTTTTTAGTGTAGTTTTGTGTGATTATTTTAAGGATTATAAGTGCAATTTTTATGTTACTGGTTTAGGGATTTTAAGGACTGTTTGAGGGCTAATAGGAGTGCAGTTTTTTCGGTACTGCAGGGAGGTTTATGGGGCTTTTGTTTCGGTGATATAGGGAGGCTTATGGGGCTGTGTTTTTCGGTCAAGTAGGGGAAGGAGATGAAGAGAAATTTGTTATATTTTTTTGTGTAATATGCGTGAATGGAGAGCTTGGAGAGGGGGGTTGGAAATTCTTTGCTTCTTTTTTTCTTGTGATGGGCGTAAATCAGAAGGGGGGGATGCCTTGGAGAGGTGTGGTTTATATAGAGAATTGCTAGTGCTTCACCTTGTCTCACAAGGAAGGGATTTTGGCATTAAAATGAGGATTTGATTTGGTATTCAACAAGGAAAGGATTAGATTGAGGGGGGAAAATCTTGGCTAGATTAGGAATACAAAATATTTAATTTGTTATGATTGATTTTAATTAGGCATGATATTTGTTAAGTTTGGTATATATATATTTGATTTATCTTTATTAGGTATGATTATATTTTATGTTTTATTTAATTGGTAAATAGTTTAAATATTTATTTAATTCAAATACATTATTAATATTTACCTTAATATTTAATTTAATTTCCCATGTGTTTTAAATGTGTTTATTAATTGGGATGTGTTTTATGGGCTTTGGGGGCTAATTGGGCTGGGGGTGGGGTGCGAGGCTAGCAGCAAAACCAGAAAATACCGACTCCGTTCGAATGCCCATTCGAAAGCTACACGAACGTCCGCAATCTGTCTGACGTTAGAACGAAGTAACGAACGCAGCACTAACGAAGACAGTTATCTTGTGAAATGAATCTGATGACGAACTTATTCTGAATTTCCCCTTCCGACCTCCGTTTCCCGCAATATCCTTAGCTAAAAAGGTAGTGCCTCCAACTGAGACTAATCATCGGGTTTCACATGCGAAAATGCAATGCCTACACCATAGAATCTGGACGAATTACGTTTGAGGAAAAGATGGTAGTGGATAACAACCATTTAACAAAATCGGTGGAATTGAACATGATCAACCCAGACCTTGCCAAGATGAATCTGCCGAAGGTCAAATTAGTTCTAGACGAAGGGCAACACCATCATCGTCCAAGCGCTCTGGAAAGGATTAAGGCACCTTCAGAGCATGGAGAACGGCAGAATGTTTGTATTCGATGCAAAAATATATAGAACGGATGAGGGAGTTAGAAGAGACTTATGAAAGGCCCGTAAAGAAATAGTCAGCAGCATGGCAGCCACAGACCTTCGCCCCAAGATTCTATGGGGAGAATTCAAATTTCGTCCAAAATGTAAGAACGTTTAGGCCG
Organism: Zanthoxylum bungeanum; assembly: GCA_019454045.1. Taxonomy (NCBI): domain Eukaryota; kingdom Viridiplantae; phylum Streptophyta; class Magnoliopsida; order Sapindales; family Rutaceae; genus Zanthoxylum; species Zanthoxylum bungeanum. The sequence continues at coordinate 151,376 of SKCR01030731.1, forward strand.
AAAATTCATCAGCCCAATATATGGCATTCATACCGAAGGCCACTGTCAGGACAGCGTCCAAGCATGAACTATTCCCCCGTGGACGAAATGACGAGGACATAATTAAGGCAACATCAAAGAACTATGGCCGTATGATGCGCCAACAAAGCGAAGCAAGGGCCACCACGGGTCGTAGCCTTCGCATCATGGAAAAATCAAAAGCAAACAAAAAAGGGAGTGACATAAAAAAAAGAGCAGTGACGAGCGGCGATGAACGCACTAAGTTCGACAGGCGAAAGCGGGATGAAACAGAGGACGAAGAACCTCCTATCGTCATTCAGTTCGGCAGTATGCCACCGGTTGTGGCCAACCATTACTTGTTGCCCGTAAAATTCAAGGGGGATAACAGCGGAGAAGCTGGAACAAGCGAAGACGTCTATGAGGGCAACGAGACCGAATTTGCAGCGCTCTCGATAACAGATAGGGAGGCTTCGGATGAGGAAATGACCGACATAGAAGAAGAAATAGACATCAAAACCGAAGCAAGGAAAATGAGAATTTCACAAAATCGGCTTCTCAAAGAATTGTATGAGGCCGACAATCCTGCAGTCGGGACATTGGGAGAAGATTTGGGACGATATCCATTCCTCATTTTGTATGGGACACCTAAGATAAAACGGACCATCACCAGAGCCGAAAAACGGAGATTGGTCGTCAATAACGTCTCTCAAGGTGCACCAGCCACGTTTCTACCATCTGGATTAGATATGGAAGAAAAACCGCCTCAAGCTAACAATGAGGGCGATCAAGCAATGAAGATAGGTCTGTCAGGGAAGGTGATATTCCCAAAGCCACCACCACAAATGACAAAGCATCTGCGGCCACTGTACGTAAAAGCAAAGGCTAATGGGATACATATCACCAAAGTGTTGATTGATAATGGGGCGGCCATTAATGCAATACCAGTTAGGATGCTAGGACGTTTGGAAAAGTCAGAAGAAGACCTCATCCCTACGGAAGTGGTTCTTATCAGATTTAATGGAGGGGCAACGACGGGCAAAGGGGTTATTCCGTTTGACTTTCAAGTGGGAAGTATTACGAAAACAGTGTTATTTTTTGTCATAGATGGGCCGACAACATACAATATGCTCCTAGGACGAGACTGGATATACGACAGCCGATGCATCCCTTCATCCCTTCATCAATGCCTAGTTTTATGGAACCAGATGGACGAGGTGCAGATAGTGCATGCCGACAACAAGCCTTTCGCTGCAGAGACAAATTCGACCGAGTACTTCATGTACGAAAGGAATTATGGGCCGACCAGAGTTCTAAATGAAGGGGAAAGCTTGACCATTGTGGCTCAAAATGATGAGCCGTACCCCGCAGGACTGCTGAATGATTTGTTCGCACAGACGAGACCAACCACATTGGTTTTTGGAGAGCCAACGCACAACAATTTAAATGAAGAACAAGCAGAGAATAAGGAGCAATCCACCATTGCGGCCTCCAAGGCCAATTTAATGGCCTATGTAGCAGAGCAGAAGAAATGAGGCCGAAGCACAGGCTTGCGATTTCGGCTTAAGAGGCAAACTGATGGCGCATCAGACGGGGACAAGATAAGAGAACTATGTGGAGGACTGCTTGATAGAACTAGGTGAATCAATGGAAGAAGAAAAATACGCTCTGAATGGACGACGAAAGACAAATATCTCAAGATGACAAGATGTATTGGACGAGGTAAATCTGGGGAGCGAGCATGATAGACACATCACTTACGTCAACAAGGAACTAGAGTCACAGGTACGCGAAAAGCTAATTGTTTACTGCGAGAGTATAAAGATTGGGAGATTAGCTCACACGGCCATCTACACGGTGTGAGGTGTGAAATGGAATGTAATGGTGTGGATGGACTATGTCCGTTAGCGACGGCTGACCAGAGTCCTCTGTGTGGAAGGTACTGCATCTCCTGGTTGCGGATGGGTTATGACCGGTGACAACGGTGGATCGTATGCCTCTGCGCGGAGGGTGCTGCACTCCTCGGCTTCGCGGGTTCTCTGGACTGAGGGACCGGCCGGGGGACTAGTTTCCAACATTCTCTGGATTGGGGATCGGCCAAGAGACTGGCTCGGTTGGTGGTGTGGTGTATTCCTTGCACGAGGAAGGAACGAACCTGGATGAAAAGCCGAAAAATCACCCTAGAACAACGAGGAATGACCGTACAAGTTTCTATCATTCCAATCTATACGCCTTTTCATCGATGGAAGACGAAAAAATTCACCTCGATCTTCACTTCCGGTTCAATCAAGGTAAATTTGGGGGACAATTGTTGACAGAGGAAATTCTAGTCACCCTGGAACGAAATCGCCCTAAGACGAAGGAAAGAACGAAGGGAGGAATGACGATGGAGCGAAGAGCGACGAAGAGCTTGAGACGACCGAATTAGCAGTTAGGACGAAAATGCATGATGCAGTTGTTTCCACGATCGCAGCAGTTGGACGGTTTTCTCCTCCACAACCGAGCAGTTGAGACACGTAGCTCAACGGTTACAGGCATGATCCGCAACTGCAAGGGAGAAACTGTGACGCCCAAGCAGTTTACAAGCTTCACTATAAAAGCTCAACCCACGATCAAGCAGTTGAGACGCACAGCCCAACGGTTGAAGGCACGATCCAGCAGCTGCATGGAGATATTGGGACTGCTCAAGCGGTTACAAGTTTCACTATAAAAGCTCAACCCACGATCAAGCAGTTGAGACGCACAGCCCAACGGTTGAAGGCACGATCCAGCAGCTGCAGGGAGATATTGTGATTGCTCAAGCGGTTTACAAGTTTCACTATAAAAGCTCATTCGTACAGAGAGAAAAAGACCCCCGATCAAATGAAGACTCAAACGAGCATTTTTTTTATCTTTTAGTTTCTATAACTTTTAGGACTGTAATTTGTATGCTTGCGCCCCTTGGAGGCTTATTCACTTAATCAAACACCTCTTGCTGAGACTTTGTCTCAGGAGGTTTGAACCTTACACGTTTCTCTTTCTTCTTCGCGCACAAAAATCGCGCAAACAGTTTTTAAAATTCTTTAGGATTTAATTATTACATATACTTGTTACTCGTTATTGTTTTACAAACTCTCTATGACATAAGTCTCTTAATCCATATTATTTTAGTATATTTTTATGCATCGTCTATTGTCTAATAATAACTTAATATCATATTTACTCATATGGGCGAGATTTATATTTATAAACTAAGATTGATGCTCATAAATTAAGCTAATTTTGAAATTATTTTATCATAAATTAGTCAATAATATTGGTGCATTTGACATACAAATTATCGCCACTATGATATGATCAAGAACAACTTTACATATACATATTTTGGCTCTGTTTGAAATAGTTTTTTACATAAAAAATTTTAAAGTAAAACTTAAATTTATAGTTAAAAAAAAAAAAAAAAAAAAAAGAGCGTTAATGAGAGTTTTTATTAAAAATAGTAAAATTATTTTCATTGACAAATTTTTAAAGTTATATTACAAAAGAAATGAAATAATTTCATAAAATAAAATAAAAATATTATAAACAATTCAATTATTATAAAAAAAAAAAAAAAAAACTTTCTAAGTTCTAACCTCTACTTCCAAAAGTTCAAAATTATAGATTTTTTTTTGCAATAAAAGAGAAAATAGCTTCATTAATTCCCAAGCGCTAAGTGACAACTAGAGATGGCAATGGTCAGATATCCGATAATTTTGGTATCCAATATCCAATACCTATCCATAATCGAAAAAAATTTCATAGGCGGTATCCATATCCGAAACCGACCAAAAAGTCGAATATCCACAGCCGACCGAAATAACCGAAAATTTGAAAAAAATGATAAAATTCAAAAAAAAATATTTATTTATTTATTTATCTAAAAGATTAATTTTGATTTTATAATTAATATTATTATAATTTTTATTTAATTTTGATTTTGTAATTAATAATTTTTTTCGGTCGGATATCCAATATCTTAAAACCACAACCGATCGAAAAATATTTCGGATACCTAATTTTATATTCGAAACCGACCAATATCCATTATATTTCGGATATTGAATAATTTTTTTCGGTTGATTTTGATCGGATATCCAATAGATCCGACCAAGTTGCCAACACTAGTGACAACCAAACAATACAAAAAAAATAAAAATGAAGATTTTGATTATATTTATTAAAAGTCATATCAAATAAGCAGTTTATGTTAAATGTTTTGGTATTAATAAAACACGTTGTAAAACATTTTTAAAAAAAAACATTTTGTCCTTTCAAAAAGATAAAACTTGAAAACATTGAATTAATAAGTAAGGTCCAAGCCATACTAAAAAAATTGATAAGATAAAATAAAAATAAGATATATAATAGGCAAACCTTTAGAGCTTAAATACAAAAACATCCAATTTTGTTTGATACTCCAAAGATCAAGACTCGACTCGAGCGTCTCCAATTATGAAGGATGTAAACAATTGACATCTAACACTCAAATCTTCTTGTGTTCAAAAGTTCATTTTAATTAACAATTTAAATTACATACATAGCTTTATATGCCAATCATTAATTAAATAGTTATAATGTAATTACATATTAACCGCAATTACATATAAATTATTTTCTAATAACTACCTATCATATTTCATAGGCAAAACTTAATATAATTGAAGGTTACTTTTCTTTTTTGCTTGGAATATAATTTCGTGTTTAAGATTGAAATTTTATTCAGTTTATGTAGTAATATGATAGCAAAAGCACCCAAAAAAAAAATAATAAAAAAAAAGCCAAGGAGCATCTATGATCTCACTCTAAAGTTGCAGAACAAAATTTGAAAGTGTAGCGGCAAGCAATATAAATTAATTAATAAAAGAACAAAATTATTTTAATTTATTTGTTTTTGTTGATGGCTCTGTTTGATTCCTTCACAGGAAAGAGCCTTTTCAAATGGGAAGTAGTTTTTGTGATTAAAGAATCAAAACTGGGATATACCTTGGGCATTGCCCATAGATTTAATTATTAATTAATTGATGATTAAAGTATTAATACATGTCAAAATATTTGACATTTCAAACTAAAAGGGTGGTTGTCATTTTTCAATATGCATGAAGTTTGATTTTATTTAGCATGTTGCCAAGTGTATATTCACATGTTTTGGTTATTAAATTTTATAAACATTTCTTAATATTCAAAACTAAGTAGTTTCGCCACAAAACAGTGGGGACTCAAACCTTCCTCTTTAGGAGGAAGAAGTTCTCCTATAAGGGAGTTGATTCACAAGCTGTGTCTTGGCTGATTTAGAATTTGTAAGTCTCGAGCTACGTCTCGGTTGATTTCTGGGCAGTGCTATAATTGTATGTATCTAGAATCCCAATTGATAGCATATTGTAATATATGTAGTTTGTAATAATTCAAAAAAAAAAAAACTAAGTAGTTTCGAGTATCATTTTATCATCCCCATGTATAAATATCTTTTTTCAATTTTGTAACAAAAGTCTAATTGTATACATTTAAATCTGGATAGAAAACTTGTAATTTTTTTTTTTTTTTTTTTTTTTTTACTTTTATATAAATTAACATAAGACCCATGTGCGGATTAAGCATATTTTTTATATCAATTATAGATGATAATAAAAATCACAACATTTTTTTGGTTCTTAAGAGAATTTTACAAAGAAAAAATTCTTCGGAAAATAAAACAACCAATAAAAAACTTGATTTATATCCTTACTTGTGTTTTCGAGTTATAAAATTTTAACCCACATTCCTCTATTCAATTCCAAAAACAATTATAATAAATAAGTAATTTCTTTCTTATTTATTATTATTACAGATTGAGACCATTATTGAAGTTATATTTAATTTAGGACAAATAATTTAAAATTTGTGTATATAGGAAGAAAATATACTAAGCTAAGTGACAAAATTGGACTCTGATTAATAAGAATTTTTACAAAGAAAGAATCATTAAGAAAATTAAACTCATAATAGAAAAATTTGATTATATTTTCGGCTGTAACTTTAAAGCCTAATAATTGAAAAAAATTATGTATACAGGAAGAAAATATATTAGTGTAGGTGCATGATTTCAATCATACCCTATAAGGCACGTGTCACCTACTAATGAATCTTATTCAGTAAGTTTCCTTAATGGAACTTTGCTGGACAGAAATAGGTCAAATAGAATAATGACATTTGTCATGGTATTATTATGTAATATCTCGAATTTTTCAGAGAATTTCTAAAAGATTTTCAAATTAAAGTTAAGAATTTGGAATGTGATAGTATTCGAAAATAAGAGTATATGTGTTGAAATATAGATCAAAATATTTTAAAGTGAAACTTTATCGCGTTAGAAAACGCGTGGGTTTGAGAACTGGTTACGCGATTCCTGATTATATCATTATACGCGGAAAAGTTTCTTGTCTCGGTTATAAAAATAGCAAACGAACTCCGCTTGAGCTGATTCTTGAACCATCAGATTCATTTTTCCGAGACGAACAATTTTTGTGTTGAACACTTTTCAAAATTTACATCAGAATGGCTTTAAAAATGTGAATTTCCGAAAAAGCCCCATGATAGGGACCTAATTGTAATTTTCGAGAGTCTGAATGTAAATTTCAGAAACTTTCCTATAAATACTCCATAGTTTCTTCTTGTTGCAAAAAAATGGAAAAAGATCACAAATACCCCCACACGCACCCCCATCCCAAAAATCATGTTTCTGTCATCCTTGTCGCGCCGGCGGCTTGCCGGCCTGCGCAACGGGCCAAAGGGGTGCGCCAGCCACCCCTCCACCTCGCGGTGGCCAGGGCAGCCCCAGGACGCCGACGAGTGGCGAGAGAGAGAAGGAAACGTGCAAATTATGGATATCCTGATCCCGACTCGTCGTTTTGTTTCACGGCCTGAGCCACTCGCCAAATCGAAGCTCTCGGAGAGTACTACAAGGTTGCAATGTCGGTTTTGCGGAATGACGTTTGGTTTCATGCGAATAGAGAGAGAAAGATTCGGATGAATAATGACCCATGGTGAACAGTAGATCCGATCGAAATTCTGTCGATTCCAGCGCATTCGTGAGATAATTTGGAGTCCATATATGGCCTCGAAATCTCGGTAAGACCTCCCGATAAAAATCCACAAATTTCAAGTTTTTGCTAAATATTCAGATGTCTATGGTAGTTTCGTAGAGTAGTGCAATGATATAAAAATGAATTGTTTGAGTATTAGTATATTTAATATATACATTTGGTATAATCCGAGTGAAAACGGGACGAGTTTGATCGATCCGATAGAATATGTAAGTTTTCGGTAAAAATGGGTTTTGTGTATAAAAATACGTTTTGATTTTAACGATAGTTATGAGTTATATATGATATTACGAACATGTTTGGATAAATCCGAGTAGGTTCAAAGGGTTCGGGGCTCTTCCGTAGCGTTTACGGAAACCTTTTCGGAAGATTTTCCAAAAACGCGTAAACCAAGAATTTGAGTTAACTGATCAATGGGGTTAATTTATAATGATGTTTTAAGATTAATAGAAACTGAAATCATTGAGATTGGACTTAATCCGGTAGTCCCGGAAAGATTCAGAATTTTATCGTAATTAAGTTGAGAATTTTCTAAGTTACGATTCTGACGGCATTTCGCCATTTATTTTGGTAGACTTGACTAGGATCTGGAGCGTTCGCCAAGCCAGACAAGTAACCCAGAACTTGAATTGGTGAATTCGTGTTTTAAATATATATATATATATATATATATATATGCACGCGCACACACACACACACACATATACATAGATATAGACGACTAACGTGTTATGATAAAAGAGAACAGTTAAGAGGTGATTTTGAGTACGTGGTACGAGATTACGTATAGTTAAGTTTATCGACCGCCACATGTAAGAATTTTTGTTAATACTTTGATGTGAAGTGAAATGGTTGATGAGCATAATGTCTCTGTGTATGTATGGATGTACGTAAGGGTATGAACCTGTAATGATATGATTACGTGTAAGTAAATGAATAAGTAAATGTATAAGTATATGAACATATATTTGTGTATGCATTTGATGTTAAAATATGCATAAGTTTGTTATATGGAATCGGCAAATAGGGCAAACTATGATTTCTGATTTGATATTAGCTTATGTATGAATACAGTATATGAATAAGTTGATATTTTTTATATATGTGATTTATTTGTATAGAGATTGAAGAGGTAAAACATGATAAGTAATGAGTATAAGCCAAACATTTTTTAAATGAATATGTGTAATTAATAAGTTTTGTATCAAAGGTTTCCGGATAAAAAATAAGAAACTAAGTATGTTTGATTGAAAAATGAAAGATATAGAGATTGTTAAAGTTATGGCATTTTCATTCGTAATAATATATATATTCGTATGTTTGAACATATGTATGTATGTGAGCGTTTGAATGATAACTTATAGTGTTTTCATTGATGTGCTTGTGTATGAAAAGTTGTGCAATGGGTTTGTGCTATGTGATATGTGTGTATGTTTAATTGGTAGATGTTCTCGTAGTAAAGTAGTCGAGCTGGTTAGAGATTTGTTCAGACGGAATTCATCTCATACCTATTCTAAAATAGGTAATGAGTCACGTACGAGCATTGTATGTGTGAGTCATCCATATGTTTGTATTGTTTGACGATGTGTTCTGTGATGTATTGATTGTTATATGTGTTTCGTTATCAGTTGTACGATGACTGTATGTATATGTATGATAGAACTCATACTATATATGGATAGTCTATGCTTATGTGGAATGAATGAATGATTTAAAAGCCGATGTGAATATCAGATCTTGTAAAATGTGTTTGCTAAGTTGCATTGATATATACGTAAATGTGTAAGAAATCTGAAAATGAGATTTGCATGAATTTAAGATAAGTAATTTATGATTTTCGCACTATTATGGGTGAATGCGTATAAGTCATAAATGTTAAGCTGTTGTAAAGCTATTAGGATTAAAAGATAGTTTGTAATCGAATAGAATAAAGTTTGTTTGATGTTTCAAGGATGTTTATTTGTGGTAAAAGTATAAATATATGACTGTATGTTTCTTGTGATTAAAATGGATTTGATGTTAAACGATGCGCTTTGTGATATTTGAATTCTTGCCTTGCCTGCTTTGAATATTTTAGCTTTTAGATTAGCACACATATATATGTAAATAGATAGGATGATTTGCATATGTAATAGTTAACGAGTTAGTTAAAAGTTGATAAAGCTGAATTTGTAACTTGGTAATGTTGAAAAATGCCTAGTATGCTTGACTTTATGTTTTGTTTGTTGCATGAGCATGGTTACTTACTGAGTTTTATAACTCACACCAAATCACTTTGTAGTTTTGCAAGTTGGCTTCCAGATTGGTCAACCACGATAGCTTTGGAAGTCATGTTCGAGACGCGGATCACCCAAGCGACAATCACCCTCATAAGTGTCCTGGGAGAAATTTTAGAAGTTTAGGATATTTGATTTATTATTTTGTTTGTCGTGCTGAGTACGTTGTTTGTAATAAGTAAACTTTTTAATTACTTATGATGTTGTGGGCACAGAGCCCTTGAGTGTTGATAGATGATATGGGCACGAGGCCCTTAAGGCGATGATTTTGATGCGTTGATGTGGACCTGAGGTCCATTATAATATATGATGTTTATTTCAGGTTCGTTTTGATGCTGGACTGAGATCCAGATTATATAGTTTTAGGATACATCATGTCGGATTTTTGTAAATTTAGAGGCTTAAAGAGATTTGTCAATCATGTCTCATGCCGGTAGCATCCTGCCTCTGGCGGGGTGTTACATATTAGCTATATAGTACTAGTAGATAAGAGAAGTTACGATGATCCTTGAAGCCACAGAACCTACGAGGAAACTTGTACACTTACTTGACAACTTAGAATAGTGATTTCAGAGTGACATCACTCTGAAATGACATCACTCCGAGATCCTTTCACTATAAGATCAACTCATTCTGAATTAAGGACTTTGAAGTCTATTTGCTTCGAATAGAATCTACTTCTGAATCTATTAGTCAATTGGGGAATTGAATGGAGGAACTCCAACCTTTTATACCAATATTCCGGAGTAAGTTGGATCACTTGTCATAATTCAAGGTTAGTGGGATTTAATGGCAACCCACTTAACTTAACACGAAAACTTAGTTTGACATATATAATAGCAGATATAATTACATCTAATCTTATATTTCAGCATATAGAATGACATATGTATTTCATGCATCTTAAAGATGTTCAGTAACTGACAATTATCAACTTGATGAATGAAACCTCCATCTATAGAAGAAGCACAATGTTATATAAGTTAAAGAAAAACTCTAGAGAGAGGATTGAAACTTCTAAACTCTAAACTCAAATTTAAGAAATAGAAAATTCATAAAACAATTAATTGGTAATTGCAATTAAGAAGAATAAGATTATAATCCAAGAAGTGTACTTGTGCATGAGTTCGTTATTGGACGTAGGGAAGAGAAAAGCAAAGCCCAATTATAAGCGAATTCTGAAATATGAGGCGCAAGACTTTTGAAGGTATGGATTCTTACTATTTTTTCGCATCTTCAATTACTAAGCTAAGTAAAAAGAAATTGAACTCTACCTAATAAGAATTTTTACAAAGAAATAATCATTAAGAAAATAAAAATCATAATAAAAATTTTGATTATATTTTCTACCGTAATTCTAAGGCCTAATAATTGAAAAAATTTGTGTATATCGGAAGAAAATATACTAATCTAAGTAAAAAAGAAATCGGACTTTGACTAATAAGAAATTTTGTAAAGAAATTTTTTTAAGAAAATTAATAGTTAAATGATTTAGTTTGATTCTTATTGTGATTTGATTAAATTAGTGAAGTAATTTAGTTTGATTCAATGTTATATATATATATATATATTAAAGATATAAATTGGTGCCTTATGGAGTGTTCAAAAAATACAATACTTAAAAACTGAACCTCCATATGGCGTGATGAGACTTCTAATTTTTTAATTTTTATAAATATAAATAAATATTATTTTAATTTATAATTTAATAATTAAAAATTAATTATACAAATTAAGTGTCACATATGTTTTTTTTTAATTTTACTGAGAGATTATAATATGTTTTCTTATTTTAATTTTATAATTAATAATAATAAATTATAATATTAATTAATAAATATATTAAATTAATATTTTTCTTAATAAATATGAGATTATGCATTTATATTTTAATAAGTTTCCTATTTTAATAATAAATTATTTTAAAATTTAGTCATAATAAATTAATTGTAGAGATATTTTAATTTTATAATTTAATAATAAAAAAAATAATTGTAGAAATTAGGTTAATTGTAGAGATTTAGTACCACATATGTTTTTTTTAATGAAAAATTATAATATGTTTCTTATTTTAATTTTATAATTAATAATAATAAATTAATAGGTTTCTTACTTTAATAGTAAATTATATTTTTATATTGTAATATATTTCTTATTATAAAAATTTTATAATATAATAGGGCCCGCACTTTGTGCGAGTTGAGCACATTTTTTACTATAATTTCATATTTTAACAAAAATCTTAATAAAATTTTATTATTGATCTTGTAAATGATTCAGATCTAGTTGGTTTATACTTTATAGTTTAAATGAGTCAATTGAATTACTTACACCTAATATCTATGTCTCATTTGTTTGTCTATCAATTCTCAAACAATGTTTTTAATTGACATTATAGTCTCTCTCTCGAATTACTCTCTCATTTGAAAACATATTTATAGTTATAAATAGCTTTAAAAATATTTAATTTTCTTTTAGAGGAATTCCAATGAAATTTAATATAATTTATTGAAATTAAGCTTAATTTTTCTTATCGAACTTGAAATCTTGATCGTCAATGTGTAAAAGCTAATAGTCAGAGTTTGCATGATGAAACACAATAAATAATAAAAAAATCATGAAAAAACTAAAATAACAAATAACAATATACCCAAAAACTAAAAAAAAATGGTTAGTTTTTTTTTTTTTTTTTTTTTGTAGAGGATTGCTATTTATGTATCTTATTTTTGTAGGAGATTATGTTTTAATATTGTAATATGTTTTTTATTTTAATTTTATAAGTCACTAATACAAAATTAATTGTAGAGATTAGGTGTTACAAGATTATAATATTTTTTTTATAATAGGTAATAAAAAAAATTAATCATAGAGATCAATTATCACATATATTTTTTCTTTTAATGAGACTTATTTTATATTTTAATAATAAGAAATTACTTTATTAATTAATTAAATTTAAATATTTTTTATTTTAATAGGAGATTGTGTTTTTATAGTGTAATAAATTTCATAATTTAATAAAAAAAATTATAGTGATATTTTAATTTTATAATTCAATAATAAATAGGATATTTTATTTTTATATTGTAATATGTTTCTTATTTTAATTATTAATATTTTAATTTTATAATATTAAAATAAAAAATTAATTTTAGAGATATTTTAATTTTATAATTTAATAATAAAAAATAATTGTAGAGATTAGATGTCACATATTAAATTAATAGGTTTCTTATTTTAATAAGAGATTGTGTGTAACAACCCGTTGGAGTCAGGACGTTACCAGGAGGAGACATGAATAACTCATCTCCCTGAGCCTCAAATCTTACGAAAAATGGACATGAAACATCCTAAAAACTGGACAACGTGGAACATAATCCAACACCAAAGCGAGCTGTAACAAATATCAAATATGCAAAATGACCTCTAATCCACCCAAGACATATCAAATTATCAACATCAATACACAAGGACTCTGTGCCCACAATCACACATACAAATTAATTTTTTTATTTATTTATAATCATACATATATCCGTGCGCATTTCACGATACAAAAAATAAACAACATAATTCCTAAACTCTTATGACATCCCCAAGACTCCAGAGAGGGTGACTACAATTTGGGTGATCTCTCGTCTCGAGCTTGACCATCCAAAACTTGATGGCTGATCGATTTGGTTGCTAACCTGCAAAACTATCAAACCGATATAGTGTGAGTTATAAAACTCAATAAACAGCCACAAACAACACAAATAAATAAGAATAAATTTCAAATATAGTACATATATAAACATGTGTATATTTATGCAGTTGTTTGTTTGAAAACCTTTCACTTCATACCAGTCTTACACCTTTTAAACAAAAAATATTTTTTGGGACCCAGAAGTGAATTCATGAAGCATATCTGGTGCGGATCAGTAACCTTATACGCAACTTCCTGGAACGTTCAAACTCTGAATTACATACAAACATTTACACACTCAACAACATGACACATACAAACTTCAAAATCTTCATTCTAACAACATACCATAATCATCAAAAGCAACAAATCACACATATATATCCACACGAATATTACAAAGCCATTCTCATTCACACACTACAGGAACAGAAAACACACAAGCAATTTTTAAACAGTCAAATGACATTTATTATCAAAGACAAAACATAATATGGATACTTACAGTCAGCCGCACTCATTACCATAAACATAAAACATATTACAGATTCTTTACAGACAGTCGCATACATTATCAGAAACGGAAAACGTATTACAATTTCTATACAGTCAATTTCATCCATATTCAGAAACGGTAATCAGAATACAGATACTATAAGTCCATCTCCTTCATTAGCAGATTTAGAAATCAGAATGCATTTCATTTTAGATGAATATATTGATTACCGAAAATAGATAAAATAATTCAGATTCCTCACCGACAAACTTATTTATTATCGAAAATAGAAAACACATTACGGATTTGCTAAAGACATACACAATCATTATCAGAATCAGAGGGCTTATTACGAACCGTTTAAAAATAATCACATCTTATATCATATATGATAATCATATTTCAAATCCCATGTAGCTAACTCATACACCATCAAAAATCAAAAAACATGGTAATCATCTTCACAATAAAACCTATGCAGAAACAAATCTTTATGAAATCAGAAGTGTCCAAAAATAGAATCATCAAACTAATCAGGCGTATATTACCTAAGATGCGTGCAAAGACCGGGCAATGTCCGAACTAGACCATGTCGACAAAGGGTAGTGGGTCAGTCATTTTCTGATGGTCTGGACCCCAGAACAGGCGCCATGGAGGGTTAAAATCCATAAAATGTCATACAAGCACTGTGACAGAAAACGTATCATATCGCACCAATCAAAACAATATTATCCGAATCATATTCTTCCAAAACACTTTAAAATCTTATAACCAAAATATCAGGAAAATATATAAAACAAAAGTTTTATTAGAAGAAGTATTGTAAAATAAAAATATCAGTAAAAATATAAAACAAGATATCCACGATATATCTTAAAACAGTTCTTTGTGATCGAAAATAAAAACAGATTCCATGTTTCAAAAAAATCGTAACAAGTGTCCAAGAACCAACTCACTAGACGAAAAGAAAATCAGACGTCCAATGTCCAAATTGCGCGCACTGACCGGACATTATCTGAAACAAGATAATATTGATAGATGGTAACAGAACGGTCGTAGTCAGATGGGCAAAGCCGTATAAAAAATACAGAATACACTTTGTGGAAAAACCATCTTATATCAAAAGTGGATTCAAAACCTTTTTGTTTATTGGCAAAACGTTTCAAAACTAATATGCAATTCACTCATTCCAAAAGACACACAATTGAAAATATCAATTTGTATATCACACTTATCACATAACATGTATCAATCCAACATCCATTAACAAGTACTCACATTTGCAAAACAGTAATATCATATCACATACATGTTTTAAAGAAGTCATACCGACGTATTTTTGTGTGTGTGTATCTCTATCTCCCTCCCTCTCTCTCTTTCTATATATATATATATTCATCAATCATTGATAAATATCTCACTCATATGCCTCAGAGATTTATATAAACATATCGTATCAAAATCATATTTTACAAATTGTAACGCCTAGTGGTATTAAACCACCTAAACCCGTGGCTATAACCAACCCAAACCCGTGGTTATAACCAATCCAAACCTGTGGTGCTGATATAAGAAATTCTCGACTCAACTATACAAACATCCAAATCTTCTTGGAACACCCAAATTAAATCTGTTTTCAACAATTTCAATTTCATTACTCTCAAAACTTCTAGCTTTACAAACCTATCACATCAAACTCATTTTCCGACCCAAAATTCGAAAATCCTACGAAAAGTTCGAAATCACTACAAATAGATCCAGAACCTTTCAGATCTATCGTGTTCCTCCCAAAACCAGTCAAATACACCTAATACATCAAAATATATCATTCCATAATAATTAGCTAACTTAAATCCTTGAGTTACGCGTTTTCGAAAAATCTTTCGCAAAAATTTCTGAAAACTTTACGAAAAGGATCCTAGATCCTCTGAAACTTTCCGGAACTTACTACTTATTATCATATCATCATAATCAACTCATATCCATCAAAAACTCGTTATTCATACCGGATCAGTCCAAATCATTTTGATTTCACCCAGATTTTACCTAAAGTGCAAATTCAAAACATTCTAGCGTATTCAATTCAATACAAGTCAATACATTACTCTACGATACTACATGAAGCATCCGAATATAAATTAACTTAACTAAAATAACGAAATTTTTACTGAAATATCTTACCGAGATTCCGATGGCATATACAGACTCTCAACGCTCCCATGAACACGTAGAAATCGACGGAATTTCAATCGAAACTACTATTCATACAGAGGTTACAATTCACCATTTCTTTCTTCCTTGTTTTACGTGCAACCAAGCATGGATCGGAAAAACTGTCACCACCACTTTGTAGTACTCTCTGAGGGCTTTGATTTGGCAGTGGCTCAAGCCATAAGATAAAGCGACGAGCCGATATCAAAATGGGTAGGTAAGCGTGCATTCTTCTTCGTTTTGCTGGAATTCGGTGGGTATAGGCCAGTCACCGGCCACCGTTGGCCAGGGCATGGCCCCGGCAAGCACCGGTCTGCCAGCTGGCGGTGGCCAAATGTGGCTATTCTTCAATTTGTGGGAGGGTCGAGTAAAAAGCCTTTCATAATTTGTGGCCATTCTTCAATTTCCGGAAAATATGAGATATTTATAGATAATTCTGAAAATTACACTCTAGTCCCCGTGAATTTACAAATAAGTCCCTAAACGTGTACTCCTTAAATTCACGTTTTATAGGCACTGCTAACATAAATTTTGAAAAATGTTCAACTCGAAAGTTGTTCTTCTTTAAAAGGTGTTTCCAGCGGATCATAAATCAGTTCAATCGAAATTTGTTTGCTATTTCTATAGGCGAAACATCGAAACTTTATTAATATCTAAAAATCACGTAGTCGATTCTTTCGAATATCACATCCATTTTTTCAAATAAAAACAAACTCGATTAGATTAAAATCAAAGGTACTAAAGATTTTATCTATTTTTTGGCTTTGCATTGATATTTTATAACTATTCTTTTGGGTTTGTTGTGCCTGTATTTGCCAACTAGAGAGAAAGGTTGCTGTGTTTGCCAACTAGAGAGAAAGGTTGAAATTTCGGCTATGGAAGAAAATAAGGGTATTTTAGTCCAACAAATATTTCTTTAGCCAATAAATATATAATTCTAAAAGTAGGTTATTTTTTATTTTGACAAAAGTTAATAGGTTATTTTTGTAAATTTTTCATACTTAAATGACACATAGGATAGTATATTACTTGAAATGTAGACTTTGTATCCTATCTTTGTTTGCATCCTAATTTTGTAATAACATCATCACTCTTTTTATTGATATAGACGAGGGGGAATGGTGCGAGAGTACGTGTGAAATAGGAAAACGCTGTCGTGTCAATGATACAGATTGGCTTTACTTTTTTAAAAATAATAAAAAAAATTACAGTGTGTTGTTCAAAGATAGAGGAGCGGACTGGGTGGGACCTGAGCTGTGTTATTTTTGAATGGGCCAGGTCAGGCTACAGCCCAGCATATATAGCCCACTCAAAGAATAAAATTTTCGAATTTAAAAAATATTTAGCAATAATATTTTTTAAAGAAATGTATATGAATTATATATGGGATGGATCAGCAGCCCCTTAAAAATATACTTATTTTTATATCAGCTAATAATCTTTTGAAAATATAAAAACAATGGTTGAGATTTAATATGAGAAAAATTAAAGAGGTGAGTCCACAGGGAGAGGGAAAATAATAATAATTAAAAAATCTTAGATATTAAAGATCTGGTATCAAAATAAGTGTAATTATAAGGTTTTTTTTTTATCCATTCCTTGTATATAAGAATTGAAGAGTTAACTAGCTAAAAAAACACTACAAGTAAGTTTCTTTTTTCCCCCTCATAACACTGAATAGGTTCGAGTGTCATTGATCACGATTTTAATACCGCACACAATCGCACGTATCGCTCAAATAATATAGTGATTATTAGTCGGATATCGTATCCATAATAACTAATTATTTCTCTTATTAATATCAAGACTAGCCTACTTAACTAAAACTAAATAATTGATTGAAGAGAGAGTAATTAAATTAAGTAACTAAAAAGCAAATAAAGAACGAATAACAACTTTGGAGAAAATCTCATATGATAGAAGAACCTATGATTGTAATTTCACCTAAGCACACAAACAATGAGTTCAAACACTTTTCGTTCAATTGGGTAGTTGTTATGAATTATTAATCTAGAATACTAAACTATCTATATGTCTATATTAATTAATTTAAACCAAATTCATTAAGGTCAAGTTCTAATATTGGCTATTCATGTCCTGCAGGCATATGTCTATCATACAAGGAAATCTATTAAAAAATTGAGATCATGCGCTATTATTTCCAAGACTTAATCCAAATTTCCTCTATCGAGTTTCTAAGGATTTACCACAATTATTCTATTGTTGGCCAGACAATAAAACATGCATTCAAAAACTGAGAATAATAAATAATTTAATAACAAACCCAAAAGAATAAAAAGATGTAACTTAATTAAATATTATGTTTGGGATCCATTACAACCCTAAATTAATGATTTAGCTTATCATGATATTCAATAGATGCAAGCTAATCATAAATACAAAATAAGAACTCATAAAGATAAAGTTATAGATAAAAGAGATGAAAAAACTCTCGTTTCCAGTGTCCGTCTTCAATCTCCAACACCGATTGAAGCATTTCTTTCTTGTCTTGCTCTAGGTGTTCTTCTATACTATGAGGCTCCAAAATTGTGTTATGAGACTTCTTTTTAGGTTTTGGGATGAGCTTGTACTTATATAGGAGGTTTGGGGATCTTTCCTATTCAAAAATTGAGTTTGAAACGAACTGGGAAACATATTTTGTACTGCGATGCGTGTCACCCGCGTCGCAACGTGCATCACGCGCATTGCAACGCTCATAATTTTGTTTGGGGCATCGTGACGTGCCTCCATGGGCGTCGCGACGCACCCAACTAAGTTGTGCTCTGTCTCATTTTTATTCTTGCTCACATCGAGACGCGCCTCCAACTTTGGGAAGTGCATTTTGACTATGAAATATGGCATAATTCAGCTCCGATTTGGTCATTTCATTACTCATTGAGTCTAATTAAGTCGTGATATGAATTTGTCCTGCAAAATAAAGTCAAAACACATCAAAGCACTCAAACAACTCGAGATAACACACAAAACACTAAGATAAAGGGGCAGTAAATATATACATATTAACCGCTCATCAGTAACCTTACTAAATAAGTATGAATACATGTGTGAATGATATATTTATTCTTAATTTTGTTAGAAATTTGTTTAAGTAAATACTTTGATAAAATAAATAGAATTGATTGAATGAAATTTCAATGATTCATTAACTATTAATCATAAAACTAAAATATATGAAATTATTAAATAGTCCACCAAATCTTCATTTTACAGATTTTATTATTATTAGTATTCAAGTAATGTACACTCTCATAGAGTGAGTGAAGAGATTGAGTGTAACGACCGATAGTTTTTACTACTGTGTACTGTGGTACTGTTACGTACAGGATGAAGACATATAAATAAATTATAACGAGACTCAAATATACTCATGGAATGACTTTGAGGACAATCGGTTAATTCCTCGGAGTCCCGGGA
>SKCR01030732.1:0-288266 GCA_019454045.1 Zanthoxylum bungeanum
TTTGGTTCGTCTCATGAAGTTTCTGAGAACCTGAAACACAAGAAAACAAAAATAATAAGTAAAAAGAAACTAGATACAAGTAAAAGTATCTAACCCTTAAACTAATAAAAAAGATAAATAAGTCCCCGGCAACGGCGCCAAAAACTTGACCGGCGTAAACACACACGTATAACGCAAGCGTACGTATCGTTCAAGTAGTATAAAAAGTATCGATCCCACGAGGACTTAATACCTAAGTTAATAATTTATGAGGTTAAATGATTACTAGTATCTAACAGGTTGTTTGATTGATTTGTAATGGCGACGATTCTAAATTTAAAGGCAAGTACTAAAATTGGTTGAAAGATATTTTGAGAAAATTCAATATTAAAACTATCTAGGGTTGTGATTTATTCCAATATATTTAAAAGATGAAGTGGTTATATTATAATTGGGTAAAATATTGATTTATTAACCTGGAACACCAATATATAAAAAACCTCTTCCGATGGTCAATTACAAATACCTAGTATAATCCAATTGAACCATATGCCTATGTCAACCAAATTACCTAGATTCATTAAGATTAAGTTCCAATTATGGCTACCCTCGCCCGACAGGTATATCCTATCCTGTAAGGAAATCTATTGAAAAGGTTATCTATCCTTAAGGAAGATCGTGGGCTGTTGAGTCTAAGGTCTTAAACTTAAAATCTCTATGTCTAGTTCATTTTAAGTTTACCTAATCAATTTAATTAATGGCCAGTTAATTAAAGAGCATTAAGATTAAGACTCAATAAATAAATCTTTATATACCCAAATTATAATCTAACCCTTATAAGCCCGTGATATTGGATTTTATCACAACCCTAGATACTAACTTAGTTATGACACATAGCTAGGGCTAGTAAAAACTTAAAAGTAAAAACCATAAAGTAACAGTGCTGAAAAGTAATTGCAGTAAAGTAAAAGCTTAAAAGTAAAATAAAATAAAATGCTAAGGTAAAAAGGAATTACTTTTACTACTACTTATTTAGATATCTCCCAGTAAAATAATATATAAACTTGTAATATATTTTACCAACCGACCAATCTGGCGGTATCCTGATTAAATCAAATTAAGTCCAACCATCCATATAGGTGGTAATATTTGTCCATAATCCAGCCATAAAGGCGGTACCAAAATAAATTTATCAACCGACCAGTCTGGCGGTATCCTTGATTAATCAGGTTCAAACCAACAGAAAATAAATTTACCAACCGACCAATATAGCGGTTTCCCTTGATTAGTCAGGTTTAAACCAGATTAAATAAATTTGCCAACCGACCAATATAGCGGTATCCTTTATTAATCAGTATTTTAAATAGTAAATATATCATTTTTAAGGGAGATTAATCTAAATAGCAATAGTAAAATAATTACCTTTCACCTTAGCATAGGGAAGTTACCTCCGCATAGTGAATAGTAAAAACTGTAAAAAGTAAAGAAAGTAAATTACTATTATTACAAAAAGTAATTAAAATTATTACAAAAGTAAAAAATTAAAAACTAAAATATTCTAGAGAGAGAAACTCCCTAATTACATAGAAGGAGTGAGAGAAAGGTGTAATGAAAACTGAAAATTCGCGGCCTATTTATAGCAAAAAAAATTTCACTGTTTGGTCACTGTGCTCGCGTCGCGACGCTAAGGCGTTGCGCGTCGCGACGCTCATTTGTCGACGTGGCACAATGAGACGGCGACACGTAGCAAGGCGGCTGACTGTACAACTGACACGTGTCAAGGCGGCTAATTCTCAATTATTGTGATGACGTCATGCTGACGTCATGCTGACGCGGAGGCGACGTGGCGTTGACGTGGCGCTGACGTGGCGTGGCGGCTGACTGTACAACTGTCGGCACAATGGGATGGCGACACGTGGCGACACGTGTCAAATTCTGATTGGCTTAGGCTGACGTGGCATGTTGACTCGGTTGACTTGCTGACGTGTCTGATGACGTGGCATGACACGTGGCAATGTTGACTCGTTGACCGATGACATGGCTGATGATGAGGCGACACGTGTCATGTCAGAGTGTCGGCAGCATATGATGTTGACACGTGGCACGGCGTACGTTAGCAGATCGGATGTGATGGTGACACGTGGTACGGCGCATTTTAGCAAAGTCAAACTTTTCAAATTGTTGACCCGTTGACCATGGCGCATTTTAGCAGAACCGGCACACGCTGGGCGTCGCGGCTCGCAGTGCTCCAGCGTCGCGACGCGCAAAAGACGGAAATATCCCTGTTGACGCATTTTTGTCCGGTTTTGCCCCAAATTGCCTCCAGTGCTGTCCAAACTTTATTTATCTGCAAAATAACAATAAAACACATCAAAACGTTCATAAAACTCAAGAAACTATACAAAATATTAAGTTAAATGAGTGGAAATAGTGATATAAATATCACTTATCACATACCATAAGTATTGTACTTATACATCTCACAAGAGAACAATTAGATTGTTGTTCACCATGCGGTTTTCCTAAGAGGAATACCGATATGCAGTGGTAAGTGGGAGGATAGTAAAACTCGATGAAAATCGGAGAAATACTATTCCAGGCATCGATTCCTAATGAAACATAAATAGTTCATCAATGATGAAACTATTACCAATAATCTTCGTATACACAAGAACCGCGTAGGTCGGAAAGAGTCAGAAAACAACCTGGGGTATGGGTTTCTGATCTCACCTCATAAAGATGTCTATCTTATTGAGGTATACTAACTGACTACGTATAAGGAAGTGATACCAGGTATCGACTCCCGATTATGACAAAGTGTCATGAATCCGAAATGGATTCCATGTAAATCAACAAGTTTGAATACTAGTTGATGTACCGCAAGGCATTGTGCCTATTGGTACTGTATAAGCCTTCAAGGAATACATACATGGATGGCAACATACAAACGTATAAAGCTAGGCTTTTAGCGGAAAGGTATCGTTATCAACATTGTGTTGATTACGATTCAACCTTTTACCTGTTGCCACGGTAAATCCATTTGGATAATGCTTGCTGATGCTGCATGTTTCATTAGTGAAATATGACAGCTTAACGGGAAAAACGCTTTCCTGAAAAGGAAACCTTTTGGAGGATGTTTACAATGTCTTGTCGGTTTTGTCGTATCTAAACTAGCAAACAAGGTTTGCAGGTTGTTCGATCCATGTTTGGATTGAAGCAAGCACATGTTCTTAGAATTATCGTTTTGATGTAATCATAATGGTGTATGATTTAATTCAAAACGAAAAGATTCTTGTGTATATAAGAGGGTTAGTGGGAGCGCAATGACAGTGGTTGTCCTATAAAATAATGATAATATGTCATTTCTTGGAAATGATATTCCCATATAACAATCAGTGAAAGCTTGGCTTTCGAGAAAACACTCTAAGAAATTGTACATTGAAAAATGTACGCGACCTGGTGTCTCATACGCTTTGAGCATATGGATTCACAAACAGGACAATTCAAGTGATAGTCACTGGATTGATGTTAAGAACATCTATTAGTATCTTAGAGAACTAAGGATGATGTCTTAGTCTATGAAGAAGGAGAAATTGAAGTGACTGGGATCACTGTAGCAAGTTTCCCAAACCGATAAAATGACTATAAGTCGCAAACGGTACTTTACAGTTTGAATAACGGAACAGTGAGCTGGAAATCTTCCAAGCAAGATACTGTTACCGAATAAACAACAAATGCGGGTTATTACTGCAGCTGAGGCGGCAATTGAAGCCTTCAGGGTCAATAAAAATATAATTAGATTAGATATAATTTTGTTAGCAGCTGAGCTAGGCGTCAGCACAGGCTAAAGAATTAATGGTCTCATCAACGATCCAGATTTATACTTCGACTATTCATCTGATTCGTTCGGATCATACATCGTGGCGATGTGATGATCGAATAAATCACATCAGATGATAATCATGCAAATCCACTGACGAAAGCATTTTCTCAGGAATTTGAGCCAACCGTACATAGTTCGGGTGTAAGACACTCGAGTGACTGGCTATAGGCCAAGTGGGAGATTGTTTGACAATTATGACCCATAACATCACTATTTGTACAAATTATGGTGTTGTTGTACAAATTAACTATGTGACAAAGGAGATTGCACTCTTATCATTTGTGATTAGATCACCTAGATGTATAAATGATAGGAGGTCCCTATGATTTGTTCCTGGACAGAAAATGATATGAGACAGTATCAGTCCACGAAGGATAAATCATCAAATATCCCTAGTCAGAGTATTATCGAGATTGGACATCGATAAATACGTAAAAGACTGGTATTACACTTGTGCGCGTTATGAGGGCACAACGACATAGTTCTCATATATTTGGGTATAAGATACTCATGCAAGTGTAATAGGAGGTTGTGTTTTACCGATGGTACGGGAAACAGCTTCGCTCTGGATAGACCCCCTCGAAATTCCATTGGTAGTATGACTATGTGTCTATGGAAGTCCGAAATCAGGGTAGGTGTATTTGGTCTTAACTTGAGACTTGCACCGCTAATACTTACGACAATCAATATACTTTGGTTGCGGTCGTCCAGGGCTTTAACAGGTTCTGTGTACGCTTGTTGTGATATTTTATATCGTACCGCAAGTGTACGGTGTCAAGTTTTAGTATAAATCGATGAAAGAGTGTCGAACCCACAGGGATTGCGTTAACTCGCACTAAGTACTACAATTGATAATCCTAACTTTATTTAGACGATAATTAATCAAGATTTTTAATAAATAAAATAAAATAAAAAAATATTTAGATAGGAGGAACTAATACGATAGAGATTCTGGATCCTGATTTCACCTAGCTATCGCCTATGTATTTGTCATACGAATTAATCTTTGTTCAGTTATATTATTTATAAGTCAAGATTCCGCAAATATCCACTCCCTCTCTCGAGCATCAGTGAAAATATCATCAACTATAGACTTTGATATCTCTATAAAAATCCAATAGTTAACGACTCATTACGCTTTGTGATTCTATATTAACGACTTCAAAGGACTACAGATTCTCTCGAACTCTATAAAATCCTAGGCTATATTCTCTAGATCTATTCAAAATCTCCTCTCTCGAGTGATAGATTCTAAACATTCATCATCTTCAATTGTGGCCAACAATCAAGAAGCATTAAACTCAAAAGAATATAAATAAATTAATAAAACTTCATAACAAAATTGATAAACAAAATACAAGGTTCAAGCATAGATTACATCATTCTCCAGAATTAAGGAGTTTAGTTCATGACAAAAGATAAAAACAATAATAAACAAGCCATGAATCTAATGGAAATCATTAGAGTTCTAAGAAAGAAACAAGAAGATAAAACCCGAATTGAATCTCTTCCTCTCCGGATATTACAGCCCTTAATCTCCTCTTGTCACTCTTCAATCCTCCTCCTCGGATCTCTAAAAATATTTAATTATGTGTTTTGTGCAGTGTATTAGCCTCCGGTTGAGTGTTGGATGGACTGTTATATTTATAGTTGAGTCTGGGAGTCTTTGGGTGTCATTAGGATTATTAAAAACCCTAAAAAGTGAATCCTGGAATGCGCGTCCCGCAGCGCCGCGGCCCTAGTTAAGTGGCGCCACGGCGCCAAAGTCTCGGGAAATTTGTATGGATGAGTGCAACTTGGGGAGGCGCCATGGCGCCTTTACATTGTTTAGCAATTGGCGCCATGGCGCCATTTGCATGCAACAGGCGCCTTGGCGCTTGTTGCTTCCAACATAGTGGCGCCAAGGCGCCAATGCATGGAATTTGTGGCGCCTTGGCGCCATTCTCTCGGGATCTTGGCTGGGTGTGATGAATTTCTCCCCTGGTCCTCCTGTCTTATGTCATATGCTCCCGTATGGTCCCAAAACACATGCAATTGTTCCCAGATCCATGTAATAATGCTCCTACAAATAAAATGCAAAATAAACTATAAATGACATTTAAATATCTCGAAATATAACAAAACAGTAAGCTAAAAATGCTGTAATAAGTGAGTATAAACCACACTTATCAACGCCAATGCTGGGTATATTGAGAATCGTAGTGTGTTGGGTGTGATGTCAAGACGGAAGTGTCACTCCAGTCATATGGAGATGATGGTCACGTAGGATATGGTACTAGTACTCTTAAATACTGCAGTCATCGGGATAAAATGACAAGGTCATGTTTATCCGATTATAAAGACTAGTTACCAGACATCCGACATGTGCTTCGTACGGGGCAGACACAATTCCAGCCCCAGGCCTAGCACGTGATCATCCGATACTGGACAAAAATACACAATACTACGTATACTACGCCTGATATAGATCCTTTATTCCTGTAAGGATATTTCTGGAGAATTGGGTAGGCATGGCGCTTTGCTAGAGGCCAACCTTGTCTTGTAAATCGGTATACACGTAGTACGAGGTACTTTCGTGTTCGGATAGTCCGACGACCGAATTTACTACCAACATATCCGGGGATCTCATGGGTCGCTTCCCAAAGATTCACCGATGATGTATGACTCGCACTCTAAATTAATATGGGATTAATAAGATGAGAGAGAAAATTAATCTGGGATTAATTACGGAGATATTTTATCTGGGATAAAATATCAATTAAAGAGAGATAACGATTAATTTGGAATTAATCGATTAATTAATATATTTGATATATTAAACGAAATTAGATTTCGACTCGGAATTAAAATTGGATTTTAATTCGGGCGAACGAATTAATTTAGAATTAATTCGTTAGCGACGTGAATAGTGATTTCGCTAGGCGTAATCATTTAATTACGATGCAACGAAAAATTCGTTAATTTGAAATTAGCGAACCCGAGCCCGAGATTAAGTAAATATAAGTGGTGATCAAACGATGGAAATAGGAATGTCAGAGAAGGTGATGTTTCCAAAACCACCATGACGAATGACAAAGTATCTCCGACCCCTTTATGTGAAAGCAAAGGCAAATGAAATACCCATCACTAAGGTGTTAATCGACAATGGAGCGGCTATCAACGCCATCCCAGTTAGGATGCGGGGACAATTAGCAAAGTCGGAGGACGATCTCATCCCTACGGAAGTGTTGCTTACAAGTTTCAATGGAGGGGAAACTACAACCAAATGAGTTGTCCCACTAGACTTACAGGTGGGAAGCACTACTAGGACATTAGTATTTTTTTTCATAGACGGACCAACCACATATAACATGCTCTTGGGACGAGATTGGATCCACGACAACCAATGTATTCCTTCATCCCTTCATCAATGTCTGGTTTTTTGGAATCAGAAAGATGAAGTAGAAGTAATACACGCCGATAATCGGCCTTTCGCAACAGAGAAAAATTCGGCCGAATATTTCATGTATGAAGGAAATTACGGGCCAAGCTAGAGTACTGAATGAAGTAGGGGATTCGGCCATAGTGGCCAAAAACGATGAGTCGTACACCGCATATCTGCTAAATGACTTGTTCATAAAAATAAGGCCAACTATAGTGGCCTTCAGAGGGCCAACACATGGCCATAAAACCAGCAATTCAAACGGAGAAGAGCGAACATAGTAAAGAACAAGTCGCGCTTGCGGCCACTAGGGCCAACTTAATGGCCTATGTAACGGAACAAAAAGTTAAAGCCGATGCTCAGGACATGATTTCGACCTTGAGGGAGAAATTATTAACATATCAGACGGAAGATAGAATAAGAAAGGCATGCAGAGTGGATTGTTTAATGGAAGGAAGTGACAGGATCGAACGAACAAAGGAGGAATAAGAATACACTTTGAATGGGTGACATAAGGCAAACATTACAAGGATACAAGATGTTTTGGACGAGGTAAATCTGGGAAGTGAGGACGACAGATGCATCACTTACATCAGCAAGGAGCTAGAGGCCCAGGTACGCGAAAAACTAATAAATCTCTTACAAAAATATAAAGATTGTTTTGCTTGGGACTACGATGGAATGTTTGATTTAGATAAAACTTTAGTAGAGCATAGATTACCAATTATGCTGAATCACAGGCCATATAAGCACCCCCTGAAGGTTTGCACCCAATGTTATGCCTGACATTTTAAAGAAGTCGAGCGCCTCTTGAAGGTGAAATTCATTAGAACGACTAGATATGTAGAATGGTTGTCAAATATCGTCCATGTCATGAAAAAGAATGGAAAGTTAATAATATGTATAGATTTTAGGAATTTAAACTTGGCAACACCAAAAGACCAATACCCTATGCCTACGGTAGATTCCTTAGTAGACTCCACAGCAGGATATCAAGTGTATTCTTTTATGGATGGGTACGCATGATATAACCAAATCTATATCGCTGAAGATGATATCCATAAAACGGCTTTCAGATGCCCGAGGTCTTTAGGATGTTATGAGTGGGTGGTAATTCCATTCAGCCTAAAAAACGCTGGGGCCACTTACCAACGGGCCATGAATCTAATTTTCCATGACATGATCAGTAATTTTATAGAGGTTTATGTAGATGACATAGTGGTAAATTCTATGACCGTGGGCGAGCATTTTAACCACTTGACAATGGCTTTTGAACGAATGAGGAAATTCAAATTAAAGTTAAATTCTGCCAAATGCGCTTTCGGGGTTTGTAAAGGGAATTTCTTGGGCTTTCTGGTCCACCAGCGGGGAATTGGAATTGATGTTAATAAATCTCGGGCAAATACTGAAGCCAAGCCACCCCAAAATAAAAAATAGTTGCAAAGATTCCTAGGGCAAGTTAATTTCTTAAGAAGATTCATTTCTAATTGTGCAGGAAAAACTAAAGTTTTCTCGTCCCTGCTAAGGCTAAAGGAAAAGGACGAATTCGTCTAGACCGAGTAACATCAAAAAGCCTTCGAGAACTTGAAGAATTGTTTATCACAGCCGTCAGTGATGGTACCCCCTGTGCTAGAACGACCAATGAAGCTTTACATATCCGCTGAAGAGCAATCCATAGCTGGAATGATCGCACATAACGATAATACGGATGTCGAAAGAGCCATTTAATATATCAGCAGATAATTATTGAAGTATGAATGTAATTATTCTCCAATGGAGAAGTTGTGTTTGGCTTTGTATTTCACATGTACTAAATTACGCGCCTACCTTAGGCCGACTACTGTGTATTTAATTACAAAAATAAATATAGTGAAATACATATTTTCTCGTCCCATTTTGCATCAAAGAGTTGATTTTTGGTCTCTATCATTGTCAGAATTCGACATACGACATGGACCCCAAAAGGTGGTAAAAAATCAGGCCCTTCTGGATTTCTTAGCTGATCATCCATGTTTAAACACCACTAAAGAAATGGGAATGGAAATAGACGAGTGCATTTTAAAGCCATGGATGATGTATTTCGATGGATCTAGCACATCAAAAGGAGTAGGAATGGGAATAGCCTTGGTTAGTCCGTTGGGAGAATCATTCCGTTTCATTATCAAATTGGGCGGATGTTGCACCAACAACCAAGCCGAGTACGAGGCTTTAATATTTGGTTTAGAGATGCTTCTTGATATAAGAGTGAAACATGTGTCCGATAAAGGGGATTCGCAACTAGTGATCCAACAAATGACGGAGGTCTTTAAGTGCCAGAGTCTGTCAGTCATGGCACTGTCAGATATAGCCAAGGAGCTGCTAGATCAATTTGACTTCGTAGAGCTGAAACACGTCCCAAGGACAAATAATGAGATTGCCAATGAATTGGCCCAAGCGGCCTCATGGTATAAGCATACAAGTATGGATGGCATATACGGAATGGGGGAGATCCAATCAGCTCTGGTAAGACAGAAAAATGAAATGGACATCATGATCGTGGAAAACCAAGACGAAGGTCAGACTGAGGACGATAGGAGGAAAGAAATTAGGGATTTTTTGGAGACACCGGGAAATGGAAAAGGTCGAAGGCTAAAACTAAAAGCCTTAAACTTTGTAGTATCAGGAGATGTATTGTACAAGAAACGCCAGGATGGTTTGTTGTTGAAATGTGTGGGACTGTCAGAAGCTAAGACTATTATGGCCGAGGTGCATGAAGGGGTCTGTGAGGCTCACCAGGCCGGAGTCAAGATGAGATGGTTGATCATAAGAAGCGGATATTATTGGCCAAAAATAGGAGAATCATACATGCTGTATGCCAAAGGGTGCGTGGCTTGCCAAAAATATGGGCCCGTCCAAAGTGCGCCAGCAACAGAAATGGCCCCCATTATTAAGCCATGGCCATTCATGGGATGAGGGATCGATTTGATAGGGAAAATTTACCCTACATCGAGCAAAAGGCATACTTTCATTATCATCGCCACCGACTTCTTTACCAAATGGGTATAAGTGATCCCGGTAATAGAAATCTCCCAAGTACAAATCATCAAATTCATAAAGGAGCATATCATCCACCGATTCGGTATCCTTCAGACATTGATGATGGATCACGGTACCTCTCTGAATGGTGAAAAGGTTAAAGCTTCCTGACCGAATACGGGGTCCAATTAGTAAACACTACTCGATATTACCCCCAGTCAAATGGTCAAGCTGAGTCATCCAACAAGGCCCTCAAAGGGTTGATCTGAAAGATGATACCTGACAATGCCAGACAATGGGACGAATGCTTAAGTCAAGCTCTATGGGCTTATCGGACGTCACCCCGAACGGGTACCTCAGTCACGCCATTCCAACTAGTATATGGTCAAGAGGTCGTACTACCAGTTGAAGTTAATGTTAAATCCACTAGGGTGGCGTTGCAACAAGAATTGACAAGAGAAGATTATAGTGAAGCGATGATCCATAATTTATTAGAATTGGACGACATCAAGTGTGATGTCATTAATCATTTGGAAGCACAGAAGACAAAGATGGCCAAGGGATATAATCGGAAAGTCGTGGCCAAATCGTTCAGAAAAGGCGAGTTAGTATGGAAAACTATATTGCCACTAGGTGCCAAGAATCCTGCATATGGCAAGTGGTCGTCTAATTGGGAAGGCCCATTCGAGGTAGAAAATGTGTTGCCAAACGGGGCCTATCATTTGAAAAATTTGAACGGAGAAATGCATGTCAGAGCGATAAACGACAAGTACTTGAAAAAATATGTGCCTTCGTTATGGGAACATGAGAATGTGACGTTCTCCAGGTGAAAAATAAGGGTGAAGCGAAATAAATAGAGATAAATAAGTATTGTAATTTCATTAATGTCAGACAACAACATCCTAAAAGTTATAAATAAAAGACGATGTAACGTCCAAACAGTATATGGTCATTTACTGGCTGAAGGCCGTTGAAAATTTTCAGTGGAGTCCATTACAGAAAACATCTCCCTCAACCGATGTCATTCCGTCTGCATCTCCAAATCGGCCGTCGCAAGATCGGTCAAGCCTTCTCAAAATCAACTTGAGATAAATCTTTGAACTCCGCCATAAAAGTGCTCACCTCAGCTAATTGAGAAGCAATGGTTTTTCTCTTGGCCTCTCTTCTCATTTGACTCTTCTCGATGAGGCGCTGAATCTCTTGTAATTATCGCTCTAGATCCAGCAGAACCGACTCCTCCATCACCATTTCGTCCGTGGCTTCCTGTATTGTATGGAAAAAAATGTTGAGGGAATCACGAAGCCTTTCTTTCTTGACCATAGAAGAACGAAGCCCAACCTTCTGACTGTGTATATTGCGGTAACGAAGAATAAGGGTTGCAACCTCATTTTGCAAGTCTTGGAGAAAAAGTCGGTCCTCCACTGGTATAGGCAGCACATGAAGATCTAGCAGTCGAGCTAGCTCTGAGGAAACCTTCTCCAACTTGAGCATGTTTTCGGGTGAAGCGGCCTGACCAATTTCTAGCGAAGTGAGAGAAGCATATAGGCTAACAACCTCCCGGAGAAATTCCAAGTCTGTAGTAGCTCGAGCCGAAGATAGAGAGGGCTAACATGGAGTAGAAGCTAGCCGATCAAGATCGTCCAGAATATCCTGGACCGATTACAGTAACAGATCGAACCTCTATATGCAAAAAATGAATTAGCAAACGAATCAAAAGAACGATAAAAGAAAGAAGAAAATGGAAAAGACTTATAGCTTCGGGCCTATGAGTAGAACTGGATGGCTCACCAACAGTTGCCATAGGGACCTCAAGTGGCAATGCAGGTTCTCCTCTAGAAGATTGGGGTGGGGGAATAGGAGATGCCACCCGAAGAGATGAGGACGAAGGAGCCGGAGATGACGGCCATTCAGGAGCAGCGGTTTGTTGCATCGAATGAACATGAGATGTCGCCCGAAGAGGAGAGGACAAAGGAACTGAGGACGTCAGCCATTCAGGAGCGGAAGATTGTTGCATCGAATGGACATGGGACATTGCGCGTGGAGGTGATGATTGTCGCGACATGGCTGATGGCTGGGCTTCTGTAGAAGAATCAAAATTGGAGTCAGAAACATAAATAATCTCCAACTCTTTATAAATACGACGAATAACATCATCTTTATAAATGGACTGAGCCTCCTCCAGTAACTCCAATTCGGCCAGACTAAATAGGCCGTCTATATCCCTATAACTCCCCCTAAATCTTATAGCAACCCACATGCGCATCAAGGGATAAATCTGTTTGAGATGACGCCAAAGAGGCTCGTCATCCGGCCAAACAGGCTCGTTCTCTGGCCGAATAGGCTCATCATCTGGTTCTTGCACAATAGGGACATGATCGTCCAATGGGTGATATTCAAATAAGGGATGGTCCCTTGGGATTTCCTCACAGAACGAGCGCAAATGGCCTAATACTATACTTGACCCCGTACCTTGAGGATCGGCCCTGGTCGAATGAGTGGTGTCAGCTGCCTCATCCCCTTCTGGTGGGTGTTGAACGATTCGAATTTTGGCCGCTTCACCCCTATCAGATGGAAGTTGAACGATTGGAATTTCGGCCGTTTCACCCACATCAGATGGAAGTTGAACGACTTGGATCTCGGTAGCTTCAACCTCCATAAAAGGATTTTGGATTACTGGAGCTTGAGGCCCCAAAGTTTGAGTCGATTCGGGCATATCGGAAGACGATTCTATCATAGACGTCTGCACGAGAGATGAAATTAAAAAAAATTAAAAAAAAAAGAGAGGGGGGAAATTTCAGATTGTACCTTAGCCCGACAACGTATAAGGGACTCATCTGAATCAGAGCTATGGGTTGGAGAAGGTTGTTTCCGCTTAGCTTGTTTGGTTTTCTTCGACCCGACTTTCTCAATCGGCTTCTTTGACCCGGCTGTTTCCAAAGATTTCGAAGAAAAGGGAACGTTGGAAAAGACTCGAGCAGGAGACAAAGAAAAGAGTCTCTCACGACCAAATGGCTAAAAACGATCGAAGAGAGGATGGACCGATGTGCAAGGGGAGAATGAGGCACAAGAAAAAGAAAATAGTAAAGAGCGAGCCTCCGACAAACACTGATCGATGTCTGAAAGCGAAATGACCTTAAAACGGTCCGATGAAGTGGAACGCGAATGAAAAAATGAGAGAGGCCATAATTGAACAAGGCCTAATTGGCGGGCAGTGAAGTTAGGAGAGTATACCTCCACTCCAGCCTTACCATTGGCTCCCGTCAGAATGTCATGAATCAGATCGCGGGTGCATAAAAATTTACGCAATATGTGATTGATTGACTCATCCCCCTTAGATTCAGGAAGCTCATGGACAAAAGATGGGATGTCGCCCAAGGAGAAAGGAAAGAAAGAAGGAACTCGAGAAATGGTGTAAAAGTATTAAAAAATGGAACGAGGAAGGAGAGAAGTTGGCCCTAGTTGGGTGAATAAGAGGCCTGCGTAAGAATATGAGTGATTCGACTCGACTGATCCAAAGACCAGAAAAAAGGCTCTAAGCCAAAGTTGGACGTGCCACAGAGGATTGGAAGCGATCGGCGAAGCGCCAGACCGAAGTTGTTTTTGGAGGACGGCCAAACCTCGGTAAGTAGCGGCCAACAAAAAGGAAGCCAAGTCCAAAAGACGACCATTGGAAAGATCCGACGAATGAGGGAGATAACCCGCCACGAGTTTCTGACCGGGCGCACAAATTATGTATTTGCAAAGCCAATAGTGAATAAAGGTGGTACGTTCTAGCACCGAGATCGGAACGGCCGACTCAGAGAATGCACGAAAGAAAGAGGAATAAGAAGAGAAGGACGAAACGTCCATTGAAAGAGAATGGAAAAGAAATGTAGTGCGAGCCGAAATGGTCGCGCCCAAAGGGGCTAACCCAGTTAATGCACTGATGTCACGAAGGGTGACGGTGAAGGGACCAGAAGGAAAAAGAAAGACATTATAGTCAGAAGACCAAAAGAGCAACAAAGTGGGGAATATATTTCGGTCAAAATGAGGCAGGGACAGATAGAGCTCTATGAGAGGAAGTAGACCAGTTTCTTCGAAGAAAGTGTGGGTCTCTTCATGCAACTTCATCTGTTTGAACCAGGTCTCAAACGAAGAGTCAGGTTTGGTGATGAGTGGTATTTCTATCACTATTTTCCACTCATTTAACCTTATATTTTGTATAGTTTCTTGAGTCTTGTGAATATTTTGATGTGTTTTGTGTTATTTTATAGATAAATAAAGTTTCAGGACATTCTGGAAGTGATTTGGAGCAAAACAGGAAACATTGGACAAAAAGGGCAAAATAGTAATTTCAGCGTCGCGACGCTGAAGCTTTGCGCGTCGCGACGCCCAACCTGCGCCGAATCTGCTAACATGCGCCTGGTCAACGGGTCAGAATTTGAGAAGTTTGACTTTGCTAACGTGCGCCGTGACACGTGTCACCATCACAACAGAGATGCTAAAATGCGCCGCTGCCACGTGTCAAGATCTCACGATGCTGACAATCGCCCTCCACACGTCAGCATGACGTCATGAACAGTGCCACATCATCAGTGTGACGTAAGCAATGACGTCATAAATAGTGACACGTCATCGGATAAAATCTGATCTCTTAGCTGCCTCACCACGTGTCAAGCTGCTATTGTGCCACGATTAACTGTTCCAGCGTCGCAACGCTAAGCTGGCGTCGCGACGCCGGACCCCCATCCGCGCCTATAAATAGAGCTCGACATTTCAGTTGTAGTGACACCTTCCTCTCTCTTCAAATCCTTCTAAAGAGAGAGATTCTCTCTCTAGAATCTTTAGTTTTTTTATTTTTTTTAGTTTTTGTAAATAATTTTAATTACGTTTTGTAATAGTAATAGTAATTTTACTTTTAAATAGTAATAGTTATTTAATTTTTACTTTTTATTTTTTACAGTTTTACTATTTACCATGATGAGGTAACTTCCCCCTGCTTGGGTGAAAGGTAATTCTTTTACTGTTACTATTTAGATTAATCTCCCTTAAAAATAATATATTTACTATTTAAAATTTGACTTAAAAAGGAATACCGCTATATTGGTCGGTTGGCTATTTAATTTAAACTGGTTAAACCTGACTAAGAAAGGATACCGCCAGATTGGTCGGTTGGTAATTTTATTATTGGTTCCGCCTTTATGGCTGGTTTATTTTGGTTCCGCTTTTATGTCTGGTTTAACTTAAATTGACTTAATCAGGTTACCGCCTATATGGCTGGTTGGTAATAATCACAAGTTTATATATTATTTTATGGGAGATATCTAAATAAGTAGTAGTAAAAGTAATTCCTTTTACCTTAGCATTTTATTTTATTTTACTTCTCAGCTTTTATTTTATGTCTTTTACTTTTATGTTTATACTAGCCCTAGTTATGTGTTAGTTATCTAGGGGTTGTGATGACTTTTAATATCACCGGTTTATAAGGGGTTAGTTTATAGTTTGGGTAATTTAAAAGTTTACTTATTAAGTCTTAAGCTTAATGCTTCTTGTTGTCTGATCACCAATAAGATTGATGTGGTAAATCTAAAATGAACTAGACATAGGGATTTTAGGTTTCAGCCTTAGACTTAATAGCCCACGATCTTCCTTGAGGATAGATAACCCTTTTAATAGATTTCCTTACAGGATAGGAATATACCTGTCGGGCGGGGGTAGCCATAATTGGAAGTTAAACTTAATGAATCCAGATAATTTGGTTGACATAGACATATGGTTCAATTAGGTTAAACTGGGTATTTGTGTCTGACCATCGACAAAGGCTTACACATAATTTAGTGTTTCAGGTTAGTAAACTGATTTATTACGCAAACATAAAATAACCACTTCATCATTTAAATGATATTAGAATAATTCACAACCCTAGATCTTTGTGTCTTTTATTTTATTTTCCTTAGCATTTTCTTTTGAGTCTGTTTTTATTTTATTTTTGCAAAACCACTTTCAACCAATCAAACAATCATTTTCTTCTCCATTTAATTAGATATTTGTAAATAAATAGATTCAATAATTAATAACAACAGTAGGAATTAAGTCCTCGTGGGATCGATATTTTCTCGATTTGACTTTTATTATTCTGACTCTGATGATGATGAAACTGATCTGTTTGTACCAACTGCATCAACACTTGAGGATGAAATCCTATATCCTCAAAATGAAGATCATGGAGAATCCATTGGACAAATGTTTGAAGAAGATCTACCTGAACCAATCATTTCACCCAGATCAGAGGATGAAGACCTAAAATCTGACATTTCTTTTCATCCTCAGGTTGATAATTTTGCAGCATGTATTTCACAGATGGCAGATGAAGAACTGAATACAGAAATTTTAAAATACATCTGTGAAGAAAATGTGGAACAAGAAGTAGAGCAAATGGAGGAGCAAATGTCTGACCTTAATAAAGATCCAGAGCATTCAGGAAAAACATTGCTGTTTTGGAGAGTACAATTCAAAGACATCACCCAGAAGCTTGACAGAATGGAATTCCCATTCCAAGTTAAGCACCATACGAGACCTCCTGATTTTCATTCTTTCTTTTCAGGAACCAATGGAGCAGCAAAGATAAAAAAGGTGGCACGAGCAATGAATGGAACAAAATTCTTTTTGCCACTTTACCGTTGGAAGAGACCCTTCAAAAGCAACGCTCACGGGATTGTCTTTAATCGGACATCCAAAACGACATTGAAACCTCATTAACAGATGAATTTCAGTCACGTCTGGCTGAAGACGAAAAATTTAGCGCTAGCAGGGAGGCAACCCATGCAATTTGTTGTAATTTATGTTTTCATATTTTTTATACATATTGTGGAGTTTTTAATTTTGTGTGTTATTTTTGTAGGGAAAAGCACAAACGGAACATTTTAAGACAGAAGGAATTATGTTTGGCAATCAAAGATGAGAAACAATTCATTAACGATGGCTGAATAAGGAATGAAATCTTGAGACACATCCTAATGAATTTATACTACGCGAGTGGCGTATTGCGTACACAATTCTGTTGTCTTAATTATTGCTTTGATTCGCTTTTCTGTTGTAATTATCTTTATTTTCGTAGACAGGATCCAGACTTTTTGACCTTTCACGATTTCTTTTGTTGTTTAGCTAACAATCGTCATTTGGAAGATATTAGTGCTATTATTACTCACCCTTTTTCAGGTACTATAAATTCAGCCCGTCATTACACTTTTTGAAGGCATCCATAGTTGAGAAAGAAATACATAAAAAATGGAAGCCACTTCAAGAAGACGAGTTGAGAACATCTGTGTGTTTTGCGGTAGTACTGTTGGTACTAAACCACAATACGTAGAAGCAGCACAGGAATTGGGTCGAGTTTTAGCAGCAAGGAATATACACTTAATATATGGCGGAGGTAATCTCAGACTTATGGGGATCGTTTCAAAGGCAGTACAGGAAGGAGGCAGTCACGTTTTGGGAATCATCCCAAAACCCTTGGCAGAGGCAAATCTTATTGGATCATCAAACAGAGAGGAACTGATCGTGTCAGGTATGTCTGAACGACTGGTAGAAATGATTAACCGTGCTGATGCTTTTATTGCTTTGCCAGGTGGCTTGGGCACATTAGAGGAAATTTTTATAGTTTTATCTTGGGCGAACCTGAACATACACCAGAAACCACTTGGACTGCTCAACGTTGATGGATTTTATGATTTTCTTTGTGTGTTTCTTGATGATGCTCGGAGAAATGGGTTCGTGTCAAAACCTATGAAAGAACTCCTCTTTACTGCCAGAACTGCCCCAGATCTAATTGACCAACTTATAGCCTATGAACCACAAGTTGACTCTATCATTTCAAAGATAAAATGGTCCGAGGACGATCGTGGTAAGAAGCGTCGAATTAATCTGGATCTTAACCTTTAATTTTCCTGTAGAATTTCAACTAATCAGGTACTATCTTCTAAACTCTTCTTCTACTGTTTAAGACATTGGGGACAATGTCTCATTTAGGTTTGGGGGTGAGGTATAGTTAATAGTACTTGCTTATATTATGTTTTTGTTTTTAGTCCAAAATTTTTCGAAAAATACAAAAAAATTGAAAAATTTTCAAAAAAATTACAAAAATATTTTGCATTTTTGTTTTTATTTTGACTAAAAAGGTGAAATTGGTAAGGGATAGCTGAGTAAGGAGTTTCCACTCCTGATACGTATCTCAAACCATTTATTTCAAAACAAGTTAATTTTTGTTTATTTCATTTTGAATTATTTAATTTGTGAATTCTCCATAATACTGACTAAAATGGATCTTCATATAATCAATTGGCAGGTATTATCAACATGCATAGTAACATACAGACATGAGCTAAAACTGAAAAGTTTGTAATATTCAGTGCTCTAGTTTAATTGGAGGAAGCATCTCAAAAAGCAGTGGAGTAAAAAAAAAAATAAATAATTTTGATAAACAAAAATAAAGTATCTAAGATCCGGGTTATTAGTCTGTAAGGGTGTTTTAACACATAATGCCCTAAAACCAACTGGTTTGGGAGTCATTGGCCCAAAGCTCGCTACATGGATCAAAGATGCTGCAAAAATATATATATCTGAAGTCTGAGTAATTAAGTCCGTAGGGGTGTCTTAACACCTGGTGCCCTAAAGCCAACTGGTTTGGGAGCCACCGACCCAACACTCGTTACATAGATGGAAGGTATTGTATATAAATAAAAAATAGAGAAAAATCAAAGAAAAAATCAGAAAAATCAGAAAAATTTATTCCATTGCTACAAAAAGGTGTGAAATCTGATAGAACTATTAGGACAAAAATATTACTCTCTTATCAACTGCACTTATGACTGTTGTGGGTAAAAATGAGTTGATTAATATTTTGTTAGCTATGTATATGGAGAATGGTAAATATAATCAGAGAATTTACTTATTCAGTAATTTAGAAAGAAACAAAACAACTAGTAACTTGGAGAAGAAGTTTCACCTGATTAGTCACTAACTTCTTTATTCTCTTTTCTCTTGTCTTTTTTCTTTTGTGTGCATTAGTTTTAATACCTTTTTACTTTTGTAAAATGTTTGTGGGTATCATTGCTGTAAACCCTCACGAGACTACAACTCGTCCACTAGGGACACCTAGGGGTTTAAAGGCTTGTTGCATATGCTAAATGCAACCGTGATCCCTACGAAAATGGCTTAGTTAAATTTTAATTATGTTATTTTATTCTATGTTTTGCTCGAGGACTAGCAAAATGTTAGGTTTGGGGGTGTGATGAGTGGTATTTCTATCACTATTTTTCACTCATTTAACCTTATATTTTGTATAGTTTCTTGAGTCTTGTGAATATTTTGATGTGTTTTGTGTTATTTTGTAGATAAATAAAGTTTCAGGACATTCTGGAAGTGATTTGGAGCAAAACAGGAAAATTGGACAAAAGGGCAAAATCGTAATTTTCAGCGTCGCGACGCTGAAGCTTTGCGCGTCGCGACGCCCAACCTGCGCCGAATCTGCTAACATGCGCCTGGTCAACGGGTCAGAATTTGAGAAGTTTGACTTTGCTAACGTGCGCCGTGACACGTGTCACCATCACAACGGAGATGCTAAAATGCGCCGCTGCCACGTGTCAAGATCTCACGATGCCGACAATCGCCCTCCACACGTCAGCATGACGTCATCAATGACGTCATGAACAGTGCCACATCATCAGTGTGACGTAAGCAATGACGTCATGAACAGTGCCACGTCATCGGATAAAATCTGATCTCTTAGCCGCCTCGCCACGTGTCAAGCTGCTATTGTGCCACGATTAACTGTTCCAGCGTCGCGACGCTGAGCTGGCGTCGCGACGCTGGACCCCCATCCGCGCCTATAAATAGAGCTCGACATTTCAGTTGTAGTTACACCTTCCTCTCTCTTCAAATCCTTCTAAAGAGAGAGTTTCTCTCTCTAGAATCTTTAGTTTTTTAATTTTTTTTAGTTTTTGTAAATAATTTTAATTACGTTTTGTAATAGTAATAGTAATTTTACTTTTAAATAGTAATAGTTATTTAATTTTTACTTTTTATTTTTTACAGTTTTACTATTTACCATGATGAGGTAACTTCCCCCTGCTTGGGTGAAAGGTAATTCTTTTACTGTTACTATTTAGATTAATCTCCCTTAAAATAATATTTTACTATTTAAAATTTGACTTAAAAAGGAATACCGCTATATTGGTCGGTTGGCTATTTAATTTAAACTGGTTAAACCTGACTAAGAAAGGATATCGCGAGATTGGTCGTTGGTAATTTTATTATTGGTTCCGCCTTTATGGCTGGTTATTTTGGTTTCGCCTTTATGGCTGGTTTAACTTAAATTGACTTAATCAGGTACCGCCTATATGGCTGGTTGGTAATAATCACAAGTTTATATATTATTTTATGGGAGATATCTAAATAAGTAGTAGTAAAAGTAATTCCTTTTAACTTAGCATTTTATTTTATTTTACTTCTCAGCTTTTATTTTATGTCTTTTACTTTTATGTTTATACTAGCCCTAGTTATGTGTTAGTTATCTAGGGGTTGTGATGACTTTTAATATCATCAGGTTTATAAGGGGTTAGTTTATAGTTTGGGTAATTTAAAAGTTTACTTATTAAGTCTTAAGCTTAATGCTTCTTGTTGTCTGATCACCAATAAGATTGATGTGGTAAATCTAAAATGAACTAGACATAGGGATTTTAGGTTTCAGCCTTAGACTTAATAGCCCACGATCTTCCTTGAGGATAGATAACCCTTTTAATAGATTTCCTTACAGGATAGGAATATACCTGTCGGGCGGGGGTAGCCATAATTGGAAGTTAAACTTAATGAATCCAGATAATTTGGTTGACATAGACATATGGTTCAATTAGGTTAAACTGGGTATTTGTGTCTGACCATCGACAGAGGCTTACACATAATTTAGTGTTCCAGGTTATTAAACTGATTTATTACACAAACATAAAATAACCACTTCATCATTTAAATGATATTAGAATAATTCACAACCCTAGATCTTTGTGTCTTTTATTTTATTTTCCTTAGTATTTTCTTTTGAGTCTGTTTTTATTTTATTTTTGCAAAACCACTTTCAACCAATCAAACAATCATTCTCTTCTCCATTTAATTAGATATTTGTAAATAAATAGATTCAATAATTAATAACAACAGTAGGAATAAAGTCCTCGTGGGATCGATATTTTTATACTACTTGAACGATACGTGCGCTTGCGTTATACGTGTGTGTTTACGCCGGTCATTTGGGCCAAGTGCGGATAGGATTGGAATGGGCAAGAGGAGACACATTTAAAGGTTCCGAAAAGGGAAGGTTGGAAACAGAAGGGAACAGTTGAGACAATGGAGCTGTGGCAATGGCGGTGTCGTAAAAAAAATGGCGCCTAGGGTGCACTGACCGTAGTTTTCATTAAGGGTGTGGATGCCAAAGACACCCAGAGAAGAGTAACCAAATACAGCTTGGTAATCACTGAAGGAGGAGGTGGCATTTTTTGAAACAGAAGAGGACGACGCCATTAGCAAAGAAAATTGAGGGCAAAAGAAAGGAAAATTTATGCAGAAAAGAGTAGAAAGTAAAGTGATGACAAGAAAGACTCAAGCCTTTATATAGCAAAAGGGAAAGGATCGCCCTAGGACAAGTGTCATGGCCCAATTCGATGAAAGAAGAAAAAGAGTGGGAAACGAAAAGGGCGACGTTTGACATTGAAATGACGCGAAAAATGGCACATTAATTGGCGCTATGATTGTTGGGGTTGGTGCTCGGAGCGCCAATTCCCGGTTGTATTTCTTTGAGAATAGTACTGTAAAACGTTATTATTATCAATAATATAAGCAGTTTCTGTAATATAATATATCTTTTAATATGGTAAAGACGTAATGACCTTAGAATGACTAGTCATGATGCGGTTGTAAAAGCGTCGCAACTGACATTGAGTTGTATCATGACGTTGTCATTCTCAAACTGTTCCTGGTCAAGGTTTACACTACTTGGTCAGTAAAGTAAACCCGTTGAGACCGGTACATTTCGTATACTGGAATATATGATTCCAATGGTTTCTCAATGAACCGTAAGTGTTGGAGACTCGTATAGACGTGTAGGTGTTTATAGCGGATAAATATTGAACGACTCCCGAAGATTCTTAATGGATGGTACACTAACGTCAATAGAATCTTCTCGGGTTGAGTAGCACTTGTAATTCTTCGACTTGAGATACCAATGTGGGCGCATGAGACATCTTCCACACTTAGATGGCAGTCACGTCACCGATCTATTTAGATCAGACCTCCGCCTGTTCGTTGGGTGTGGATAGATCCTCATGGTGTCCTGTGAGTATCGAGATAGGATCCGTCAGTTCTGTGTATAGAGCATAGGTAGTCCATATGATTAGCAATCAGATAAAAACCATGGGCCCGTGGTACACTTTAGAAGTTAGTTCAAAGTGTTTTCTTTTAGAGATTGCTAATAGAGACGTCGACGAGATTATCCCTATAGAGATTTGACGTTTACATCTATATCTTTGGGATATATCCGGATACCTGTGACGGAGGAATTATACATTTACCATGACCTCGACCTGTATGATTCAGCGAGATTATCCGTGGTCGTCATAATTTATGGGTGGGTAAATTATGGACACGAAATTGGATTTCATGACGGATATGCCTGAATCTAGAGAGTCTCACTAATGAAATATACTCATAGAGCACTAGGGAAACATTTATAAATAATATTGATTATTTATAAGTCCTTTAAAGGTTAAACGCAAAAGTACATGTGTAGGGACCCAATAGTCATTTCTTAATTTTTGTGTATTTGCATTTAATGTTAGATTTTATCAAATACACATTAATTAATTGTCAAATTGAGATATTTGACTAATATCATAAATATATATGTATTTGATATTTAAAGTAAATATAATACATATATTAAATATATTTGTATTTAAATAATTATTTAATTGTTAAATAATTAAATTAATTAAAAATATAAATATCTTTAGTTATGATATTTATTTTAAATGACTTAGTTGCAATTGTTGACTTGCTTTATTTCATTAAATGGTTTGAGGATTAAAGTAAACAAGTTGATAAAGCCTTTAATGAAACAAATTGGAAAGTATTTAGATATTTAATATATGCTAAAATTCGGCCATGCCTTATTTTTGAAGGTATATATTGTTTGTTTCATTTTATGGTTTCATTAAGTTAAAAACACTTATCCAAAAACGCCATTAAAAGAAGACAAGGAAGCTTGAGAGAAAGAAAAAGAAAACAAAGAAAAGCTTTGTTTTTAGTAAGTATCTCCAACCTGCCATTAGAGAGAAAAATATTCCTATAGTTGTTGGCTTCATATTCTGATGTTCTTATGTTTTTCTAATCTTTATTCTTTGTGTTTTTGGAGGATGGAAGTTTGAGGATAGAGTTATGCATGTATAAAGATCATAGAATGCTTCTAAGGTGTTAACAAGCATTCTTTTGATGGTTTTAGAAACT
Organism: Zanthoxylum bungeanum; assembly: GCA_019454045.1. Taxonomy (NCBI): domain Eukaryota; kingdom Viridiplantae; phylum Streptophyta; class Magnoliopsida; order Sapindales; family Rutaceae; genus Zanthoxylum; species Zanthoxylum bungeanum. Next base: position 23,826 of record SKCR01030732.1, read on the forward strand.
AGTTGCCATTCTAGAGTTGTTGACCCACTCTTAAATGGCCTATAATTGTTCTATAATTATTTCATTTCGGTGAGGCTTGATTGGAGTTGTAGAAACTTGATTGAAGTATTGGATTTAATTAATTTGGTCTAATTTATCCAATTTATTGAAATTGAAAAATTAGGGTTTAAGACCACTTCCAAATTTGGGGCTTTTCATTTATTTTGTGTATTTGGATGTGTATATGATGCATATAAAATATTGGGTCAATTGGATTTCATCTTAACGTGTTTTGAACACAAAAGGAACAAAATGCACAGTATAGCCATGTAGGGAGGCTCACGACATTGGGCAATTTTCTGGGGTTTCAAGTTACAATTTGAAATTTGATATGTATGACATTTTAAAATAATCTTAGAAATGATTTAGAATCATCCAAAATTGTTTCGAACAATTCAGGACTAAAATGAACAAAATGCAAAGTTTTGGGGCAATTTGGTAATTACACAAAAATTTGATTTCTTGTGTAATATTTCATAATTTGATAATTGGGTAATTAAATAAATAAGTTTATTTAATTGATCCGAGAAAAATTTTTGAAATCGGAAAAATTTGATTTTCCACTGTTCCGCTGCGTTATCGGATTTCCGCCATAAAACCCCTTCAAAATAGTATTAGAGCGAATCTGATTCTAGGCCCCCCTAATATGATTAGCCCATTAAATTCATTGTTTAATCTTGTTGTCTTAGTTTATACATGCTTGTTTTAATCTAATTTGATTAGATTTAGGGTGTATGACACTTTGCGGAAAATCCCTAATTAATAAGGTATAAATGTAATTATGTATTTGATGCATGTTATATGGTCCGTCTTGTCAATACGGTTTATGAATATTTCTCCGTGACTACATCCGAGACCGTGCCTCTGCTATGAGGGTGTAGCTGATAGAGATTTATTTATACCGGATGTATTTCAAATACTAGATAAGTTCAAGCGAAAGCACAATCCTGAACATGTCCTAGCTGTCAGGGTTACGCAAGTAGCTTGAGTTTATCATTGACGAGTTTAACCTTGGTACATCTCCTTGTGGGCCTGCCTTAGCAGTCACAACGAGAAACGACCAGGACCGGAAACCCATGAGTCACTAGTGAGTGATTGACAAATGAGTTGTCTACCTGATGAATATACGTAGGCGAGACCGTGCCTCTGTTATGAGCTGAAATATATTCATGGGATCCACCTTTCACTATTTGTATTTAATTTAATTATTAAATCTTTGTATTCTATTTGGGGATTACAATATTGCATGATTTAGTGGGAGGAGCATTTTTAGATTAAAAATCCATGATCTAATTAATTCTTTTGATATTATATGAAACTGCTTATTTTCTGCTAACCGTTTTTCGTGATCTATATGATAGATTTGCGATGGCAGCACCATCTACTAATCAGTTTGCGCGTATGTTAGATGCGAACAAACTCAAGGGCGCTGAGAACTTCGCCAATTGGGACTTGGATTTGAGGATTGTCCTCGATTCCGAGAAGTTGGGATATGTTTTTTTAGGGTTCGCTGCCCCTTGCTGTGGCAGAGGACGCAACACCGGAGGAACGCGAAGTCTTCTAAGCTTGGAAGGATGATGATTTAAAAGTTAAATCATACATCTTAAGTTCGCTTTCACGGGACTCAAGAACAATACTATGGCATCTCAGATGCGTATAATATGATGACACGGTTAAGAGAATCGTTTGAGAACAAAAAACAAGTCATTGTTCATAAGGCCGCAATGGAACTGTTCCATGCGCGATTGGACGAGGGGCAAGCTGTGAGCTCGCATGTTCTTCACATGATCGATTTGATCGATCAGCTAAGGCAACATAATCTTCCTCTGAATGACATTCTCGGTAGGAGTGTCATTCTTGGTTGGCTCCCAGCTTCATATCGCCAATTCGTGATGTATTTCAACATGAAATGGATTATCTGCACCTACCATGAGCTACATAGGATGTTGCTCACGGCGGAAGAGGACCTCAAGAAGGAAGTACCGACTCGCCCTCCCAGACCTACTTCACTTTCTGCTTCTTCCCAGACTTGGTCAAAGGGAAAGAAGAAGAAAGGAAGAAGAATAAGGGTCTCGGTCCTCAACCACATGCAAAGATAGCAAAGCTACAATAGGGCTTCTGACGACAAGTGCTATCACTGCAGCAAGGTCGGCACTGGAAAAGGAACTGTCCTGACTACATTGCCCATCTGAGGAGAGAGAGAGCATCTACATCAGGTACATTTATTTTTCCAGTTATTGATATATCTTTGGCTTGTGAAGCCGTTACATCCACCTGGATTTTAGATTCTGTTTGTCCCATTCACATTTGCAATTCGTTGCAGGTGCTGAAGGAAAGTATGAAACTGAAGCCTAGAGAGATGCAGTTGAGATTCGGGAGTGGAGACTCACTGGATGCAGTTGCAGTGGGAGTATGCAAGATCCCTTTGCCGAATGAGACACTTTTGTTAAATGACTGTTATTTTGTACCTGGATGTGTAGCTAATATGAAATCTCTTTTTGTATTTGATACAAAATGTTATCGTATCAATATTAAGAAGTGTTCTTTGTATTTATATGATAAAAGTAATATTCATATCCTTTGTTGTCCAAATAAGCATGGTCATTATACATTGCAAACTTCAAAATATATTTTAAATAATGAAGTTAATAAACGTAGTTTACCTGTTGTTAATAATACTGAACTTTGGCATATGCGGCTAAGTCATATAGGCGTTAAACGCCTTACCCAATTGGTTAGGAATGGTTTGATACCTGATCTCACTATTGAATTATATCCAACTTATGAATCGTGTATTCAGGCTAAGATGACCAAAGCCCCATTTTCCGGTGTTGGACACCGTGCACTAACTTATTGGAACTCGTACATTCTGATGTATGTGGTCCACTAAGTCAGACTGCTCACAGTGGTTATCCGTACTTCGTTACCTTTACCGATGATCTGTCACGGTACGGTTATGTGTATTTGATGCGATATAAATCGGAAACCTTTGAAAAGTTCAAAGAGTTCCGAAATGAAGTAGAAAAACAAACGGTCAATATATTAAATGCCTTCGATCTGATCGAGGCGGAGAATATATGAGTGGTGAGTTCATTGATTATATGAAGGAGAATGTGATTCTCGCTCAATATACTCCTCCAGGTACTCCACCGCACAATGAAGCGTCTGAGAGGAGAAATCAGATTTTATTGGATATGGTCCGATCGATGTTGAGTTTCACAGATTTGCCCTATTTCTTATGGGGCTAATCTCTTTTAACAGCTGCAAATCTTTTGAATAAGATTCATTCAAAAGTTGTTCCTACGACACCGTATGAGATATGGTTCGGTAGAAGACCAAATCTTAGTTACATTAAGGTTTAGGGTTGTCCTGCCTATGTCAGGGTGACTCAGCAAGATAAGCTTTCATCTCGAGGGCAAAAGTTTAGGTATTTCGGATATCCTTCGAATACGAGGGGATATCTTTTTTATGATACCGAGCATCGAAATGTGTTCATATCTCGCTTCGTAAGATTTCTAGAAGTAGAATTTTTATCAGAAGATGGTAATCATAGATAGGTTGAACTTGATGAAGTCCAACCTAAAACAACGAACCAACGGAGGAACCTGAAGTTCAAGTAGATGAAGGACCTTCAACACACACACTTCGTAGGTCACAAAGGGTATCTAGACCTCCTGAATGCTTGTATTTGATATAAGAAAAGAGTCTAGATGTTCTCTTAGGTGAAAAGACTGATCCTTTTACCTATAGAGACGATGTTGGACATTGACTCCGTGAAATGGCAAAGTGCCATGAAATCCGAGATAGATTCAATGCATTAGAATCAAGTTTGGGACTTGGTTCCGCTTCCCGAAGGAATTATTCCTATTAGTTGTAAATGGGTTTACAAGAGGAAGCGAAGGCCTGACGGTAAGGTTGAAACTTACAAGGCCCGACTAGCAAAAACTTACACGCAGCGACTTGGCGTCGACTACGATGAAACTTTTTCACCAGTAGCAATGCTTAAGTCTATTCGGATTTTGCTTTCTATAGTTGCGTATCATGACTACGAGATTTGGCAAATGGATGTCAAAACGGCTTTTCTAAATGGATTTCTTGATGAAGAAATCTATATGGAACAGCCGGAAGGTTTTGCGTCCAGCGAAAACTCGGGTATGGTGTGTAAGCTTAAGAAGTCCATTTATGGACTTAAACAAGCTTCACGAAGTTGGAATCTTCGATTCGACGAGATTATCAGATCGTCTGGTTTTCTCAAGAATTCGGAAGAATCCTGTGTGTATCAGAAGGCTAGTGGGAGCATGGTCGTATTTTTAGTCCTATATGTTGACGACATCCTAATCATTGGGAATGATATAGAAATGTTATAAAGCGTCAAAGCGTACCTCTGTAAGAATTTCTCCATGAAGGACCTGTGAGAAGCTTCATATGTTTTAGGGATAAAACTCTATAGAGATAGACAAAGGAGGCTGATTGGGTTATCCCAATCAACGTACATAGATAAGATCTTGGAACGATATAATTTTGGTAACTGTAAAACAGCAAACATACCATTCAGACATGTGATTCATCTTTCAAATAAGATGAGTCCACAAACAAAAGATGAGAATGTTAGAATGTCTAACCAACCTTATGTTTTGTGTTTGGGTAGCATAATGTCTGCCATGTTATGTACGAGGCCTGATATCAGTTTCGATGTTAGTGTGACTAGTCGATATCAGTCCAATCCAGGTAATGAGAATTGGATGGTCATTAAACATATCCTAAAGTATCTTAAATGTACTAAGGATAAGTTGATAATTTATGGAGGAAACGAACTGCAAGTTAACGGGTATACGGATTCCGATTTCCAATCAGATCCCGATGATAGAAAGTCTACATCTGGATTTGTATTTACCCTTAACGGAGGTGCAGTTTGTTGGAAGAGTTCCAAACAGGGGTCAACAACAGATTCCACCATAGAGGTGGAATACATTGCAGCTTCTGAAGTTGCAAAGGAATCTGTGTGGATAAAGAACTTTATCACAGAATTGGGAGTTGTCCCAAGTATCGAGAATGCGATTCCGTTATACTGTGATAATACTGGAGCCATTGCGCAAGCAAAGGAACCGAGGGCGCATCAGAATTCGAAGCATGTGGAACTAAAGTACCACATCATTCGAGAGATTGTGTCGTGAGGGGATATTGTCATGTGCAAGGTACCGAGTGAAGATAATGTAGCAGACCCGCTGATGAAGGCCATACCTCCGAAGTTGTTTGATAAACACGTGGAGTCGATGGGTATTAGATACAATCGATATTGGCACTAGAGCAAGTGAGAGATTTTATTGGGGTTGGTGCTCGGAGCGCCAATTCCCGGTTGTATTTCTTTGAGAATACTATTGTAAAACGTTATTATTATGAATAATATAAGCAGTTTTTGTAATATAATATATCTTTTAATATGGTAAAGAAGTAATGACCTTAGAATGACTAGTCATGATGCTGTTGCAAAAGCGTCGCAACTGACATTGAGTTGTATCATGACGTTGTAATTCTCAGACTGTTCCTGGTCAAGGTTTACACTACTTGGTCAGTAAAGTAAACCCGTTGAGACAGGTACATGTCATAAACTGGAATATATGATTCCAATGGTTTCTCAATGAATAAGTCTTAGAGACTCGTATAGACGTGTAGGTGTTTATAGCAGATAAACATTGAACGACTCACTGAAGATTCTTAATGGATGGTACACCAACGTCAATAAGAATCTTCTCAGGTTGAGTAGCACTTGTGATTCTTCGACTTGAGATACCACTGTGGGCGCATGAGACATCTTCCACATTAGATGACAGTCACGTCACATATCTATTTAGATCAGACTTCTGCCTGTTCGTTGGGTGTGGATAGATCCTCAGGGTGTCCTGTGATTATAGAGATAGGATCCGTCAGTTCTGTGTACAGAGAATAGGTAGTCCATATGATTAGCAATCAGATAAAAACCATGGGCCCGTGGTACACTTTATAAGTTATTCTAAATGTTTTCTTTTAGAGATTGCTAATAGAGACGTCGACATGATTATCCATATAGAGATTTGACATTTACATCTATATCTCTGGGATATATCCGGATAAATGTGACGGAGGAATTATACATTTTCCATGACCTCGACCTGTATGATTCAGCGAGATTATCCGTGGTCGTCATAATTTACGGGTTGGTAAATATGGACATGAAATTGGATTTCGTGATGGATATGCCTAAATATAGAGAGTCTCGCTAATGAAATATTCTCGTAGAGCACTAGGGCGACATTTGTAAATAATATTGATTATTTATAAGTCGTTTAAAAGTTAAACGCAATAGTACATGTATAGGGACCCAATAATCATTTCTTAATTTTTGTGTATTTGCATTTAATGTTAGATTTTATCAAATACACATTAATTAATTGTCAAATTGAGATATTTAACTAATATCATAAATATATATATGTATTTGATATTTAATGTAAATATAATACATATATTTAATATATTTGTATTTAAATAATTATTTAATTGTTAAATAATTAAATTAATTAAAAATATAAATATCTTTATTTATGATATTTATTTTAAATGACTTAGTTGCAATTGTTGACTTGCTTTATTTCATTAAATGGTTTGATGATTAAAGTAAACAAGTTGATAAAGCCTTTAATGAAACAAATTGGAAAATATCTAGATATTTAATATATGCTAAAATTCGGCCATGCTTTATTTGTGAAGGTATATATTGTTTGTTTCATTTTAGGGTTTCATTAAGTTAAAACACTTATCCAAAAACTCCATTAAATAGAAGACAAAGAAGCTTGAGAAAAAGAAAAAGAAAAACAAAGAAAAGCTTGGTTTTTAGTAAGTATCTCCAACTTGCCATTAGAGAAAAAAATATTCCTCTTATTGTTGGCTTCATCTTGTGATGTTCTTATGTTTTTCTATTCTTTATTCTTTGTGTTTTTGGAGGATGGAAGTTTGAGGATAGAGTTATGCATGTATAAAGATCATAGAATGCTTCTAAGGTGTTAACAAGCATTCTTTTGATGGTTTTAGAAACTAGTTGCCATTTTAGAGTTATTGACCCACTTTTAAATGACCTAGAATTGTTCTATACTTATTTCATTGTGGTGAGGCTTGATTGGAGTTGTAGAAACTTGATTGAAGTATTGGATTTAATTAATTTTGTCTAATTTTTCCAATTTGTTGAAATTGAAAAATTAGGGTTTAAGACCACTTCCAAATTTGGGGCTTTTCATTTATGTTGTGTATTTGGATGTGTATATGATGCATATAAAATATTAGGTTAATTGGATTTAATCTTAATGTGTTTTGAACACAAAAGGTACAAAATGTACAATATGGCCATGTAGGGAGGCTCACGACATTGGGCAATTTTTTGGGGTTTCAAGTTGCAATTTGAAATTTGATATGTTAAAATCATCTTAGAAATGATTTAGAATCATCCAAAATTATTTCGAAAAATTCAGGACTAAAATGAACAAAATGGAAAGTTTTGGGGCAATTTGATAATTGATGAGCGGGAAATATATCAATATTTACCGCCCCTTTTATTTAATATTTTGTTTAGTTTCTCGGGTTTGATGAACGTTTTGATGTGTTTTAGTTTATTTTGCAAATAAAATAATATTGGGACATAATGAAATCATTTAGGATGAAATGTGGGTCAAATAAGGGAAAAAGTTGGACTTGACATATTAATTTTGGAGATTGGAAACTGAAAGGGCGTTTTAACGAATTGCAGTTATGGAAATTCCAGTTTTGTGCATCTGTCATAATTTGGGCATAACTTTTTACTCCGATATCGGATTGAGCTGATTTAAGTTCCAGATTAAAGAAGACTCAAATATCTATAACTTTTAAAGACAAAATAATTTCGAATTCTGAAGATTTCATGCCGAAATTGATGAACCATCTAGAGGTGGGTTGTGTATAATTATTAAGTCATTTTTCAAAGTAAAAATAAATTAATAAATAAATAATAAAATTATCAAATCACCACCAACATGATAAGCAATTAGTGGAGTAATTAATAATGGATTTGGTGGAGCAATTAGTGGAGCAATTAATAATGGATTTGGTGGATGATTTGATGGAGGCAAAATTTTGCCTATAAATACAAAGGCATTTCATTTGTAAATTCATACTTTCTTCTAAGGAATTCCTTAAGAATACTAAGAAGATTGTATCTTGTTTGCTTATTTACAGCTTTCAGTAATTAATTGCCGCTTTCGCACTTTCTTTTCTTTACTTTTCAGTTTTTACTTTCCGTAATTTACTTTTACGCACAATACTTTTCTTTATTTAATTTTCAATTTTTACATTTCAGTAATGAGGAGGTAACTCCCCTTTGCTGGGGTAAAAGGTAAAACTTTTATTACTAATATTTAGATTAATCTCCCTTAATTATAATATATAAACTAGTTAAAACCTGACTTAACGAGGATATCGCCATATTGGTCGGTTGGTAATTATTTAAATTGATTTTAACCTGACTAAACTAATTATTGGTCGGTTGGTAATTAATTATTTATTTGACTTAATCTGGATACCGCCTATATGGCTGGTTGGTAATTATCATGCAAAGTTAATATATTATATTAAGGGAGATATCTAAAATAGAAGTAATAAAAGTAGATCATTTTACCTCAGCATTTTTTTATTGTACTTTTACTTTATTTACTTTTCAGCAATTTACTTTCAGCTATTACTTTTCAGCAATTTACTTTTCAGCAATTTACTTTAGCATTTACTTTTCAGTAATTTACTTTCAGCATTTACTTTTCAGTAATTTACTTTCAGCATTTACTTTCAGCATTTAATTTTCAGTATTTAATTTCAGCATTTATTTTCCGTCATTTACTTTTCATCAATTACTTCTCAACATTTTACTTTATGTCTTTTATTTTATTTATGTTTGTACTACCCGTAAATATGTGTCGTAACTAAGCCAGTTATCTGGGTTGTGATGAATTCTAATATCACCGGTTTATAAAGGGGTTATTTTATAGTTTGGATAATTTAAAGGTTTACTTATTAAGTCTTAAGCTTAATGCGTCTTGTTAATTGGCCACTAATAAGATTGATCTGGTAAATCTAAAATAAACTTGACAAAGGAATTTTAGGTTTCAGCCTTAGACTTAATAGCCCACGATCTTCCTTGAGGATAAAAACCCTTTAATAGTTTTCCTTATAGGATAGACATATACCTGTCGGGCGTGGTAGCCATAATTGGAACTTAAACTTAATGAATCCAGATAATTTGGTTGATATAGACATATGGTTCAATTGGGTTATACTGGGTATTTGCGTCTGTCCATCGACAGAGGCTTTCGCATAATTTAGTGTTCCAGGTTAGTGAACCGATTTATTACACAAACATGAAATAACCACTTCATCTTTTAAAAGATATTATAAGGATTCACAACCCTAGATAGTTTCCTAATATTGAATTTTCTTAAACCTATTTTCGTGCGATTTTATTTACTTGTTTTTAAATTCAAAATCTTCACCATTTCAAATAAATCAATCAACGTGTTAGATACTAGTAATCATTTGACCTCATAAAAATTAATAGATTAGGTATTAAGTCCTCATGGGATCGATACTTTTTATACCACTTGAACGATACGTGCGTTTGCGTTATACGCATGTGATTACGCACCGGTCAAGTTTTTGGCGCCGTTGTCGGGGACTTATTTATCTTTCACTTTTAGTTTTGGGGTTAGATACTTTAATTGTATCTAATTTCTTTTTACTTGTTGTTTTTGTCTTCACTTGTTTCAGGTTCTCAGATACTTCATGAGATGAACCTGAAGCTTTGAACTCCGACCACTCGACCCCAAAATTGAAAGAACCATAAGACATTTGAGAAGGGAAATGCGACAAGGCCAATAAGCTTTAGTCAACATGGAACCTGAACCTTTGGAAGTTGCACCACCAATACCCATTCGAGACAGAACCATTCCGGTGGTCGACGGCTTTATTTCCTGTATTGTACTTCCTTTTTTCCCAGCAAATACGTGTGACATCAAAACATGCATTTAGATGATTCAGCAGTCAGTGCAGTTTGGGGGAAATGCAACTGAAGATCCTAATGCTCACATCAGCAACTTCCTGGAAGTTTGCGGCACTTTCAACTACAACAGAGCATCAGAAGAAGCAATGAGACTGCGAGTTTTTCCATATTCCTTGAAAGATAGAGCTAAAGCTTGGCTACTTTCGTTACCAGCAGGTTCCATCACAACTTGGAACACTCTAGCAACCAAATTCCTTGCAAAATACTTTCCACCAGCCAGAACTGCAAAGTTGAGGAATGACATCACATCCTTCATGCAACAAGATTCAGAATCCATTTGCGAAGCTTGGGAAAGATTCAAAGATTTACTCCGGAAATGTCCTCATCATGAGATCGCAAAATGGCTACAAGTCCAAACCTTCTACAATGGACTTTCTGGAATAATGATAACCACAATTGATGCTGCTGTTGGAGGAGCTTTGATGGCAAAAGGAGAAGATCAGGCCTGGGACTTAATTGAAGAAATCGCCAATAACAATTCTTTATGGCCAATAGAAATGAGCATGATCCAAAGAATTGCAGGAATTTATGAAGTTGGAGCCAACACAGCACTGAATTCCAAGCTGGATGTGATTTGTAAAAATCTGGAAACTCTTAACATGAAAGTTAATGGTGGATCCACAAGTTCACCATATGTAGGAGCACCAGAACCAAACCAACTTGAAGAGACAGTGAATTATGTCAACAATTTCAACAGACAGGGGAACAATCCATATTCCAACACCTACAACCCAGGGTGGAGGCATCATCCCAATTTCGCATGGAGCAACAATTCAGGGAAAATGAACAACCCACCACCCGGATTCCAACAACAGAACAAAGGCCAGGAGCAGACAAATGAATCAGGAATAACAGAAGTGTTGACCCACTTGAAAAAGATAGAAGCAAAACATGACTCTCAAGCAGCAAGATATTATGCTATGTTTCAATCCCAAACAGCATTAATTCAAAGTCAATCTGCTTCTATTAAAGCACTGGAGAATCAAATTGCATAACTGGCCAATGCTCAGAGTTACAGACCTCCAGGTAACATTCCTATGAACACTGAACCAAATCTGAGGAACATGGGGAATGAGCAATGTCATGCCATCATATTAAAAAGAGGTACTGAAATCAACAAAGATGTTGGAGCCAAAACAACTACTGAGGAAGTTCCAAAAGAAATAAAGCAATAGATGGAGGAAAAAGAAGCAAAGAAAAAGAATAGATCACTCCACCTCCACCTTTTCCTCAGCGTCTTCAGAAAAACAAACTAGACAAGCAGTTTGCTCGTTTGCTGGAGGTGTTCAAAAAGCTGCATATCAACATTCCATTTGCAGAAGCGTTGGAACAAATGCCCAGCTATGCCAAATTTATGAAAGACATTCTTTCACGAAAGCGGAGATTGGGAGATTACGAAATAGTAGCATTATCAGAAGAATGCAGCGCTATCATTCAGAGGAAACTTCCTCCAAAATTGAAAGATCCTGGCAGTTTCACTGTTCCTTGCACCATAGGAGAACATGACTTTGGTAAGACTTTGTGTGATTTATATGCGAGTGTTAACTTGATGCCTTTTTCTATTTTTAGGAAATTACAGATTGGAGAAAAAATGCCAACTTCAGTCTCTCTATAACTTGCTGATAGAACGCTCGTATTTCCAAGAGGCGTAGTTGAGGATGTGCTGGTCAAGGTTGACAAATTCATTTTCCCAACAGATTTTATTGTCCTTGATATGGAGGAAGACACAGAAGTGCCAATCATCCTCGGGAGACCATTCTTGGCTACAGGTCGAACTATTATTGATGTACAAAAAAGAGAATTAACCATGAGGGTACATGACCAATAAGTAACATTTAATGTTTTCAAGGCCATGAATTTCCCAGATGATGAAAAGAAGGAGGAATGTTTCAGACTTGATGTGATACACAGTACCATTCAGAAATCCAATGCAATGCAAAGTTCTACTGACAAACTTAAAACATGTCAATTGCTTGTGGAGCCTGAAGATAAAGCGTCTTTTGCACTGAAAAAGCCAATTCTTGCACAAGCAACATAAGAGAAAAAGTTCCACCAGCTCAATGAATTGGAGGAATTTCACAATCAGCCTTTTGAGGATGCCAATTTGTACAAAGAAAAGGCCAAGAAGAGACAGGATGAGAAGTTAGTGCGCATACAACTGGAACCAGGGCAGAAGGTACTGTTAAACAAAGCAAGGGTGAAATTCTTCCCATGGTAGCCAAAATCACGGTGGTCAGGTCCATTTGTGATCACCAAAGTTTTACCAGATAGAGCCGTTGAGACACATGATCCTGACTCCAACAAAACATTCAAGGTTAAAAATAAGCGTGTCAAGCACTACTGGAGAGAATTATTTGAGCGACGAAAAGAAAGTGTCACACTTTCAGATCCAGCCCAACGTTCGAGAATTCACGTCTAGCTGACGAATTTAAACTTAGCGCTCGCAGGGAGGCAATCCATGCAATTTGTGTGTATATTGTGATTTGGTGTGATTTAATTGTGTGTGTTTAGTTTTTGCAGATTAAGACATTTCAGGATGGAAGAAGTTCTCGCAAATCTTCACAAGTAATTTCCTTCTCTCCCTCAAAAGTCTCTGATGAAATTCTATAAAGCTCGCTTGGAACGGATGAGATTACTAACGATCCATGGTGTTCCTAATGATATTTTTTGGGTAATTGAAGCACGGGTCCGATTAGCAGGTGAGTATTCTGATTCCTGTAATTCTTATTTGCCCAGATTTGGAAGAAGCACTTATGTAAAGAAACGTAGAGCTAAGCAAATGGGTGTTTGTTACAAATGTGCACGCTGGAATTGCAATACTCGTTGTTGTTCTTTAGGAATGGTGTCTGATAATCGCGAAGATACAATTAAATTCATTAGGGATGGCTTGAGTAAGGAGTCTGTAGATGATATATCTTCAACTCTTGAGACGCATCCCAGTGGATATGTTCATATAGCTATTCGTAAATTACATACACAATTTCAAAGAGAAAGACAACAGTTAAGTCTCGGGAATCTGACTCAAAAAGACCCTATTTGCCAATTTATAAGAAAATTGGATGGGAAGCTTATCTCTGACGCATAAACGTCAATCAAGCCGCTATTTTTCTTGTACATATTATATCTCTTTGTCTTTTCCTAATAATTGTGATTTGTTTTGTTGTTTTCTTTAATTTTCTTCGACAAGATCCAGACCTTTTTTACTATCACGATTTATTTTACTGTTTAACTAATAATTGTCATTTGGCAGGTACTAGTGCTTTTATTCTACTCACCCTTTTTAGGTGTTATAAATCTAACTCATCATTGCACTTTTGAAGATATCCAGAGTAAAACATGGAAGCCACTTCAAGAAGACGAGTTGAAAACATCTGTGTGTTTTGTGGTACTAGTGTTGGTGTTAAGCCACAATACGTAGAAGCAGCACATGAATTGGGTTGAGTCTTAGCTACAAGGAATATGCACTTAGTATATGGCGGATGCAATCTTGGACTTATGGGGATCGTTTCAAAGGCCGTACAAGAATGAGACAGTCACGTTTTGGGAATCATCCAGGCAAATCTTATTGGACCATCAAACTGAGAAGAACTGATCGTGCCAGGTATGTCTGAACTATTAGTAGAAATGATTAACAGCGCTGATGCTTTTATTGCTTTGCCAGGTGGCTTGGGTACATTGGAGGAAATTTTTACAGTGTTATCTTAGGCAAACCTGAACATACACCAGAAACCGCTTGGACTGTACAACGTTGAAGGATTTTATGATTTTCTTTGTGTGTTTCTTGATGATGCCCGGAGAAATGGATTTGTGTCAAAACCTTTAAAAGAACTCATCTTCACTGCCAGAACTGCTCCGGATCTAATTGACCAAATCTTAGCCTATGAACAACAAATTGACCCTATCCTTTCAAAGATAAATTGGTATGAGGAAGATCGTGGTAAGAGGCGTCGGATTAATCTGGATCTTAACCTTTAACTTTTCGTGTAGAATACTAAACTTTTCTTCTACTGTTTAAGACATTGGGGACAATGTCTCATTTAGGTTTGGGGGAGGAAATTAGTTGATTAGTATCTTATTTTTAGTTGTGTGTTGTTTTTATTTTTAGTTCAAAATATTTCGAAAAATACAAAAAAAAAAATTGAAAATTTTTCAAACATTACAAAAATATTTTGCGTTTTTTGTTTTTATTTTGACTAAAAAGGTGAAATTGGTAAGAGATAGCTGAGTAAGGAATTTCCACTCCTCAGACGTATCTCAAACCTATTTCGGAACAAGTTAATTTTTGTTTATTTCATTTTAAATTATTTAATTTGTGAATTCTCCATAATACTGACTAAAATGGATTTTCATATGCTCAGTTGGCAGGTATTATCAACATGCATGGTAACATACAGACATGAGTTATAATTGAAAAGTTTGTAATATTTAGTGCTCTAGTTTAATTGGAGGCATCATCTCAAAAAATGATGGAGTAAAAAAAAAAACGTTTGAGATCCGAGTTATTAAGTCTGTAGGGTGTTTAACACCTAATGCCCTAAAGCTAACTGGTTTGGGAGTCACTGGCCCAAAGCTCGCTACATGGATCAAAGACGCTGCAAAAATATATATATCTGAAGTCTGAGTAATTAAGTTTGTAGGGGTGTCTTAACACCTGGTGCCCTAAAGCCAACTGGTTTGGGAACCACCGACCCAACACTCGTTACATAGACGGAAGATATTATACATAAATAAAAAAAATAAAAAATCAAAAGAAAAAAAATCAGAAAAACTATTTCATTGTTGCAAAAGGTGTGAATTATGATAAAACTTTAGGACAAAAATATTACTCTCTTAACAACTACACTTGTGACTGTTGTGGCAAAAATGAATTGATTAATATTTTGTTGGCTGTGCATATGGAGAATGGTAAATATAACCGGAGAATTTACTTATTCAGTAATTTAGAAAGAAAGAAAACAACTAGTAACTTGAGTAGAAGTTTCACCTAATTAGTCACTAACTTCTTTATTCTATTTGCTCTTGTTTTTTCTTTTGTGTGCATTAGTTTTATTATCTTTTTACTTTTTTAAAAAATTTGTGGGTATCGTTGCTGTAAGCCCTCACGAGACTATAACTCGTCCACTAGGGACACCTAGGGGTTTTAAGGCTTGTTGCATACGCTAAATGCAACGTGATCCCTACAAAAGTGGCTTAGTTTTTTATTTAATTGTTTCTTGTATTTTTTTATTTTGTTTTGCTTGAGGACTAGAAAAATGTTAGGTTTAGGGGTGTGATGAGCGGGAAATATATCAATATTTACCGCCCCTTTTACTTAATATTTTGTTTAGTTTCTCGGGTTTGATGAACGTTTTGATGTGTTTTAGTTTATTTTGCAGATAAAATAATATTGGGACATAATGAAATATTTTGGACGAAATGTGAGTCAAATAAGGGCAAAAATTGGACTTGACATATTAATTTTAGAGCTTGGAAACTTGAAAGGGCGTTTTAACGAAGTGCAGTTTTGGAAATTCTAGTTTTATGCATCTGTCGTATTTTGGGCATAACTTTTTACTCCGATATTAGATTGAGCTGATTCAAGTTCCAGATTAAAGAAGACTCAAATATCTACAATTTTTAAAGACAAAATAATTTAGAATTCTGAATATTTCATGCCCGAAATCGATGAACTATCCAGAGGTTGTGTGTGTAATTATTAAAGTCATTTTCAAAGCAAAAAAATAAATTAATAAATAAATAATAAAATTATCAAATCACCACCAAACATGATAAGCAATAGTGGAGCAATTAATAATTGATTTGGTGGAGCAATTAGTGGAGCAATTAATAATGGATTTGGTGGATGATTTGATGGAGGTAAAATTTTGCCTATAAATACCAAGGCATTTCATTTGTAAATTCATACTTTCTTCTAAGGAATTCCTTAAGAATACTAAGAAGATTGTATATTGTTTGCTTATTTACAGCTTTCAGTAATTAATTTCCGCTTTCGCACTTTCTTTTCTTTACTTTCAGTTTTTACTTTCCGTAATTTACTTTTACGCACAATATTTCTTTCTTTAATTTTCAGTTTTTACTTTTCAGTAATGAGGAGGTAACTCCCCTTTGCTGGGGTAAAAGGTAAAACTTTTATTACTAATATTTAGATTAATCTCCCTTAATTATAATATATAAACTAGTTAAAACCTGACTTAACGAGGATACCGCCATATTGGTCGGTTGGTAATTATTTAAATTGGTTTTAACCTGACTAAACTGGATACCGCCTGATTGGTCGGTTGGTAATTAATTATTAATTTGACTTAATCTGGATACCGCCTATATGGCTGGTTGGTAATTATCATGCAAAGTTAATATATTATATTAAGGGAGATATCTAAAATAGAAGTAATAAAAGTAGATCCTTTTACCTCAACATTTTTTTTTATTGTACTTTTACTTTATTTACTTTTCAGCAATTTACTTTCAGCATTTACTTTTCAGCAATTTACTTTCAGCAATTTACTTTCTGTATTTACTTTTCAGTAATTTACTTTCAGCATTTACTTTTCAGCATTTAATTTTCAGTATTTAATTTCAGCATTTATTTTCCGTCATTTACTTTTCAGCAATTTACTTCTCAACATTTTACTTTATGTCTTTTATTTTATTTATGTTTGTACTACCCGTAAATATGTGTCGTAACTAAGCCAGTTATCTGGGATTGTGATAAATTTTAATATCACCGGTTTATAAGGGGTTATTTTATAGTTTGGATAATTAATGGTTACTTATTAAGTCTTAGCTTAATGCGTCTTGTTAATGGCCACTAATAAGATTGATCTGGTAAATCTAAAAATAATTTGACAAAGGAATTTTAGGTTTCAGCCTTAGACTTAATAGCCCACGATCTTCCTTGAGGATAGATAACCCTTTAATAGATTTCCTTACAGGATAGACATATACCTGTCGGGCAGGGGTAGCCATAATTGGAACTTAAACTTAATGAATCCATATAATTTGGTTGACATAGACATATGGTTAAATTGGGTTATACTGGGTATTTGCGTCTGACCATTGACAGAGGCTTTCGCATAATTTAGTGTTCCATGTTAGTGAACCGATTTATTACACAAACATGAAATAACCACTTAATCTTTTAAAAGATATTATAAAGATTCACAACCCTAGATAGTTTCCTAATATTGAATTTTCTTAAACCTATTTTCGTGCAATTTTATTTACTTGTTTTTAAGTTCAAAATCTTCACCATTTCAAATCAATCAATCAACCTGATAGATACTAGTAATCATTTGACCTCATAAAAATTAATAGATTATGTATTAAGTCCTCGTGGGATCGATATTTTTTATACTACTTGAACGATACGTGCGCTTGCGTTATACGCGTGTGATTACGCACCGGTCAATAATTACACAAAAATTTGATTTCTTGTGTAATATTTCATAATTTGATAATTGGGTAATTAAATAAATCAGTTTATTTAATTGATCCGAGAAAAAGTTTTGAAATCGGAAAATTTTGATTTTCCACTGTTCCGCTGCGTTACCGGATTTCCGCATAAAACCCCTTCAATGTTAACCTTTTGATAAGACGTGTTGGAAGGTCGCGCATTTATTGAAGAAATGATGGATTCACATAGGGAATGTAAAGGACGGCCGTCAATACATGCAAGTGATAATTAGATGCATGACGAGGATCAGTAAGCCGAAGCCAAATTAATAATCAGGCCGATCATCCTAACCTTACCCAAGTTAAGAAATTCGCTTCGATTTCATTTCCCAAATCAATCGAGGCGAATTTGGGGGACAATTGTTAGTGAAGAAAATCGCCATAGGACGAATGAGTCAATGAGGGGCGAAAAGATAGGACGTGTCAAAGGACGAAAAGAAACCAGGGCGACCAAAGGAAAAGCAGACGAAGAACGACGAAGGGAAAAGCGATCAAGACGATTATCGTGCGAACGGACACGTTGCAGTTAACCCCACGATCTAGCAGTTAGACAGCAGCTCCCCACATTCTGACAGTTACCACACACAACTCAGCAGTTGAAGGCATGATCCAGCTGTTACGTGCAAACATGAAATGTGGAAAAGGAAGCAGAACCACTCAAACGGTTGACAAGGCTTTCCATTATAAAAAGCCCAAGTAATTGAAGAAACAAAAAAAAAAAGAACAAATGAAGACTCTTTATGAGCATTTTTATTTTATTTCGTAGCTTTGTAATTTAGATTGTAATTTGTGTGCTTATGCCCTTTGGAGGCTTACTGGATCGAACACCCCTTACTGGGATTTGTCTCAGGAGGTTTGAGCCTTACATGCTCATTTACGAAAAAGTGTGCAAACAACTTCTTTAACCATTAAATTTACAATATTTCGACCTTATCCAAGCTCATAGCATGTGCATCACCAAGTAATTTTGTACAATAAGCTAATTATAACACTTTGTTTTTAATTGATTTTTTTTAATGTTTTATATTATTACAAAACACAAATATATTTAAAATTTTCATACAAAATATATGAAAAAAGAATCCAAAACACATACTCGGCTACAACAATTCTTCGCACTATGATAGTAGTTTAATTGAAAGTGAATGTCAAGGGTAATCTTATCAATAATAATAATAATTTAATTCATATTTAAATAAAGATATACGTGTTAACGATTTTGTATAGCACGCAATCACATGTATCACACAAATAGTAGTAAAGAAAAGATCGAACCCACATGGACTTATGATTAATCTTATTGAATACTAAAATTAAATTAATTTTACTTCCAACTAAGCGAATAATTAAGAGATTTGATTTTGAAATTAAATTAAACTAAAGTAATTTAAAAATTGAATTTATAACTGTTAAGAAAACTTTATGCGAGAAAGAATATAGGGTTCCAACTTCACCAAGCATGTTAAAGGGTATATAATTTTCCTAGCTATGAGTGATTGCTATGAATTACTAACCTGGAACTCGAATGTTATCTATAAGACTCTTCTGATGATTGAGTAGAAATATCAAACTTAATTTAGTTACTTATATTCTTATAATAATTAAACTAAGCCAAATTTATTACGATTAAGTTCTAATTATGACTACACATATATTCTTATTTTGCACGGGAATCGATTCTAACAAATACGATCACATGCTATCAATTTGGCTAAATCAAAAACTTTTTTTCCAAGTTAATTATCCTAAAAGTGATATTAATCTTATTCAATAAATTCAAAAATTCATTATTATAAAATAAGAAAACATTATAATTGAAAAGAGTAGAAGGTAAGAAAAACTCATATTATGAGAATTTATGCTTCAATATGTTGAGAATATCGTTGCTGTAAAAGAGAGCTGAGTAAATGAGCGTCTACAGTCGATTTCCTTGACTTAGTGGTAGGCATGCTTTAAAATTGAACCAGTCAAGGCTTATCGTTTCCATTCGTCAAGCAAATCAGTATTTGGCAACTGGAACGAATGGACGACTTATTCAAGGGTAACTTTCCAAGTCATGAGTCCTCTTCCACTTAGGTCTTAATCGATTATGACACTAATAGAGTAATTCTTTGGTGTAATTGAAACATGAGTGATGTGGTATCATCAACAAATTAGTAAATGACATGTATGATTTAATATCCATCTTTTAATTATTTTGTAATATTTTAGCACGCGTGATAATAAATTATTAGATTATTGTATGGATGACGTGATACTTCCGTTGTATTATAGATTTTCTCACATGTTAATTTTATAATTTATTAAAACAAAAAAAAAAACTACTATTTGGCATATACGGGATTGAAAAAAAAAATGATGAATGACGATCAAAATTCAAAGTATCCAAACTTCACGCCCAAAGAAAGTCTGGTAATTATTTGGTACAACAGACATATAAATAATGTGATATTAATAAATATATGATATGTGTAATTATATCATATAATATTATCGTTTATTTAGTAGTTTTTTATTTTTTTTTATCACACATGATAATATATTATAGGTTATTGCATGTGGCATGGTACTACTATTGCATTGTATAATTTTTCCATTGGTTGAATATAGAGGTGGCGGTTTGGCTCATGATTCATTTATTTATTCAATTCGATTTGCAAGAAAGAGGACATGAATTTGAAAAAATTGATTCGTTTAGTAAATGAATCAATTTAATGCAATTCGATTCGTTTATTAAATAATCAAATACGAATCCTAATAATTACAATAAAAGGGACCTTTAGCGTCCAAACATTTAGCGTCGAAAATTTTTTGACGCTAATAAACCCTTTAGCGTCGAATTTAAATTTAGCGACGAATTTTCGACGCTAAAAGTCAAATATTTCAACGCTAAAGGGTAAATTTAAATTTTTCGAATTCTCACTTTCTAAATTTTGAATTTATTCCATAATACAATTAGATTTAAATTTTTGACATTAAGCGACTAATTTTCAACACTAAAAGTCAAATATTTCGACGCTAAAGATTAAAATTTTGACGGAAATAATTTCCACTATTTGAGGACATTTAGTGACAAAAGCCTATTTTGTCGCTAAAGGTTATAAATTCATTTGCTCTTTCATTTCTCCTATTCTCACTTTCTTTCTCTCATACTCTTATTTCCTCTCTAAAATTCTTTTCTTCCTTAAGTGTATTTGATTTTTGTATTTTATATTAACATCTAAATTTTTATTTTTTATTTTTGTAGGGGAATATGAAGATGAAGAAATGGTGAAAATGAAGATAGTGAAGAAAATGACAATTACCACATGAAGTCATTTTTTTATTCTTTAATTAAGTCAGAATTTATTGACAATTACCACATGAAAATAATGTTGCCTAGATTTGGCGGATCATTTTAGTAAATTCATTATTTCATAAATATACGTTTATTAAAAATTAATGTCAATAAATCACGGTAATGTATGTCATTAAATCATGTTAGGATTAAACGAATATTCATTTAGGTTTCGTTTATTAACCGAATCGAATATGAATCATGATATTAGGATTTATTTAGTAAATAACAAATCAAATACAAATCCATCACATTTTCACTCGATTCATTTATGATTCGACACATATTTTATTTATCAATTCGCTTTGTAAAATTTACCTCGAATCCTAATATCAAGATTCATAATCGATTCAGTTAATAAACGAAACCTAAATAAATATTCGTTTAATCCTAACATGATTTAATGACATAAATTACTGTAATATATTGACATTAATTTTTAATAAACGTATATGTATGAAATAATGAATTTATTAAAATGACTCGCCAAATCTAGGCAACATTATTTTTTCTGTGGTAATTGTCAATAAATTCTAACTTAATTAAAGAATAACAAAAACTAACAAAAGGAAAATTAAATGAATACTAAACGAATCAATGAACTCAAATTTTTATTATGTTTGTTTAATATATGAATTGAAACGAATCGATCCATTTACTAAACGAATTAATTTTTCCTAAATCCATATCCTTTTTAATAAATTGAATCGAACGAATAAATGAATCCTCAAATTTCCACCTTATTTTTAGTACCTGAAAAATAAAGAGTAATCAAGAAGGCTAGCCAGACTTACTGTGTAAGCTAGTAGGATCGTAGACTCGGAATTACGTCCAGGTAACAATCATATATAACAACACCACAGATAATTATATCAAGAGTAAAACAATAAATAAAGTAAATAAACAGTTAACTATATATATATATATATATAATATGGTAATGATGAGAAACATAAATAAAATTGTGTATACCCATTTTCATAGGGTACGTAGAATTATATCCCGAGTGCAAATCAAACTACAGTCCCTTTGGAATCGGTTATGGAATCTACGTCCGGGTTTTCATCCTGTATACCACAGAAAACAAGCGGACAGATGCAGCCGGTTGAGTGGCAGACTTTCTATATGACAAGTGCATGTCCGGCCAAACATACATGATGCTCGGCGTCAGAATAATGATAAAATATACGGAGTGTAACTCGACTCTGAGAACACCTCTGAAGGTTTGGTTTGGGCCGCTAGGTCTTGCTGGAGATGGGAAATAGACTGCTGTGTTTTTTGGTTTCTTAGTTCTTCAGAATTCGATCTTTTTTTAGTGTGTTTTGATCCCATTTTAATAGTGTATAGGGTTTGGTTAACAAGGAAAAGATCCATCTATTCAGGATATTGGTTAAGAAGGAAAGTATGTTTGTATGGAAATTGGCTAAGAAAGAAAGATATTGAATCCTTTTATAAAATTGGAAACCCGACACATATTCGGCATGTCTTTAGAGCATATCCGGCCGGACTTGATTTAGAAATCCGGCCAGACATATGTAACTTCCGACCGAGCTAAGTCTCTGACACTTTTGGATATTCTGGAATTTCTTTCCCTTCCAGCATTAAACCTGAAAATTTTCCCAAACCTTTCGGGTGTGTTCCCATAAGAGACTCATCATTAGACTATGTGTAAAAATACAATGTCTATAGTCGCCTCCACTTTGGTAGGCTTATGCAGTGTGTGACAATGACAAGTATATCAAAGTCGTGCATTTGGTCATGGTTTATAGATGTTGGTTGATTAAGTGTTAATGGACCCTTCAGGTCTTCCGATGTTTCAATCGGTTGTGAGATACCTCGATCCCGTCCTTGTGGCTATGATGATTGATAGACCTGTGGGCTCCCCGAAGCCTCGATCAGTGGAGGTGCTTCGCCCTCGGTTTGAGATGAATGATGAACCGCAAGTCACCCAATGCTTTGATCGATTGAGTGTTTTGACTTCGGTTGAGATGAAAAAGGCACTCGAGCCCCCGATGCTTTGATCGATTAAGGTGCTTCGACCATTACAGAGATGAAAATGGGCACTCAAAAATCCAATGCTTCAATCGGTTAAGATATTTCGACCTTTACTGAGATGAAAATGGCACCCGTGCCTCAGTTTCTTTGATCGGTTAAGGTGATTTGACATTTATTGAGATGAAAATGGGCACTCGGGCCTCAATATTTTGATCGGTTGATGTGCTTCGACCTTTGCTGTGATAAAAATGGCCACTCGAGCCCTCAATATTTTGATCGGTTAAGGTGCCTTGACTTTTTGTTATGATGAAAATGTGCACTCGGGCCCCCGATGCTTTGGTCGGTTAAGGTGCTTCAACCTTTGCTGAAATGAAAATAAGCACTCGGACCCCCTGATGCTTCGATTGGTTAAGGTGCTCTGACCTTTGTTGAGATGAAAATGGGCACTCGGGCCTTGATGTTTTGATCGGTTGAGGTGCTTCGACCTTTGTTGAGATGAAAATGGGCACTCAGGCCCCTAATTCTTTGATTGGTTGAGGTGCATCAAACTTTGTTAAGATGAAAATGGGCATCCGGGCCCCTGATTATTCGATTGGTTAAACTGGTTAAAATGTATTGACCTTTGGAGATGAAAATGGGCATTTGGGCCCCCGAGCTCATCGGATTCCAGCCTCCCCACCCTCTTCTATGTTCTTCGAGCTCCAGTTAGAGGCGGATGACCTATTGGTCGCTCTGTATGGCCTCCCAACTATTGACTTTTTTGTTGAGGGTTATTACTGAAGATGGGCCCACATTGCTTTTCTTTGTTCATTGCCACTTTCCGAGCCTCGACGAGCCACTCAGATACGAATAGGTGCTTTTCCGTATTCCCTCATTTTTCTTTTTGACTTGACATCCTTATTTGATGTAGATCCTACTGCAGGCTCGTGGGCGAGGTCGTGGAACCCATCATGTCCACCTGCCATCTGATGGTGATGAAGATATAGGTGAGCGTCCTGCACACCCAATATCATTTTGGTGTGTTCAGCGCATAGCTTATTCTTTTCAACGTGGTCTGTCTCCTACTGTTATGTCTATTTTGACACTCGCTTCTCCTTACGGTGTTATCCCTGGTTCGGTGGGTTTCTGGCCGGACCTAACCTATATGATCCACAGTGATACCGAAATACTTGAGGTTTGGGCTTTTTCTCTATTGCAGGTGCAATCTTTGATGCTTTCACCTGCGGACGCGACTCATGTAACTCTCTAGCTGTGGTGGTTCTTCAATTGAGGGCTTGATTCGCTCTTTCTTCGGTAATCCCAGACTTTCCATATGTGGTGTCGATTTGAAGCTTAATGGTCTGTCAAGATAGTTGATACATTCCAGAATTTCATCATCTAGCTCACTGTCAGTCATATTGGTGATAAAAGCTTCAAGTTTATATGTGGGAAGTGGCATTGCATCAGTATCCTGGATGATACTATCTACAACATCAATTCTGAAACATTCCTCCTCTTTTTCATCACTCGAGAATTTCATGGCTTTGAAAACATTAAAGGTAACTTATTGGTCATGTACTTTCATGTTTAGTTCTCCTTTTTGTACATCAATGACAGTTCGACCTGTAGCCAAAAAATGGTCTCCCAAGAATGATAGGTACATCTTTGTCTTCCTCCATGTCAAGGATAATGAAATTTGCTAGGAGAATGAGTTTTTCGACTTTGACCAGCACATCTTCAACTACACCTCTTGGAAATGTGAGTGTTCTATCAGCAAGTTGTAAAGAGACTAAGGTGGGCATTGCTTCTCCAATCTACAGTTTCCTGTAAATCAAAAAAGGCATCAAATTAACACTTGCACCTAAATCACACAAAGCTTTACCGATGTAATGTTCTCCTATGGTGCATGGGACAGTGAAACTGCCAGGATCTTTCAACTTTGGGGGAAGTTTCCTCTAAATGATGGCACTGCATTCTTCTGTCAATGCTACTTTTTCATAATCTCTCAATCTCTGCTTTCGTAAAAGAATGTCTTTCATGAATTTGACATAGCTGGGCATTTGTTCCAACGCTTCTGCAAATGGAATGTTGATATGTAGCTTTTTAAAGACCTCCAAGAATCAAGCAAACTGCTTGTCCAGTTTATTTTTCTGGAGACGTTGTGGAAAAAAGTGGAGGTGGAGTGAATCTTTCTCGATCTTTTTCCTTTGCTTCTTTTTCCTCCATCTGTGGCTCTGTTTCTTTTGGAACCTCCTCATTGGATGCCTTGATTCTAACATCTTTATTGATTTCATTACCGCTTTTCAAGGTGATAGCTTGACATAGCTTATTCCCTCTGTTCCTTGGATTTGGTTCTGTGTTGTTAGGAAGGTTACCTTACGGTCTGTAACTCTGAGCATTGGCCAGTTGTCCCATTTGATTCTCCAGTGCTGTTATAGAAGCTGAATGGCTTTGATTCAATGCTAATTGATTTTGAACCATAGCTGCTAAGGCATCATTGTAGGAACGAAGTGGGGTTTACTGCTATACCTATGATGCTCGGTGACCACGACACTGTTGGGCTCGCAGCCCATAGAGAGTACGGAGTAGCCCGCGGGGACTAAACCGAAGAATAAAGGAGTCACCACCCAGTGTGAACTAGGAAAAGATTTAAGGCCGCACTCACCCCTTGCAAGGGAAGACCTCAAATCATTGGGTTCGGAATGGTCCCTTACTTATGCCAGTATAATGGACGGGTTCACACAATGGTATAGTCAAGTCTTATATAGTTCATGCAAGATAATTTAAATAAACACACAAATTTGCACACCCATAAATATTAATATAAATAAAAGCAAATTAAATTAAGAAGTACAAGGTACGATAACAAGAATCATAATAATCAAAAGTAAATAAAACGTCAATAAATAAATAGTAAACAAAAAGGGGGGTTAATAATGCGTATATGAGTATTTCCCGAGTGGTACGTGAAGTTGTATCCCAAGTATAGACTGCACTACCATCCATTCGGATTCGGCTACGGAATTTACGTCTAGGTTTCCATCCGATATACCGCAAGGGATAATAACGTACATAACCATCAATGCAACGTAAATAAAAAATAGGCATGAAATAATATAATTATGCATATGCGGATAATCACTAACATGAACAAAATAAAGGGTGAAATAATAAAATAACAATAAATAGACAAAAAGATAAATAACAAACTAAATGCGAAATAATAGAATAACGGTGAATAAATAAATAAAAAAGAAAAAGATAATAACGAAATGCCAAAAAAAAATGTGACCAAAAACTCGGCTGTCTTTAATATAGGACTTCCCATACCCGGCTGGACGTATTTCACGTCCAGCCCGGCGTGCAGCGTCTAGAATTATAAAATAAATATGGTAAAGGGTGCCCTCAGGTCTTACCTTTTAAGTTGTTTTCTTGAAAGTGCGTTAAGCCGTCGCCGGAAGGATTGATGGTTTGCTGTTTTGCTATTTTTGCTCACTGTTTCGCCGTTTCTGCTCGCTGTTTTGCTGTTTGTGGTTGCTGTTTTTGGTTTTCTATTTGCTATTTTTTGCTCACTATTTTTTGGATGTTGTTTGCTGTTTTTGCTGGTTGCTTTCTCGATCGTGGTCACTGTTTTTGCTGGTTATTTTCTCGATTTTGGCTGGTTATTTTCTCGATCTTGGCTTGTTGTTTTGGGTGATTTTGAGACTATTTTTTGTTGTATTTTTGGGACTGTTTTGGTTATTGAGGGGCTGTTTTCTTCACTGTTTTTTTTGTTGTTTTGTGTTCGGTTTTTTTTTTTTTTTTTTTTTTTCTGGTTTTGGGTTTTGGTGGTGGCTTCTTTGGTTGTTTCGGTTTTGGTCTTCACTGTTTTTGGGTGGTTTTTGTGTTTGTTATTTGGTGTTTTGGTTGGTTGGTTTTTGTTGGTTTGTGTTTGGTTGTTTGGTGTTTCGGTTGGTGGGTTTTTGTTGGTTTGTGTTTGGTTGTTTTCTTGTTGTTTTTGTGTTTGGTTTATTTTCTTGCTGGTTTGGTCCCGGTTTCTTACTTTTTTTTGTTCATGTTTTTTTGTTGTTTTGTGTTCGGTGGAAGGCTGTTTGGGCTTGGTTTGTTGTTTTGTTCGGTGGAGGTTGTTTGGGCTTGGTTTGTTGTTTTGTGATGATGGTTCTTTGTTATTTCTCGGTCCTAGGTTGAATGAATATTGTTTCGAGAAAAAGAGAAGAGAGCTTAGGGTTTTTGTGTGTTTTCCGTGAAAGAGCCTCCCTTGTGTCAAGATTTGGTCTCTAATTTATAGTGTCTTGAAGGGATCTCTAAATAAGGAAATAAATCAC
This sequence comes from Zanthoxylum bungeanum, assembly GCA_019454045.1. Lineage (NCBI taxonomy): Eukaryota > Viridiplantae > Streptophyta > Magnoliopsida > Sapindales > Rutaceae > Zanthoxylum > Zanthoxylum bungeanum. The sequence continues at coordinate 51,064 of SKCR01030732.1, forward strand.
ATTGATTTGATGAATATTTTACCAAAATTATTTTTGGCATACAATCTCCTAAATTTGGTGATGGGGATCTCAAATCTTGTTATTTGGAAAGGATGAGATATCAAATCTTGTTAAATTGAAAGGTGATTTGAGGAGATTTGCACATGTGAATTGCATGGGGTTTTCCTTTATTTGGGCGTGGGCTTGCATGGGATTTTGGGCATGTGGGCTTGCATGGGCCGGTTGTGTGGTGTTGTAGGGTAATGGGTCGAGGCTGGGTTGATGGACCGAGGCTGAGGTTTGAAACAGAATCTGACTGAGCGAATACGAGTCTAGCTAGTGAGTCCGAATCCAGTGAGGTGCTAATTATGGAGGTTTTCTTTCCTTCCGGCATTCGTTTCCCGCAACTTCCATAACTTTTCAGGTAGTACCTCCATACGAGGCTCATCATTGGGCTTATGCAAAAATACAGTGTCTACAATCGTATTTTGCTTCTTGCTTTTTCTCAACTGAGCCAACACTTCTGTTATTCCTGGTTCTTTTTCATACTCCTGGCCGTTGTTTTACTGTTGGAATCCTGGTGGTGGATTGTTCCTTTGCCCTGAATTGTTGTTCCATGAAATATTGGGGTGATTCCTCCACCCTGGGTTGTGGGGGTTGGAATATGGATTGTTCCCCTGTCTGTTGAAATTATTGACATAATTCATCGTCTCATCATGTTGGTTTGTTTAAGGTGCTCCTCCATATGGTGAACTTGTGGATCCAATATTGCTTTGCGTTCTAAGAGTTTCCATGAATTTGCATATCTGATCCAGCTTGGCATTTACTGCTGTGATGGCTCCAACTTCATAGATTCTTGCGATTCGTTGAATCATACTCCTTTCTATTGGCCACAAAGAATTGTTGTTGGCCATTTATTCAATTAGGTCCCAGACATGATCTTCTCATTTTTCCATTAAAGCTCCTCCAGCAGCAGTATCAATTTTGGTTCTCATTAGTCCAGAAAGTCCATTGTAGAAGGTTTGGACTTGTAGCCACTTTGCAATTTCATGGTGATGACATTTTCTGAGCAAATCCTTGTATCTTTCCCAAGCTTCGCAGATGGATTCTGAGTCATGTTGTATAAAGGATGTGATGTCATTCCTCAGCTTTGCAGTTCTAGCTGGTGGAAAGTACTTTGTAAGGAATTTGGTGGCTAGAGTGTTCCAAGTTGTGATGAAACCTGCTGGTAGTGAGTGTAGACAATCCTTAACTCTGTCTTTCAAGGAATATGGAAAAACACGCAGTCTCATTGCTTCTTCAGCCGCTCGGTTGTAATTGAAAGTGCCGTAAATTTCCAGGAAGTTGCTGATGTGGGCATTAGGATCTTCAGTTGCATTCCCCCCAAACTAAACTGACTGTTGTATCATCTGAATGCATGTTTTGATGTCACACGTATTTATTGGTAAGAGAGGAAGTACAATACATGAAATGAAGCCGTCAACCACCGGAATAGTTCTGTCTCGAATGGGAATTGGTGGTGTAACCTCCAAAGGTTCAGGTTCCATGTTGATTAGTGCTTCTTGGCCTTCTCGCCTTTCCCTTCTCAACTGTCTGATGGTTCTTTCAATTTCTGGGTCAAGCGGTCGGATTTCAAGCGTCTGATTCTTCTCATGTTGTGACTGAGAACCTGAAACACAAGAAAATAAAAATAATAAGTAAAAAGAAATTAAATACAAGTAACGGTATCTAACCCCAAAACTAATAGTGAAAGATAAATGTCTCTCCGGCAACGCACTAAAAATTTGACCGACATAATCACACACGTATAACGCAATTGCACATATCATTCAAGTAGTATAAATGTATCGATCCCACGAAGACTTAATACCTAAGCTATTAATTTATGAAGCCAAATTTTTACGAGTATCTAATAGATTGGTAGTTTGATTGGATGGTGACTTTAAACTTAAAACAAGTAAATAAAATAGCGTGAAAGTGAATTAAAGGTAAAATCAATATTATTAAACTATCTAGGGTTGTGAATCCTTCCAATATCTTATAAAGATGAAGTGGTTATCTCATGTTTGTGTAATCTATTAGTTTACTAACCTGGAACACGAAATTATGCAAAACCCTATGTCGATGGTCAGATGCAAATACCCAGTGTAACCCAATTAATCATATGTCTATGTCAACCAAGTTACCTGGATTCATTAAGATTAAGTTCCAATTGTAGCTACCCCCACCCGACAGGTATATGTCTATCATGTAAGGAAATCTATTAAAGAGTTATCTATCATCAAAGAAGATCGTGGGCTATTAAGTCTAAGGCTGAAATCTAAAATTCATTTGTCAAGTTTATTTTAAGTTTACCACATCAATCTTATTAATGACCAGTTAACAAGAAGCATTAAGCTTAAGGCTTAATAAATAAACCTTTATATTACCCAAACTATAAAATAACCCCTTATAAACCGGTGATATTGGATTTCATCACAACCCCAGATAACAGGTTTAGTTACGACACATATCTAAGGCTAGTAAAAGCTTAAATAAAGTAAATGACATAAAGTAAATGTTAGAAATTAAAAAGGTAAATAAAACAGTAAAGAAAATGATGGGGGTTAGAGGATCCACTTTTATTACTTCTAATTTAGAGCTCTCACTTATTATAATATATTAACTTTGCATGACATTACCAACCGACCATAAAGGCTGTATCCTGATTAAGTCAAATTTATAATTAATTTCAACCGACCATAAAGGCGGTATCCAATTTAGTCAGGTTAAAATCAATTCAATTAAAGTCCAACCGACCATAAAGGCAGTATCTCATTAAGTCACGTTTTAGATAGTTTATATATTATAATTAAGGGAGATTAATCTAAATATTAGTAATAAAATCTTGACCTTTCACCCCAGCAGAGGGAAGTTACCTCCTCATGCTAAACAGTAAAATAAAGACTGAAAAGTAAAGAAAAGAAAGAACTATTGCGTAAAATAAATAAAATTAAATACAGAAAGTTGTAAATAAACAAACAAGATACAATCTTCTTAGTATTCTTAAGGAATTCCTTAGAAGAAAGTATGAATTTACAACTGAAATCAGCCTGAATTTATAGGCATCCATGGGTCTCACGCGTGGCGACGCGCACGACCTTGTGCGTCGCGACGCGCCGTTGATTTGTGCCACGTGGTGCGCGGCTTTCGGAGATGAGGACACGTGGCTGACGGTAGAATTATTGGCTCGGCGTCGCGATGCGTAAGGGTGTGCGCGTCGTGATGCTGACGTCAGCAAAGATGTGGATTTTTGGCAGCATGAGATGACGACACGTGTCCGGCGCACGTTAGCAGATTTGCTGTGATGTTGACATGTGGCAGACACATGTTAGCAAATGCGTATGATAACAAACTTCTCTGATTATGACACGTGTCCAGCGCATGTTAGCAGTATCCGGCGCACGTTAGCAGACACGTATTTTAGCACGGCGCATTTTAGCAAACGGCGCATTTTAGTAGGAAATTTACATTTTTGCCCTTTTTGTCCGTTTTTCGCTGGTTTTACCCCGAATTGATTCCAGAGAGTCATGTTATTTTATTTATCTACAAAATACCACAAAACACATCAAAATATTCACAAAACTCAAGAAACTATACAAAATATTAAGTCAAAGGGACGGTAAATATTGATATATTTACCGCTTATCATAGCCGATAGTATTTGGGCCATAACTTTCTCATACGAACTCCGATTTTTATGAATTATATATCTTCGGAAATCTAAGATCGAGACCTACAACTTCCACAATGAATATTTTTCCAAATTCGGACTGAAAATAGGTCAAAAATACAAGTCAAAATTTGGATGAATAGTAATTTTGGACCCAAATAGAAGAATCTCAAACTTTCTCCAAGATTCCATATTTTTCTCCATTTTTCCTAATATTAAATAACCCCGACTATATAAAGAGTATACTATTCATTAAATCACAAAAATTAAAAAGAAAGAAAGAAAAGAAGGAAGAAGCAATGTGGGAGAGAAGAAGAAGAAGAAGAAGAGAGAAAAGGAAAGAAAAGAGAGAAAAGAAAGAAAGAAGATGAAGCAAGGAAGAACATAGACCTCCTTGGAGGGCTTGAAAGATTAAGAAAATCAAAGAAAGAGAGGTAAACAAATTATTACCCAAGTTGAAATACTTGAGCTTTAATAATTTGATAATTATAGTGTGTTGAGAGTTTGAGTATGATGATGATTAAGTGGTTAATAAGTATGAAAATAGATGATGTTGAGTATGGATCAAATTGGGGTATTGAGCTAATTAGGGGTTATGAGATTTAAGAAATTTAAAGATTGCTTTGATGATGTTATATGATAGGTTGGATATGATTTGGCATTGAGAATAATATTGATTTTGTTTTGGAGATTGGTTAAAGTAAATTTCTTGTGTGGAGATATGGTTTAAGTGTTAAGAAGATTAAGTGGAAAGCATGATGTTAAAACCAGAATTTGGTCTTGTGTCGCGACGTAGAACGCTCCGCATCGCGACGCGATCTGGGGATTTTCCCAGAAATGCTTCTGGTATGATTTGTGTCGCGACGTGAAAGGTTTGTGCATCACGATGCGCATAGAAAAAGTTTGGGTACGTCTCTGGACGATTTGTGTCGCGACGCGCATAGCCTTGCATCGCAACGCGTGGTCAAATAATTACCTAAATCAGTTTCAAACCATCTCAGTTTCACCCGAACGCATTAGAGGTTACCCTATAAGTCCCATATCGACTCGTATGTATATATTACATCATGATATGTGTACGATACCCACAGAGTGATAACGCTTACTTGAATAAGCAAATTTTAGCCTGATTCCGTAGTGCGTTTCTTAGTCCATTTCTAATCTAGTTTATCCAATATAGATCATCGCAGGAACCAGAGTTTTCTCAGCAAGCGAGTAATGCCAGCCAGACTTCCTAACAGTGAGTGGACATTCTTTCCTTAAATTAATTTTTATTTTATTGTTTTAATATCAAACTTAATTTTTACGCTTTAGGGCGTTAGTTGATTTTCATTACAGTTATTTCATGAAAGGTTATGTTTATGTTATGTTTGAGAAAAGAAATGTTTTCATAGTTTGATTTTATGATTTTTCGAGACATGGGGGAAAAACCCACCTCAATATGCAACTTGATATAGACGTAGAATTGACGGACAACACATGTGCACATGTAGAGGACTGGGGGGACGGCGATATGTAACGCCCCCAGATCCTAGTTCAGGACTAGGGATGATAGATGCCCATAAATCCTAGATTCAGAGCTTGAAGGGTAGCATAGATCTGCGCCACTAGTTCTAGTTCAGTGGCTTGGGGGACGGCGACACGTAACGCCCCAAGAACATTAGTTTCAGGGACAGTAGTGGCATGCTTTGGGGGACGACGATACGTAACGCCCCAAAATCATGAATTTACAATTCTGGTTTTAGTGAGACATATGGGGGGACATCGATATGTAACGCCCCCATACATCAAGTTTTTCAGAAATATATCAGTTTTCAGTCATCAGGTTTTCAGAAAACAGTTTTTAGAAACCAGATTTCAGAAATAGTTTTCAGAATAAATCTTTCAGATACAAGTTTACAAAACAAGACTTTCAAACAGATTTCAGAAAGATAAGTTTTATAAAAGAGATTTCAGACGAAGTTTTTAGAAAAAGAGTTTTCATATAAAGTTATTTATGGAACTTTGGGTTTAGAACCAAATATTTTTATATCAGTATTTCAGTTTTTCGTCCACTCACTTAGATCATACAACGATCTAACCCCCATTCCAGTTTTTTATTGTTGCAGGTATTCTCGGAGGACGAGCTCGGGAGGACGGATACTGATGCAGTCACTAGGGTATGGAGCCCATTAGTTCAAGCTAGAAAGAGTAAAAGTCCAGTCACTGTCATAAAAGTCATGTATTAGTATTTGGCTTATGTATAGTCATTTTAAAAACAAGTGTTTATAAGTTTACAGTTTTTAATAATGAACTTGTTTCCATGTTGTCGAGTTTGGGCATTGGTTCCATAAATTATAATTTGATTGAGAAAAGAGAAATAATGTAGTTTATAGTTAGAAGAGCATTGGCTCAGGGGAATAGTGCGGCCTATTCCCTGCCGGTAGCATTTTCCAGATCAAGGATGTTACATATAGGTTCGGAATGGTCCTTTACTGATGCAAGTATAATATCCAGACTCAAAGGAGGATCCACATGTCTCATAATGCAAGAATCACACAAAATAATTTATATTTCTAACGACAACATACATCCACAAAATTAATAAAGGAAACAGTAATAATAACATTAAAATAAATTTGGCCGGACATGTATTAAATTAAGCCGGATATATGTCTCTACTACATGTCCGGCCGGACTGTTGGGGTTGGTGCTCAGAGCGCCAATCCGGGCCGTATTTATGTCAGATTCTTGAATACGAACATTCCCTTATTCCATAATATTACTTATTTATGGTTGCACCTCTTGTTCTTATATACATATTCGATCTGATTACGATTAGATTGAAACTAAATATGGTTTAGTGATATGTATATATTAGACAAAGGCTCGATAATATATAATGCAGTACACAATTACAAAGTTAGTTTGTAATTGACATTGGGAAGTGTCACTGCTATATGTATATTATCATACATAGTTCCTGGTCAAGATTTGCTAACACGGGTCGGTTAGTCAAATCCGTTGAGACCAGTACATGTCGTATATCGAGACTTGGTCCGATGGTTTATCCCAATGAACCATGAGTCTAGGGAGACTCGTATAGACGTGTAGGTGTTTATAGTGGATAAACACTGAACGGCTCACCGAAGATTCTTAATGGATGGTACGCCAACGTCAATAAGAATCTTCTCGGGTTGAGTAGCATAATGGTCCTTCGACTTGAGACACCACTATGGATGTATGAGACATCCTCCACACTTAGATGGCAGTCACGTCACCGATCTATTTAGATCAGACCTCCACCTGTTCGTTGGGTGTGTATCGATCCTCAGGATATCATGTGTGTGTCAAGATAGGATCCGTCAGTTCTGTGTACAGAGCATAGGTAGTCCATATATATTTAGCAGTATGTTAAATCTGTGGCCACAGTATACATCGGAAGTAAGTTCCGAGTGTTATTTAAAGATTGCTAATGGATACGTCGATGAGATAATACCTATAGAGATTTGACGTTTACATCTATATCTCTGGGATTATCCGGATACCTGTGACGGAGGGATTATACGTATGTAATGACCTCGACATGTATGATTCAGCTAGTTTATCCGTGATCGTCATAATCTACGGGTGGATAGATTATGTACATGAAATTGGATTTCGTGACGGATATACCTGAATCTAGAGAGTCTCAATAATGAAACATACTCGTAGAGCACTAGAGCAACATTTATGAATAATGATGATTATTTATAAATCGTTTAATCGTTAAACGAAAAATACATGCGAACGGGCCGAACCGTCATTTCCTAATTAATGTGTATTTGTATTTAATATATGATATTATTAAATACACATTAATAAATAGTCAAATAAAGGTATTTGACATATATCATCAATATATGTATTTGAGATATTTAAAGTAAATATAATACATATATTTGATATATTTGTATTTAATTAATTATTTAATTATTTAATTGTTAAATGATTAATATAATTAAAATATAAATATATCACCAAATGATAAAGTTAGGAAATGATTATAAGTGTAAATGTTTGACTTTACATTAAAGGAAAAGGTTGTCAAATTGATTTTGACTTCTTAAGATATTTGTTCGAAATTGTTTGAAAAATAAAAATATCTTTTTCCTTTATTTCTTCATAATTTCGGCCATACACTCAAATATAAGAGTTATATTATTCTTAGTTGCATTTATTGACTTAATTAAATATCTAATAAAGTGTTATTAGGATATTTATGCAAGTTGACCAAATGTAAGATGAAATGAAATTGAAATTACAAAACTTGTATTTCCTTTAGTGAATTTCGGCCAAGGCCACTTTGATACAAGTATATATTGTTTTTTCATTTCATTCTTCTTAAAATAATACACTTTAAAAGAAAAACTCCATTAATGGAAGCAAAGGAAGCTTGTGAGAAAGAAAGAAGAAATCAAAGAAAGCTTGGATTTTAGTGAGTTTTTCCAACTTGCTATTAGAAAGGAAAATGTTCCTTAGGATCTAGGCTTTAACATATGATGTTCTTAGGTTATTTCTTTCTTTATTCCTTGTGTTTTTGTTGATGGAAGTTTTGATGGAAGTGTTGAGCATGTATGATGAAGGAAGGTTGTGACTATTGTAGTTATAAGCTTTCTTTTAAGGTTTTGGAAACCATGTTGCTAATCTAGAGTTTTTGACCCACTCTTAGATGACCTAGATTTGATCTTGAGTTGTTTCATTGTGTTGAGACTTTGATTGGATGGAAGAAAGATGATTGAAGTGTTGGATTTAACCAATTTGGTCTAATTTGTCCAATTTGAGGAAATTGAAAAATTAGGGTTCTTGACCAATTCCAAATTTGGGGATTTTCATATATGTTGTGTATTTGGGTGTGTATATGATTCATATAAAGTTTTATGTTAATTGGATTACATTTGGATGTGTTTTGAAGCATGAAATGACCAAATGGACAAAATGCCCACCTTAGGTGACATTCGGCCAAATGAATAGATTTTGGGATTTTTGGTGCTTTGGTGTTTTGATGTTTTGAACATGCTAAGTTCATCTTAGAAATGATTTAGAATCATTGCAAATTGATTAGATCAATTTCGGACTAAAATGGACAAAATACCAAGTGTAAGGGCAATTCGGTAAATTCACTTAAATATGATTTATTGAATTTTATTTCATAATTTGATTATTGGATAATTAAATAAATATTTTTATTTAATTAATCCGAGAAAAATTTTTGAAATCGGAAGATACGATCTTCCGCCGCTTCCGCTGCGTTACCGGATTTAGCCCTAAAACCCCTACAAACGGACGTATAAGAAGGCTAGCCGGATTTATTGTGTAAGCTAATAGGATCGAAGACTCAGAATTACGTCCAGCTAACAGTTATAATAATACTAGTAACATTTAGATCAAGAGTGAAGCAGTAAATAAAGTAAATAAACATTTAACTACATAAAAAAAACAAAAAAAAAACAATATGATAATGATGAGAAACAGAAATAAAATTGCGCACACATGTTTTCATGTGGTACATGGAATTGTATCCCGAGTGCAAACCATACTACTGACCCTTCAGAATCGGCTATGAAATCTACATCCGATTTCCATCCTATATACCACAGAAAATAGGCGGCCAGATGTAACATGTTGAGTGGCCAGAATTTCTGTATGACGAGTGCATGTTCAGCCAGATATACGACGTTAGAATAAAGATAAAAAAATGTTGAGTTTAGGGTTTTGGGGACCCCAGGTCATACCTTTGAGTGTAACTCGGCTAACACCTCTAAAGGTTTGGTTTGGGCCGCTAGGTCTTACTGGAGATGAGAAACAGGCTGCTGTGTTTTTTAGTTTCTTACGTTCTTCAGAATTTGATCCCCTCTTTGTGTGTTTTGATCCCATTTTTGTAGTACATAGGGTTTGGTTTACAAGGAAAAGATTCATATATAAAGAAAATCAATTAAGAAAGAAAGTAAGTTGTTATGGAAATTGGTTAAGAATGAAAGATATCGAATCTTTCTGCAAAACTGAAAATCCGACGCATATCTGGCTGGTCTTTATAGCATATCCGACCGGGCTTGATTTAGATGTTCGACCAGACATATGTAACATCCGGATGGGCTTGGTCTCTAACTCTTTTAGATCTTCTGGGGTTTCTTTCCCTTCCAACATTAAACCTGACAACTTTCTCAGACCTTTCAGGTGTTCCCATAAGAGACTCATCATCGGATTATATGTAAAAATATAATGTCTACAATAATAAAATAGATGTTAAAAAAAACATATATACAACATGAACATTTTGAGTAATATTTAAATATACATAGATCAACTTAAAAATATGCTCAAACTATAAGGACTAAATAAATATTTACCCTTCATAAATGGAGAGAAATTCAATTATAGGTGGTAAAACGAATTGACGAATCAAATTTCTGTCAAATCGTAAATGAATCGAATGAAAATATGATGGATTCATATTCGGTTTGTTTACTAAACGAATCCTAATATCAAGATTCATATTTGATTCTTTAATAAACGATTAAAATCAAATTGATTTATTTACTAAACAAATCAATTTTTTCGGATCCATGTCATCTTTAATGCTAATCAAATTGAATGAATAAATGAATGCTGAGCCAAATTGATACCCCTATATTCCATAAACGGAAAAATTATATAACATTAGTATCATGCCGCATGTAATAACTTAATAATATATTGTCATACATGTTAAAATATTAAAAAACTACTAAATAATTGATAACTATATTTTTAATATAATTATATATGTCATTTACTTATTAATTAATAGTACCATATTACCTATACCTATATTGTACTAAACAATTACTCCGGACTTTCTTTGGGAGTAAAGTTTGGGTTTGAAAAAAAGTTTCGGTACTTTAAATTCTGATCTTCATTCATCATTTTTCCAATCCCGTTTGCCAGTGGTAGATTTTTTTTTTTTTTTTTTTAATGTTTTCATAAATTATAAAATTGACATTTTAGCGTCATAATCGATTAAGACCCAAGTGTGAGAGGACTCGTGTAGAAATTTTCCCTTTGCATAAGTTGTCCAGTCATGCCAGTTTGACAAAGCTGCCAAATACTGACTTGCTCGACGAACGGAAACTTGCCAACAAATTGATTTATAAGTGATTGAGTGGTTTAAATTTAAAGCAATGGTTATCACTAAGTCAAGGAAATTGACTCTAGACGCTCATTTTCTCATCTCTCTATTACTGCAACGACTTTGTAAACATATTGAAATATATTCATATTAACCACTCCTTGACAAGATATTATGAGAGTTGAAATTATAAGCATTTTGATATGTTTTGAACTTCATTACTTATGATGGAAATGAAATAATGATAAACGGAAGTGGTTCCAAATAGAATATGAGAAAATGCCCAATTACCTCACCAACCACACACTGATTAGCACACCAATAGTGACTGATGATAAATGAAATCTTAAACCCATTGACATGCCAGTAACACAGTCATTGGCACACCAACGAGAGCTAAAAAAAGGATTACTCTTTGACTCTCATTGGCCCTCCACTTACTAGCCCATTGGTGCGCCAATGAGCCTGTTACATGAAAAAAATTAGAAATTTCATCTACAAAAGGAAAAGTCCCCATAAAGCCTAGATGTCCATAACCTAAGGATTCCTAATTTTAGAGAGGAAAAAAATAAGGAAAAACACCCTAAGTAAGGTAAAGAACACTAGATCCAATTTATTTAACTAAAGATTGAAGTAGAAATTCTCCCAACGAGTTTTTCTTACCTTTTAGTCTTTTCAATTATAATGTGTTCTTACTTTGTAATAATGAATTTATTAAATTTAAAAAATATGATTGGAAACTAGTTTATTAATTTAGAGTTCTAATGGAGCCTATACACAGTTTTTAATTTAATGCATTTTTTTTATTACTTTTGGGTATTGTTTTTGGATTATTTATCATTCTCTATATATAATATTTTATGTCGCTTGATCACTAATAGAAAAGTCATGGTAAACCCTAATGAGCTTGGAAAAGAGAATTTTGGATTAGTCAAGGAAATTGATAACGTGTGATCGTATTGTTGGGGCGGTTGTGGGACCCTTAGGGTCGGATTGATGCCCCACGCAGCGGAAGTGGGTCTAACCCATAGATATCAAGCATGAGTGTATTTTTAAATTATTTTATGGAATATTATATTCCATTATGAGTCCGTAGGAAAACATCGAGGCTGAATCGGAGTCCGGAAATTCAAGAACGGAGAAAATGAAGATTCAGAGCTCATGGGCAGCAGCTCTCGGCGTGTCGCGACGCGCAGGCTTGGGAGTCGCAATGCCCAATCTGTGAATGCTTAGCATCGCGACGCACAAGGGTGAGAGTCTCGACGCCCACAGCTCTGAGAGCTAAGTTTCGAGACGCCAGAGATTCGAGTGGAGACGCTGCCCTGTATAAAATGTTGGCAGAGAGCAAATTTACCTTGAATTTAATTCAAAATATTTCTAATTTTCTCCAAACACTTCAATACACCTAAATTCCAATTTTAACATCAAAACCAACATCAACACATGTTATATAACAAACATACATGTATTCTAAATACTTATATGTATTAGTTTGAATCAAAACACAAACCAGATTAGAATCCCATAATGAAGTGACTCATGGACAATTTTAGGTCACTCAAAGGTGGTCAAGTGATTCTAGAATGGTAGCCATAGCTCCAAGCTATTATCTAGAGTTGCAAACTCTAATTTTATGTTTATGTCCAACATAAATATGTTGACTCAATCACTAGCAAATTGTGTTTATGTTTCCAAAGCATCCATACACAATTTACTAGCGTAATTTCAACTTCAAGCTATGTTATTAGGTATCCAACACTTAATACATCACTATCTGTGTCACTAATGAAAACATAGCTTTATAGAAGATCAAACTTACCTAGTAAGCTTGATTCCAAGATCTAACATTCTTCTCCTTGTTGAAATGTTGTGGAGAACTTCCAAAGCTAGCAAGCTTGATTCTAAGATCCAATCCGGATTCCAATGCTAGCAAGCTTGATGGCAATATCCAATTTTTTTTCTCCTGGTTGAAATATTGTAGAGAACTTCCAAAGCTTTTATAAATATTTCTTTTACTTAGGCTAATATTTCTAATTCTTCCTTGTTTTAGCTTTCACAAGCTTAATTTTTTTAAGCTTTTGCTGGATTAAAAACTTGCTCAAGCTTGCATTTTATAACAAAGCTTATGTAATTTTTAATTAATAAAAGTTCCAAACAACTTTTATGTGAGCTTAATCCAATTTGTCCAAATATGTATAATTAGGTTTGACTAATCACCTTTGTCTACCACTTTAATTTAATCTAGTTAAATCTAGACAAAGTTTAACCAATGGATTAGTTGATTGTATACTACTTTGATTTAATCCAATTAAACCAATCCAAATACACCTATTATTACATATTTATAATTACCAAAATATCCTCCAATGGTAGAGATATTTATGAAATTACAACAAAGCCCTTGTACATTTACTGCCTCGCAATTGGTAAAACCATACATTTCTAACATTTTATCTATTTACATGGATTGTGACAGCCCTATAAGCTTCCTAACTCTATCCCGATAGAGATTTATACCCAGTATATAGGAAGCTTCACTCATATCTTTCATGGAGAAGTTCATGCTCTCACTAATTTTCTTATAAACACACGGTTCTTCTTTATTCTTAATAAATCAAGATAATCTAATTATCTCATCAAAATGATGATTATAGATTCGATATGCTTGTTTAAGTCCATAAATCGACTTCTTGAGCTTACAAACCAAGTTTGAAGTCTCACTGGATACGAAACCCTCTGGTTGTTCTATATATATATCCTCATCGATGTAAGATCCCTCTCCCGGAGATGCTACCGGCAGGGAATAGGCCGACCTATCCTCTTGAGCCTTTGACTATGACCAACACTACTAACTCATTTCAATATAAACTCATGCATGAGACCATTGCCCAACTCAACAACATAAGATACATCTCACATACTAATAACTGTGAACTCAATAACAATACATTATATGTCTCTGTCATGAACACTTTAATTTATTTACTCAAACTTTACTATACAAATTTCTGATACGTGACTTTACTCTAACTCTGACTGAACCGTGTCTCTGACTTGACCTGGTGGACTCAAACACCCTAGTGACTGCCATCAGTATTCGTCCTCTCGAGCTCGTCCTCCGATAACCTACAAAACAGAAGAACTGGGAATGGGGGAGGGTTAGATCGTTTGAACTACCTAGTGAGTGGACAGTTTAAAATGAATACTGAAATGTTTTTATGAAAATTCTTAGTTCTAAAACCGAAACTGTCTCAAGAAAATCATCTTTTCTAAAAACTCTTTTCCTTCTGAAAAACTCTGAATTCTTTTGGTAAACTGATCTCTCTTGAAATTTTTTTCATAAAAGTTATATTTTCTGAAAATCTGTTTCTGGAAATCTGTTTCTGAAAATATATTTCTGAAAAATCTGTATCTGTAAATCCGTCTCTATAAATCTGGACGTATGAGGGCCTTACGTCTCGCCGTCCCCCCATACGTCAAATCTGATGGTCTTGGGGTATTATGTCTCGCCGTCCCCCAAGCCACGGAATTGACATCGGGGGTGTGGATCTATGCTACCCTTCTGACTCTAAATCTGGGGTCCAGAGGTGTTACGTCTCACCGTCCCCCTAGCCCGGAATCTGGGATCTAGGGGCATCTGTCATTCATAGTCCTGAACTACGTGTGCACACGTTCTCTGAGTCCGTCGATTCCATGTCTGTACCAAGTTACAACTGATGTGGGTTTTTCCCTCATGCCTCCAAAATCACAAAACCATGCTTTGAAAATTATCTATTTCTAAAACATTTCTCAAAACATTTATGTTCATAAAATATTTGAGATAAAAATTTGGTTAACGCCCTAAATGCGGAAAAATAAGTTTCAATTTAAAAACTTAAGTGATACAACTTGAGAAAGGGGTCCACTCATAGATTTTTAGATTCTGACTGACATTACTTTACTTCGGCGTAAGAGATTGCGGTTTTTGCAACGATCAATAATTGGTGAACTTGATTAGAATATAGGCCGAGAAATATATTTCGGAATTGGGCTAAGTTTATTTAGTCAAGTACTTGCTATCATTACATGGCATATCATACTTGTGTTATGATGTAATGCGTGTACATATGTCGATACGAGACCCTTAAGATGTCCTCAAACTTCCTAAAATGATTATGAAATGAATTGAAACTGTTTATGTATTGTGTGTCGCAATGCCAGGTCTGGCATGTCACAACACCATGCAAGCAAAGCCAGACAAAGAGCATATTCTGTTTCGCGTCGCGACTCTAAAAGCTCCGTGTCGCGACGCCCACCTAATCAGACCCGAAGCAAAGCTTCTGCTTGTTATGCGTCGCGACGTAAAATGTTGAACGTTGCGACACTCACACAATCAGGCCCGAGGTAGTGAGCCTCTGATTCTTACGCGTTGCGACTCAAGGTTTTAAGCGTCGTGATGCTAAGCCAATTTCCAGGGCCTAGCATAACTTTATAATGTCTAACTTGCCCAAATGCACTTCCAACACTCCCACACTATAACCTTCACACAAGAAACTCTTTAAACTTCAACATTTACACATCATATACTAATATACCATCATCAAATCAACCCTATAATATCTTAAATCTCAATTTACTCAATATATAGGATTTCCATAAATTTGGACATTTCTCAATACAATTAGTTTCCTAGTTTATTATCCACTTAAATGCAATCCTTAACATGCCAATAACACTAACATAACATCACTTAATCAAAATCCCACAATTCAAGTTTTGGATCAAGATTCCTGACCTCAACTTATTGGATTTCTTTCACCAATCAAGCCTTCTAACGTTGCTATTCCTCTTCTTGGTTTTTTGTGTGTTGGTTTCATTTCCTTTTTCTTTAGTTTGGGTGAGAAAATGACTTCTCTTCTTCTTTTCCCTTCCGTCTTCTTCCTTCTCCCTTCTCTCGTTTCTCATTCTTCTCCCAAAAACTAAGGATTAATGAATAATGCTTCCTTTATATACTAGTGGCTGAAAATAAAATGATTTAATGGAGATAAAAATCATAATTTTAGAGAGTTTTCTAGATAGGTCATCAGGTACTATTCATCTAAAGTTTTTATTTGTGTTTTGGACCTATTTCTGGTTCGAATTTGGAAAAATATCCAACACAAAAGTTAAAGGTCTTGGTCTTAGATTTCCAATGATATAAAGTTCATAAAAATCGTAGTTCATATGAAAAGTTATAGCCCAAATACCGTGGGCTATTCAGATTGGATATTGGAATAAATTATGTATAAAAGCTTCGAGGAATTTGTCAAATGTCCAAAAAAATCATTTCACGAGCACATACTTGTTTGTTCATGATTTACATAATGTATTATGCCATCCATGAATTAGTAGTCTGTAACATCCCCAATCCGGGAGATGCTACTGGCAGGGGATAGACCGTACTATCCCCATAAGCCTCTGACTTCTGATAACTGCTATTCTTATCTCACATATATATAAACTCATATATGAGACCCTAGCTCAACTCATCGACCATGTATGCATAATACTCTTACTACTAAATACTCTGATTAAATACACATTTCAACAATGACAATAACTTCTATAATACAATATACATATGACCATCATTGTATAACATATATGTTATAAGACACTCTCTGACTCTGACTGAACTGGACTTAATCTCTGACTTGACCTGGTGGACCAACTCCCCAGTGACTGCCATCAGTATCCATCCTCCCGAGCTCGTCTCCCATGAACCTGCAAAACAAAACACTGGGAATGTGGGGGTTAGACCATTGTACGATCTAAGTGAGTGGACGAAAACTAAAATACTGTTATAAAAATATATGGTTCTAAAACCAAAGTTTAAGAAATGGTTTTATACGAAAACTCTTTTTTCTGTCTGAAAACTCTGGGCTTCTTTCTAAAAATCTCTTCTGAACTCTTTCTGTAAAACTTATCTTTTCTGAAAGTTTCTTATAAAACTATTTTTTTCTGAAAACTTTCCTTTCAAGAAAATCTTTTCTGAAATCTATATCTGAAATAAAAACTATTTTTGAAAACCGGTCTCTGTCTCTGAAAACCTGACGTATGGGGGTGTTACGTATCACCGTCCCCCCATACGCCTAACTAGATCCAGGAATGCAAATCCATGACTTTGGGGCGTTACGTATCGCCGTCCTCCAAAGCATGCCACTTCTATCCCTGAAACTAGAACTGGGGGTGCAGATCTATACTACCCTCCAAGCTCTGAAACTAGGATCTAGGGGCATCTGTCATCCCCAGTCCTGAACTAGGATATGGGGGCATTACATATCACCATCCTCCCAGGCCTCTACATGTGCACATGTTATCCATCAATTCCATGTCTCTATCTAGTTACATACTGAGGTGGGTTTTTTCCCATGCCTCGAAAACCATAAAATCATATCTAAATCATCTAACGCCCTAAAGCGTAAAAAAAATAAGTCTGATATGAAAAATAACAAAATGAAAGTCAATTAAAAGGAAAGTGTCCACTCATTGGTTGGAATATAGCTGGTGCTATACCACTTCATCGAAGGAAATTACAATTCCTGCAATGGTCTATAAGTGGTAACTTAGTTAGATTATAAACCATGAGACAAGTTCGGAACTAGGCTAAACTTCTCAATTCAGGTACGTGATATCGTCACTTGGTATATCATGCTTGTAATAAGATATAATGTATGTACGCGAACTGATACGAAACCCTAAGGTTGGTCTCTAATACGCTAGGGTGGAACTGGGATGGTTTAAAACTAATTTGGGATGGTTTTGGGCCACGCGTCGTGACGCTCAACATTCTAGAAACATCATGCCATTCTTCCAGTACGCGTCATGACACAAGCCTTTATGCGTTGCGACGCGAACCAGTTTTCCAGGATTCTGTGCTTGTTTTCTTCAAAGTCCATCTTACACCAAAAGCACCACAAACACTTCCATAACAAAATTATTACACAAACCAACTTATTGAACTTCAAATTCAAATATTCTATATCAAATTAACATCCTCCATAATTCTTTAGTCTCATCATTATTGTTTTTTAATTAAACACTTAAAGCTTCCAAAATTTGGGCATTTTATTCT
The DNA here is from genome assembly GCA_019454045.1 of Zanthoxylum bungeanum. Lineage (NCBI taxonomy): Eukaryota > Viridiplantae > Streptophyta > Magnoliopsida > Sapindales > Rutaceae > Zanthoxylum > Zanthoxylum bungeanum. The sequence continues at coordinate 68,974 of SKCR01030732.1, forward strand.
ACCATCAATTTCTTTACTTGTCAATCATAAAAATGCAATTTCTAGCATGCCAAAAGCCTGATTCTATCATTATACTCCTAATGGGTATTTAGAACTTGTTTCATATTCCTTCTTTCATATTCATTCTTCTTTCTTCTTTCTCCTTCTTCTTTTTCTTCTCTTCTACTTCTTTCTCATCTCACGTCTCTCTCTCTTTTTCTTTCTCAAATCTTAAAGATTTGTGAATAGTCCCTCTTTTATATAGTAGGGGCCAATTTGACTAATTGGCAATGTTTTGATTTAAAGAAAATTAGAAATTTTGAGAGAAGTATGAAATTCTCTAGATGAGTCCCGAGTTACAATTCATCTGAAATTTTGATCTGCATTTTCGATTTGCTTCTGGTCCGAATTTAGAAAACTATTCAATGCAGAAGTTGTAGATCTCGATCTCGAATTTTTGATAATATAAAATTTGTTAAAATCAGAGATCGTATGAAAACATTATGGCCCAAATACTATGGGCTTTCCTGAGCGAAACATTATACAGTTTCGTATCAAAATTTCAGGGAATTTACTTATTGTCCCCAAAGTCGTTCATGAGCGTATATGTGCCCCGACATAATTTATATTATGTTTCCTTCGTCCCGTAATGTAATAGTACTACAATGTAACAGTAGTAGAGACTACATGTCGTTATATAGTCATCGGGATTACCGGTGATACAATCAATGAATCCATTTAGGAGTGCGGTTTTCACATCCATCTGTCATATCTCATAGTCATGATATGCATCAATGGCTAAAAGAATCATAATTGATGTTAGCATGGCTACTGGTGAACAAGTTTCCTCATAGTCAATCCCAGGACGTTGAGTGTAACATTTCGCTACCAGTCGGACCTTAAAGGTTTCCACTCACAAATCAGATAAGGATCTAAGGTAAGATCTTCAATCAAACCATCCTTAACCAATTTTGATAGGAGTCTAACACCTATGTGGCCCAATCTCATATGTCATAATTTAGTATTATTTAATTCAGATATTTTACTTGTATTTCCTCTACATTAAAGACATCTCGATATGTTTCCAAAACATAATGACCGTTAGATAAAGAATATTCACATATCAAATAGTTATCTTTATCATATAAACATAAAACACTATCTTTAATGTTTATTTTATATACATCTTTATCCAATATCGGTAACGATATTATCTATTTAATAAAAGAAGGTACATATTAACAGTCATTTAAATTAATTTACATCTATTAGGGAGATCTAGAATAATTGTTCATATGGTCTTGACATCCAATGTCTCGCCATTGCCAACTCAAAGCTGGATGTCCCATTTGTTTATCACTCTCATGGCTTGCATGGAGTTACAACTATAAGTAGGACTACCGATGTCTAACACCCAACCGCTATTTGCATCTAAGGCTAATGAGATGTCAATAATAGGAAAAATACAAAGCGTACCTGTGATTACTACTTTTCCTTCAGCTCTGGACAATCACGTTTCCGATGTCCAAATTTCTGGCAATGTAGACATGCATCACGAGCTACACGCGATCTTATATTTTATTTCTTGGATTCTTTCTCCTTATTTCCCATTTTAATCTTTTTAGACTTCCTACAAGTCTTTGAAGAGCTTGCTCTACCATTGAGGTACATAGTGAGATTCTCTTTCTTCAAATCATGTTCCGCCGAGCATAACATGTTGTGAAGCTCTTCATATATGGCTTGCATCGAATACATCACAAAGCCATCATATGTATCGGGTAAAGAAGACAAAATCAGATTTTGGCCTAGCCTTTCATCTATCATAATGTCTAGTCATTCCAAATATCAGATCTGGTCAATCATGTTCAAAATGTGAATGCTAACCATTCCTTCATCCTTGAGCATAGCATGAAATAATTCCTTAGACCTACGATATATCTCAATTTCTTGATTTGCTTTGAACATCTCATTGAGTATTATCATAATACTCCAAGTATTTTATAACATCCCCGATCTGGAATATGCTACCGGTAGGGAATAGGCCGTACTATTCCCCTGAGCCTCTACCATTCTAACTATAAACTACATTATTTCTCTTTTCTCAATCAAATTCTTATTTATGGAACCAATGTCCAAACTTGATAACATGAAAAATAAGTTTATTAACAATAACTGTATACAATAAACACTTGTTTTTACAATGACTATCCATAACTCAAATACTAATACAGGACTTTTATTATACTCTGACTGACTCCAATTGGACACTTACTCTTTGACTTGGACTGGTGGACTCTGATGAGTGATAAATGTATCACTATTTCCCACTCATTTAACTTAATATTTTGTATAGTTTCTTGAGTTTTGTGAATATTTTGATGTGTTTTGTGTTATTTTGTAGATAAATAAAGTTTCAGGACATTCTGGAGGTGATTTGAAGAAAAATTGTGAAATTTGGTGAAATTTGGAAAAAAAGGGTATTTTGGTAATTTTGGATGTCCCGACACAAATTTTGGTAATTTTGGGCATCCCGACACTAAAATAAAGTTTCAGGACATTCTGGAGGTGATTTGGAGCAAAATGTGAAATTTGGCGAAAAAAGTATTTTGGTAATTTTGGGCATCCCGACACCGAGGGTATTTTAGTAATTTAACCACCATGCCACGTGTCAAAGATTCAACGAGCCGTCATTTTTAGCACACCATGCCACGTGTCGAAAATTCAGCGATCCAAAAAAAAATAATATAAAAAATAAAAATCAGAAAAATAATAAAAAAATAAAAATCAGAAAAATAATAAAAAAATAAAAATCAGAAAAATAATAATAAAAAATTAGATTTTTTTTGCCTATAAATAGATTTCGAATTTTTAGTTTCAAATGTACCTCTTCCTCTGAAATCCTTATAAATAATTGAGAGTTCTTCATATTTTCTTCTTTTATTCAGTTTTATTTACACTTTGTAGTAGTAATTCTATCCATCCATGAGGGGGTAACGTCTCTATGCTGAGGTAATAAGGTAATTCTTTTACTTTTGCTATTTAGATTAATCTCCCTTAAAATATAATATATAAACTATTTAAAATCTGAATTAATAAAAAGATACCGCCATTCTAGGTCGGTTGGTTTAAATTTATATTTCTGTTCCGCCTTATGGCTGGTATATTTGAATTTGACTTAATCAGGATACCGCCATTCTGGACGGTTGGTTTAAAATATCACAAGATTATATATATTTTATGGGAGATATCTAAATAGTGAATAGTAGAAGTTAATTCCTTTTACCTTAGCATTTCTTTTATTACTTTTCAGCAATTTCATTTTATGTCTTTTAATTTATATCAGCTTTAGTTATGTGTTGTAACTAAGTTAAATATCTAGGGTTGTGATAAAATCTAATATTACACCGATTTAAAAAAGGGTTAGATTATAGTTTGGGTAATAAAAGAATTATTTGTTGAGTCATAACCTTAATGCCTTTTTATTAACTGATCACTAATAAAATTGATTAGATAAAACTTAAAATGAACTAGACATAGGGATTTTAAGTTTAAAGACCTTATCTCAACAACCCACGATCTTCTTTAAGGATAGATAAACCTTTAATAGATTTCCTTACAGGATAGGAATATACCTGTCGGGCGGGGGTAATCAATAATTGGAATTTAATCTTAATGAATCTAGGTAATTAATTGACATAGACATATGGTTCAATTTGATTATTCTAGGTATTTGTAAATGACCATCGGAATAGGCTTTTACATAATTTAGTATTCCAGATTAATAATTCAATAATTTACCTAACTATGATATAACTACTTCATCTTTTAAAAGATATTAGAAAGATTCGCAACCCTAGATCTTTGAGTCTTTTATTTTCCTTAGTATTTTCTTTTGTCTTTTTATTTATTTATTATTTAGCAAATCTTCAAGCAGATCATTTCAAGCAATCATTCACTTCTCCCTCAATTAGATATTTGTAAATAAATAGTATCAACAACTAATAACAACAATAGGAATTAAGTCCTCGTGGGATCGATATTTTTATATACTACTTGAACGATACGTGCGCTTGCGTTATACGTGTGTGTTTACGCCGGTCAAGTTTTTGGCGCCGTTGCCGGGGACTTATTTTTCTTGAGTTATTAATTTTGAAGCTATCTAATTTACTTGTATCTAATTTTCTTTATTATTATCTGTACTTTTTATTTCTTTCTTTTGTTTTCAGGTGATTGAAAAAATGGAACATTTTGAAACATTACAAGCTTTACTAGAAAAAGATACACCCCCAATCCGGGAGCAACAGTCTAGTTTTCTGAGGCCTGTTGTCCAGCCCAACAACTATCACTGGAAGCCAGAACCAAGCAACACTACATTTGCTCATCAGAATGAATTGGGGAGATGTGTAATTTGATGGTAACCACCCGAGCGATCAATGTATATACCTTTCAGAGTGGCAGAATTATTGGAATCATTCAAGGTATGTAGAATCATCACATTTTCCATCTTATCCACCATCTATCTACGATCTTCATCAAGAACCAGATCCATCAGAGGAAGATCAGTTGATTCACATGCTCAAAAATTTGTTCGAGGAACGGGAAGCTCAATTTAATGTAAAAATTCAGAGTCAAGCAGCGTCTATACAAAGGATGACAGATCAAGTTAGACAATTAACAGAGAACCTGAATCACATATCTCACGAGCAAATTCAAATAATACTTGAAGAAGCCTTCGAATATCCTGAGATTCATCATGACATCATAACAGAGGACGAGGCTGAGCAGTATCAAGAATCAGAGGTATCAGTTCAGGAGGAGCCTGCACCAACAAAGTCTCAATTTGATTTTTATTATTCTGACTCTGACGAGGATGAAGAAGCTGAGTTACTTGTACCAACTGCACCAACAAGGAAGGATGAAACTTTCCATCCTCAGAATGCAGATCTTGGAGAATGCTTTGCACTAATGTTTGAAGACGATCTACCTAAGCCAATCAGCTCACTCAGATCAGAGGATGAAGACCCAAAATCTGATATTTCTTTACATTCGCACATTGATATTTCAGGAGCATGCATTTCACAAATGACAGATGAAGAACTCAATGCAGAAATCTTAAAACTCATCTGTGAAGAAAAGGTGGAGCAAGAAGCCGAGCAAATAGAGGAGCAATTGTCAGACAAAATTAAAGATACAGTGAATTCAGGCGAAACATCACTGTTTTGGGGAGTATAATTTAGAGATATTACCAAGAAGCTTGACAGAATGGAACTTCCATTCCAAATCAAGCACCATACAAGACCTCCTGATTTTCTTTCTTTCTTTTCAGGAATCACTGGAGCAACAAAGGTTAAAAAGGTGGCACAAGCACTGAATGAGACAAAACTCTTTTTGCCACTTTACCGTTGGAAGAGACCCTTCAAAAGCAACGCTCACGGGATTGTCTTTAATAGGACATCCAAAACGACGGTTGAAACCTCCTTGACAGATAGATTTCAGTCACGTCTGGCTGAAGACGAAAAATTTAGCGCTAGCAGGGAGGCAACCCATGCAATTTGTTGTAATTTTTGTTTTCATATTTTGTGTATACATGTTATAGAATTTTTAATTTTGTGTGTTGTTTGTAGGAAAAGCACAAACGGAGCATTTTAAAACAGAAGGAATGGTGTTTGGCAATCATAAGATGAGAACTAATTCATTAGCAATGGCTGAGTAAGGAATGAAATCTTGAGACACATCCTAATGGATTTATATACCAAACGAGTGGCGTATTGCGTACACAATTCTGTTGCCTTAATTATTGCTTTGATTTGCTTTTCTTTTGTTATATTTCTTTATTTTCGTAGACAGGATCCAGACTTTTTGACCTTTCACGATTTCTTTTGTTTTGTTTAGCTAACAAGCTTCCTTTGGAAGATACTAGTGCTATTATTACTCACCTTTTTTTCAGGTATTTAAATTCAGCCCGTCATTGCACTTTTGAAGGCATCCAGAGTTGAGAAAGAAATACATACAAAAATGGAAGCCACTTCAAGAAGACGAGTTGAAAACATCTGTGTGTTTTGCGGTAGTAGTGTTGGTACTAAACCACAATACATAGAAGCAGCACAAGAATTGGGTCGAGTCTTATCTGCAAGGAATATGCACTTAATATATGGCGGAGGCAATCTTGGACTAATGGGGATCGTTTCAAAAGCCGTACAGGAAGGAGGCAGTCACGTTTTGGGAATCATCCCAAAACCCTTGGCAGATGCAAATCTGATTGAACCATCAAACGGAGAGGAACTGATCGTGCCAGGTATGTCTGAATGACTAGTGGAAATGATTATCCGTTCTGATGCTTTTATTGCTTTGCCAGGTGGCTTGGGTACACATTGGAGGAATTTTTATAGTACTATCTTGGGTGAACTGAACATACACCAGAACCACTTGGACTGCTTAACATGATTTTCTTGATGATGCCCGGAGAAATGGATTCGTGTCAAAACCTATGAAAGAACTACTTTTTACTGCCAGAACTGCTCCGGATCTAATAGACCAATTCTTAGCCTATGAACCACAAGTTGACCCTGTCATTTCAAAGATAAATTGGTCTGAGGACGATCGTGGTAAAAAGCGTCGAATAAATGGATCTTAACCTTTAATTTTCTTGTAGTAATTCAGCTAACCAGGTACTATCTTCTAAACTCTTCTTCTACTGTTTAAGACATTGGGGACAATGTCTCATTTAGGTTTGGGGGTGGGGAATAGTTAATAGTATCTTTTTTATAGTTTGTGTGTTATTTTTAGTCCAAATTTTTTCAAAAAATTAAAAAAAATTAAAAAATTAATAAAAACAAAGGGCATATTTAAAGCTGGTGATGGTTTGGTGTCTTCCTTCATTCACTACCTTTTTATAAGGAAAAGCTGTGGAGGCACCTAGATAATCATTCACTTGTAGTGTGTTGTGACAGACTAGTTTGGAGGACTCGTTGTTTATTCCTGACAACAAGCGATAAGAGCCTAAGGGGCTAGGGTACTTAAGTGAGCCTCGCTCCACCTTCCCTCTGGGGAATCTACAACAGGAAGTCTATTCGACAGTTAGTCACACACCATAAATTCGTTGGCACGTACCATAAGGTATAAAAAAGGTGCGTTCACTTGGTCGCTTGAACCCTTGAGTGGGGAGTCCTAGTTGTGAACAATCCTTCGTCAGCGAGAGCCTTTGAAAAAAAAAAAAAAAAACATGTAAATTATAGTTTTATGACTAGTAGAAATATGTGGTTGTTATGTTGACTAAAAAGATGAAATTGGTAAGAAATAGCTGTGTAAGGAATTTCCACTCCTGAGACGTATTTCAAACCTAATTCAAAACAAGTTAATTTTTGTTTATTCACTTTTGAATTATTTAATCTGTAAATTCTCCATTAAACTGACTAAAATGGATCTTCATATACTTAGTTGGCAGATAATATCAACATACATGGTAACATACGGACATAGGATAAAATTGAAAAGATTGTAATATTCAGTGCTATAGTTTAATTGGAGAAGCATCTCAAAAAAGTGATGGAGTAAAAAAAAAAAAAAAAAAAAAACATCTGAGATTCGAGTTATTAAGTCTGTAAGGAATTTTAATACCTAGTGCCCTAAAACCAACTGGTTTGGGAGTCACTGGCCAAAAGCTCGCTACATGGATCAAAAAGATGATATAAAAATAAAAATACATATATATGAAGTCTGAGTAATTAAGTCCTTAGGGGTGTCTTAACACCTGATGCCCTAAAGCCAACTGGTTTGGGAGCCACGGGCCCAAAGCTCGCTACATAGATGGAAGATATTGTATATAAATAAAAATAGAGAAAAGAAAAAAATCAAAGAAAAAATCAGAAAAATCAAAAAAAATTATTCCATTACTACAAAATGTGTGAAATCTGATAAAACTTTAGGACAAAAATATTACTCTCTTATCAACTGCACTTATGACTGTTATGGGCGAAATGAGTTGTTTAATATTATGTTGGCTGTGTATATGAAGAATGGTAAAAATAATCGGAGAATTTACTTATTTAATAATTTAGAATGAAACAAAACAACTAATAAACTTGGAGTAGAAGTTTCACCTAATTAGTCACTAACTTCTTTATTCTATTTTCTCTTGTCTTTTTGCTTTTGTGTGCATTAGTTTCACTTCCTTTTTACTTTTATAAAATGTTTGTGGGTATCATTGCTGTAAATCCTCACGAGACTACAACTCGTCCACTAGGGACACCTAGGGGTTTAAAGGCTTGTTGCATATGCTAAATGCAATCGTGATCCCTACGAAAGTGGCTTAGTTAAATTTTACTATGTTATTTTATTTTGCTCGAGGACTAGCAAAATGTTAGGTTTGGGGGTGTGATGAGTGATAAATGTATCACTATTTCCCACTCATTTAACTTAATATTTTGTATAGTTTCTTGAGTTTTGTGAATATTTTGATGTGTTTTGTGTTATTTTGTAGATAAATAAAGTTTCAGGACATTCTGGAGGTGATTTGAAGAAAAATTGTGAAATTTGGTGAAATTTGGAAAAAAGGGTATTTTGGTAATTTTGGATGTCCCGACACAAATTTTGGTAATTTTGGGCATCCCGACACTAAAATAAAGTTTCAGGACATTCTGGAGGTGATTTGGAGCAAAACTGTGAAATTTGGCGAAAAAGGTATTTTGGTAATTTTGGGCATCCCGACACCGAGGGTATTTTAGTAATTTAACACCACCATGCCACGTGTCAAGATTCAACGAGCCGTCATTTTTAGCACACCATGCCACGTGTCGAAAATTCAGCGATCCAAAAAAAATAATAATAAAAAAATAAAAATCAGAAAAATAATAAAAAAATAAAAATCAGAAAAATAATAATAAAAAATTAGATTTTTTTTTGCCTATAAATATATTTCGAATTTTTAGTTTCAAATGTACCTCTTCCTCTGAAATCCTTATAAATAAATTGAGAGTTCTTCATATTTTCTTCTTTTATTCAGTTTTATTTACGCTTTGTAGTAGTAATTCTATATCATCCATGAGGGGGTAACGTCTCTATGCTGAGGTAATAAGGTAATTCTTTTACTTTTGCTATTTAGATTAATCTCCCTTAAAATATAATATATAAACTATTTAAAATCTGATTAATTAAAAGATACCGCCATTCTAGGTCGGTTGGTTTAAATTTATATTTCTGTTCCACCTTATGGCTGGTATATTTGAATTTGACTTAATCAGGATACCGCCATTCTGGACGGTTGGTTTAAAATATCACAAGATTATATATTATTTTATGGGAGATATCTAAATAGTGAATAGTAGAAGTTAATTCCTTTTACCTTAGCATTTCTTTTTATTACTTTTCAGCAATTTCATTTTATGTCTTTTAAATTTATATCAGCTTTAGTTATGTGTTGTAACTAAGTTAAATATCTAGGGTTGTGATAAAATCTAATATTACCGATTTAAAAAAGGGTTAGATTATAGTTTGGGTAACTAAAAGAATTATTTGTTGAGTCATAACCTTAATGCCTTTTTATTAACTGATCACTAATAAAATTGATTAGATAAAACTTAAAATGAACTACCATAGGGATTTTAAGTTTAAAGACCTTATACTCAACAACCCACGATCTTCTTTAAGGATAGATAAACCTTTAATAGATTTCCTTATAGGATAGGAATATACCTGTCGGGCGGGGGTAATCAATAATTGGAATTTAATCTTAATGAATCTAGGTAATTTAATTGACATAGACATATGGTTCAATTTGATTATTCTAGGTATTTGTAAATGACCATCGGAATAGGCTTTTACATAATTTAGTATTCCAGATTAATAATTCAATAATTTACCTAACTATGATATAACTACTTCATCTTTTAAAAGATATTAGAAAGATTCGCAACCCTAGATCTTTGAGTCTTTTATTTTCCTTAGTATTTTCTTTTGTCTTTTTATTTATTTATTTATTTAGCAAATCTTCAAAGCAGATCATTTCAAGCAATCATTCACTTCTCCCTCAATTAGATATTTGTAAATAAATAGTATCAACAACTAATAACAACAATAGGAATTAAGTCCTCGTGGGATCGATATTTTTATACTACTTGAACGATACGTGCGCTTGCGTTATACGTGTGTGTTTACGCCGGTCAGACTCCAAACCCTAGTGGCTGCATCAATATTCATCCTCCCGAGAACACCTGCAAAACAAGAAAACTGAGAGTGAGGGGTTAGATCGTTGTACGATCTAATGAGTGGACGGTTTAAAATAAAAACAGAAATACTAAAACGAAAACAGTTGATTCCAAAACCACAATTCAGAAATAACTTGTATGAAAACTCTTTTATGAAAATCTCATCTGAATTCTCTTCATAAAACTTATCTTTCCTGAACGTTTTTTTTTTTATAAAACTATTGTTTTCTGAAAACGCGTTTTTCTAAAAACCTTTCCTGAAAACTGTGTCTGAAAACTACTTCTGAAATTTGAAACTGTTTCTGAAAAACTGAAATCTGAAAACTGATCTTTTTCTGAAAAACTTGACGTATGTGGGGCATTACGTATCGACGTCCCCCTATACGCCTACTAGAGCCAGGAGTGCAAATCCATGACTTTGGGGCGTTACGTATCGCCTTCCCCCAAAGCATGCCACTACTGTCCCTGAAACTAGTGGTCTTGGGGCATTACATATCGCCGTCCCCCAAGCCACTGATCTAGAACTGGGGGTGCGGATCTATGCTACCCTCCAAGCTATGAAACTAGGATCTAGGGGCATATGTCATCCCTAGTCCTGAACTAGGATCTGGGGGCGTTACGTATCGCCGTCCCCTCAGTCCTCTACATGTGCACATGTTCTCTGTCCATTAATTCCATAACTGAATGAAGTTACATACTGAGGTGGATTTTTCCCCATGCCTCGAAAAACATATAACTCATGCTGAAAACATCTCTTTTCTAAATCATTTCTCAAAACATCCTAAACAATATATAATACAAAAACAAACTTGGCTAACACCCTAAATGCAGAAAATATAAGTCTGATATTCAAAACTATTATAAAATAAATCAACTTAAGAAAAAGTGTGTCCACTCACTGATTGGAATCTGGCTGGTGCTGTATCGCTTCATCGAAGAGAATACGATTCCTGCAATAGTCTATAAATGGTAACTTGGTTAGATTACAAACCATGAGATGAGTTTCGGAACTAGGCTAAACTTTCTCAATCCAAGTATGTGATATCGTTACTTAGTATATCATGTTTGGAATAAGATGCAATGTAAGCATGTGAACTTATACGAGACCTTAAGGGTGGTCTCTAACACGCTCAGGTGGGACTGGGATGGTTTAGAACTGTTTTGTAAGTGAGTTGTACCACGCGCCGCGACGCAAATCCTTACGCGTCGCGACGCGCAACGACCAGAAATGTGCTTTCATTTGACCCTTGCGTGTCACGATGCACAGCCCTTTAGCATCGCGACAAGAAGCATATTTCCAGGATTCTGTTTTGCTCCTCCATGTTCATCCACTACCCAAAATTACCACAATCACTTTTCACAACAAAGTTATTGCACAAACCAACTTATTTAACTTCTAATTCACAAATTATACATTAAATTATCATCCTCAACCAATTCTCCAAGTCTCATTATCTTTGTTTTTCACAAAACTTTCAAATCTTCCAAAGTTTGGGTACTTTAAATCAACAATCACTTTCTTGATTTATCAACTATTATTATGCAATCCTTATCATCCCAACATCCATATTCTATCATCATGCTTTCAAAATTCAAAAAATCAAATTTTGGGTCAAGCTTTCTTACCTTTCTCTTCTTGGTTTTCTTCATTCGCTAAACCCTCCATTGATGCTCATCTTCTCATTCTTTGCTTCTTTTTCTCCTTTCTTCTTTCTTTTCTTTCTTTTCCTCTCTTCTTCTTCTTCTTTCTTCTTCTTCTTCTTCTTTTTCACTTCACGTTTCTTTCTTTCTTTTTTATCTCAATTATGGGTATTTGTGAATAGTGTTTCCCTTAAATACTAGCCATTTAAAAAAAGAAGAATGTAGAATTTTCAAGAAACTTGTAGATTTTACTAGAATGCCATCGGGGTACTATTCATCCGAAATTTTGATCTATATTTTTAGCCCATTTTTGGTTTGAATTTGGAAAAATATTCAACTCAAAAGTTGTAGGTCTCGATCTCATCTTTCTGACGATATAAAATTCATAAAAATTGGAGTTTGTATGAGAAAGTTACGGCCTAAATACCATGGGCTGTCCGGAGTGAAACATCATAGAATCCTGCATCGAAGTTTCAAAGAATTTACTGTTTATCCATAAAGTCGTTCTATGAATGTATATACGCTCGGACATAATTTTATATTACGTAATAATCATCTCGTGATGTAACAGTACTATAGTCAATAGTATTAGAGACCACTGGTCGTTACATATTTGGTACATCTATGTACTGTCTAAGCAAATCAGGGAAAATTTTGACAGATATTGGATTATGTGTAATATAGCTCCATCGATCTGACTCTAAAATAAGGCGATTTTTAATCTCATACTCTAAGTATTTCGAGGCTCTTTTAGTTTATTGGAATCCAAAAGCTGTGATAATGAATTTGCGATAACCTTCTACAAGACAATAATTAAACACTAGCAAAAATATTTTTCATTTCAATATTAAAACACTAATATGATTATTGATTTTAAATCTATTAGTGTCCTCCCACTACTTTACGTAATTCCATAATCTCCCTTAACGGGAAAATAGAAATTTAACAATCAAAATTTCATAGCGGGAAGTGGATCCCATGACATTTACTCAAGCCTCACAATAATGACGGTCTTGGCCTTCTTAAACGCATTAGGTAGACCTCAAAGGTCAATCACATCCATGTGACTCATAAATTTGGTTCTAAACCGTTTCTTATCCTCACAATAATGACAATATTGGATTAAAACATGTTCTAGGTGTATACTTGTCATTGTGTACTAATGAGCTTCGTAAGTACACCCTTATAATAATGACGGTATTGGGTGACTATGTCAACTCCTCACAGTACATCTAATGTTTTACCAGAGTGACCTAACTTCCGACCACTTATAACCTCACAATAATAACGGTATTGGGCATTAGTAATAAGAACTCATTCATCTATGGATTCACAAGACGAACCATTCAATATTGCTCCAACATTATTAATACCATTACTTAAAATAAAGTAATCACCTAATCATGAGAGATTTATGACAATCAAGTCATTAACATGCTTGGGTCAAAATAAAAATTTTAATTTAAAACATACAATGCATATCTAATATGACCTATGCATAATTAAATTACAATTATAGAGGCATAGATTCAAATACATGTCAAACATGCAACATGTGTTGTGTAGTTAATATCTGCTCTGATAATATTCAGTTGGGGCGATTGTGGGACCTCTAGGGTTAGATTGATGCCTCGCACAGCAGAAGTAGGAAAAACACATATATATCAAACATGGGTGTATTTTTTAATTATTTTATGGAATATTATATTCCGTTACGATTCTGTAGGAAAAAACCATGGCCGAATAGAAGTCTGTAAACTCCAAAATTGAGAAAATAAAGTTTCAGTGCTCATGGGCAGCAACTCTCAGCATGTCGCGATGCGCATGCTTGGGAGTCGCAACGTCTAATCTAAGAATGCTCAAGATCACGATGTACAAGGGTGAGAGTCGCGACGCCCGTAGCTCTGAGAGCTAAGTGTCGCGATGTCAGAGATCCGGGTCGAGACGCTGACCTGTATAAAATATTGGCAAATAGCAAATTTACCTTGAATCATATTCAAAACATTTCTAATTTTTTCCAAACACTTTAATACGCCTAAATTCCAATTTCAACATCAAAGTCAACATCAACACATGTTATATAACAAATATACATGTATTCTAAATACTTACATGTATTAGTTTGAATAAAAAAAAGAAACCAAATTATAATCCCAGAATGAAGTGACTCATGAACAATTCTAGGTCACTTAAAGGTGGTCAAGTGATTTTAGAATGGTAACCATAACTCCAAGCTATTATCTAGAGTTCCAAACTCTAATTTTATGTTTATGTCCAATATAAACATGTTGACCCAATCACAATCATATTGTGTTTATGCTTCCAAAGTATCTATACATAATTTATTAGCCTAATTTCAACTTCAAGGTATGTTATTATGTATCCAACACTTAATACATCACTATATGTTTCACTAATGAAAACATAGCTTTAGAGAAGACCAAACTTACATAGTAAACTTGATTCCAAGATCCAAAATTCTTCTCCTTGTTGAAATTTTAAGGAGAACTTCCAAAGTTAGTGTAGGACACAGAAACTGGGCGACGCATGATGTTCTAGACTCAGGGCCTAGTTGGGAGTACGGAGTAGCCCACGGGGGACTAAACCGGAGAATAATGGAGTCGCCACCCGGTGTGAACCGGGAAAATGATTTAAGGCCCCACTCACCCCTCGCAAGGGAAGACCTCAAACCGTTGGGTTCGGAATGGTCCATTACTTATGTCGTTTGTAATGAATGGATTTGTGCAATATTAACCAAGTCTACTCAACATACATGTTGGTCAAAGTAGTCTAAATTCTAGGTTTGCATGCCTCAATAGTAAACTTTTCATAACGGTAAACATCCGACATCACACATCAAACATGCTACATACATAGTAATCTAAACATGCCTTAATTTAAATTCCTAATACAAAAGGTAAATAACTAAAACATGCTTGAAATAAAATAACATTCTAGTAGCCTAATCATGCTCAAATACAAGTTTGGATGAAATAAAATACATGTATCTTTCAAGTGGTACGGGGCATTGTATCCCGAGTGCAAACCATAATACCGTCCATTCGGATTCGGCTATGCAATTTATGTCCGGGTTTCCATCCAATATACCACAAGAAAGAACACATATCTCATTCACCCGAAATCAAATCACACACTAATTCATAATTCTCATGCGAAGAAAAATAAATTACATGCTTTTCTAAGTTACTAATTTACATGACATAAATTAAATAACATGCTAAACTATTATTCATGCTAAACATCATAAAACGCATTTCCTAAATCATTATTTCATGTGAATAAATTCAATAACATGCTAAACTAATTATTCATGCTAAAATACCACAAAACACATTTCCGAAATCATTATTTCATGTGAATGAATTCAATGACATAAACCCTCAGGTTTAACCTTTTGTGTCGTCTCTCGGAAGTGCGTTATACGGCCGTCGGAAGGGCTAAGACACCACGATTTCACCGGTTCGCTGGTTCGACATTCCGCTCACTGTTTCGCTGTTTCATCCACTGTTTCCACTTCGTTTCGCTACGATTTATGTCAGCTCACTAGTTTGCAGTGAATTAGGGGGGCTGTTTTGGTGATTCTTAGGGGGGTATTGAACTGCCGTTTGCTCGGTTTTCTTAAGGATTTTCAAGTGCAGTTTTTATTCACTGTTTCGGTGATTTTGGTCACTGTTTTGAGTGTATTTAGCTGCTATTTTGCGTGAACTATAAAGGGTTAAATATGGCAGTTTGTGTACTGGTTTGGGGGGCTGTTTTGGGGTTGTTTTGTGAGGCTAATATGCGTGGATCACTGGCAGTTTTGAGGGGCTGAATGAGGCAGTGAAGGGCGCTGGTTTGAGGGCTGGTTGGAGCAGTGAAGGGCGCTGGTTTGAGGGCTTGAATGAGGCAGTGAAGGGGGGTTTTGTGCGTGAATGGAGGGCTAGTTTAGGGGGGTGTTAGGCGTTGATTTGCTAAGCTATGTAGGTTGTGTTCAGTAGACGTGAAGGCAGTGAGCTGAGAAGGGGCAGTTAACATGAGCTATGAGGGGGGAGTTGTTGGGCGTGTGGATGTTTGAATGAGAGGTCTTAGCGTGAGTGGAGGGAGAGTGTTACGTGAGGGTGTGAGGCTTTGTGAGGCAGTAGGTGTGTGGCTTTAGGAGGGTGAAGTGAGGCAGTAGGTGCGCTGGTTCCAGGGGGTGAAGGGCGTGTATGAGCTGATAGGAGAGATGTGTTTATGTGCTAAGTGTATGCTTCGTATGTCCTATCTATCCTCTGGGAAGGGTGGATGAATTTTGGGTTCTTTTTTATAGGTAAAGTTGGTAGCATTTGTAGGGTTAGGGAATTATGGAGTGGTTAGAGTGATTGGCATTTGTAGGGTTAGGGAATTATGGAGTGGTTAGAGTGATTAGGGGTTTTTGTGATTTATTGAATTTTCTTTGTTGAATTTTGATGATATATTCACATTGGGGGTGGGGGAGTAGCTTTGATTTATTTGTTGAAAGGTGGGGTGAGTAGGGTATGTCTTGTTGGTAGGTTAATTTGGTTGTTTGAATAGTTGATGGAGGGGTAAATGTGTGTAATAGGTGTGGGCTTTGTTTTAGGTGGGCTTGGTGTGTGTTTTGATTTGGTTTCATGGGTTTTGGGTGTGGGCTTTGGTGTCTAGGTGAGCTTAGAGCGATTTTGTGGGGGTTTTGGGTCAAGGACGTGCCTCGAAACGAAGATTCAACAAGCGAATTCTGAGCTAATTCAGCGAATTAAATCCAACAATGTGTCAATTCTTGTCTTCTCTTTTCCGACGACCGTTTTCCGCGATTTCCACGACTTAAAAGGTAGTGCCTCCGTACGAGGCTCATCATCGGGTTGGTATGCAAAAATGCAATGCCTACAGTTAGCAAGTTTGATTCCAAGATCCAATCTTGATTCCAATGCTAGCAAGCTTGATGGCATGATCCAATCTTTTTCTCATTGTTGAAATATTATAAAACACTTCCAAAGTTTCTCTAAACACTTCTTTTATTTAGGCTAATATTTCTAATTCTTTCTTTTTTAGCTTTAACAAGCTTAACTTTCTTAATCTTTTGCTTGATTAAAAACTTGCTCAAGCTTGCATTTTATAGAAAACTTATGCAATTTTTAATTAATAAAAGTTCAAATAAACTTTTATGTGGGCTTAATCCAATTTGTCCAAATATTTATAATTTGGTGTGACTAATCACCTTTTTCTACCACTTTGATTTAATTTAATGAAATCAAGAAAAAGTTTAACCAATGGATTAGTTAATTGTCTACCCCTTTGATTTAATCCAATTAAATTAAGCCAAATTCACCTATTATTATATATTTGTAATTACCAAAATATCCTCAATTGGTAGAGATAATTATGAAATTACAACAAAACCCTTATGTGATTTTGGATTAATCCAATTAATCCAATTGGGTCAAAGTAAATAATTAATGTTGTCCAATAACACTTAATTATTTTAATTGATAATTATAATATCAAATATTATTTATTTTCAAACATTATCGGCTATCCAAGTGCTCAACGAGTTTATTTCATATTATGTGACTCTCTAAGTTCAGACACGTTCGTCATATAAGTCTAGCTTATATGTATGCAATTCGGCCATCTCTGAATTCGTGAAGAACACGAACGACCTTTTAGAACTATACAAGTCGAGGTTATCACATATGTTTAACAATCCCTTTGTCCTAGGCTATCCGAGTTATGCTTAGGAAACATAAATTACACTGTCAAGTTTCCGAGGTGCACATCCCATGGCGACATGCTTGATTCTTTACAACAAATCAGAACACCATTTCTGATATATGCGATCCACCCTAGGTTATCAGTTTTGGCCAAAGTCTTCATAATCGTGACTTACTCACATGGATACCTAAACCCCTTATGGTGCACATACGGGCCGACTGATCCTATCTTGATACGCACTTGATTAACGAGTGCATCGGTTCATGCCCAACGAACATCTAGCGGTCATACTATGAAAGGTCTTTGACATATATGGCATTAAAGTCTGGAGGATCACACACAAAATCAATGCTATCTTATAGTCAAGGGATCACATATGCTACTCGACTCGAGGAGATTCCTATTGACGGTGGTGTGTACTTCCAACTATTATGAATCACCAATGAGTCATTCAGTATTCGCTCCAATAAATACCCACATGTCTATACGAGCTTCCCTTGCTAATTGTACATCGGGTTAAACCATTGAAACTCCAATTCCAATATATGACATATACTAGTCTTCAAGGTTATAGAAATTCGAACATATTCCAAAACTAACGACTATGAATATTTTAATTTAAGAATAATTTATAGTAGTAATACTATCCCAATTTCGGACCACCCAGTGTCCAGTATTACGACATGACTATTCTAAAGTCGATGTCATTATCAATTTAATATGCATAATGACATTACCATTAATAAGGTTTGAAATGAAAATTTAGTTATTTTATTAAATAATAATATATAATGTACAATACATTATTCAGATTGGTGTTCCAAGTACCAACTTCAACACGTATTTGTTAGAATCGATTTTCGTACATGATATGAATATATATGCATGACATGCATAACCATAATTAGAACTTGATCGTAATGAGTTTGGTTTAGATTCATTATCATAGGAATATAGGTAATTGAATTAAGTTGAGACTGATAGATAATTGTAACATCCCATCGGAGGGCAGAATGTTACCGACAGGAGACTTGAATAACTCGTCTCTCTGAGCCTAAAAAAAAATGGAAAACGGACATGACACACTCTAAAAATGGAAAAAATGGATCACTGTCCAGCACCAAAAAGACCTATACACTTATCAAATACGTAAATAGGACCTCCGGTCCAAGCTCAAAACAATTCAAATCACATCATCAATATTCAAAGCTCCGTGCAAAAATCAAAGCATATAATCCAATACTTATAATTACATACAAATATTATTATGCTTGGATTAATATAAACATATATAAATGTAAAATGATTTCTAAACTATATGACCCTTCCCATGACTCTAGATTGTGTGACTGCAGCTTGAGTAATCCACCGACTCGAGCAAGATATCCAAACTTGAATGGTCGACCGATTTGGTTGCCAACCTGCAAAACTAGCAAACTATAGTGATGTGAGTTATGAAACTCAGTAAGTAACCATGCATAGCAAAAACATACACGTCAAACATATTATAACATTTGTTAATTAAACATATGTGAACTAGCATATAACTACCATTTTCAGAATCTTTATGTGAGCTTATTTTTATTCATTTTCTAATAATCCTTCAAACTTTCATTTATCCTTTACTAACTGACCATAGGAAAACAATACCCAAAGAATTATTGGTAGTTACATATATAGAAAATTATCTCAATTAGCAAGTTTTCTTATACTCTGTCGGTTATATATCAGAACCATATCATACATGCATATGCCTTTACAAAATTAAGAATATCTTTTTATCACTTAATAATTCTATATGTCCAATTTTAGATTCTTTATACATATATTCGCCCACATTTGCAAACACTTTCAGTACTAAAGTTTACATACATACACATGCAAACACATTAATCATAGATATTTAAACATCTTACATATATTCATGTCTGTACAGTTTCAGAAAAACTTAACTTATATTGATCCTTAGATCTTTCACTTACAAATCATATATACCTGAAAAATGCTTCCACATTAACACATTCATATACATATCCAAACAGATAGAATGTCGTATAATCGACGATATCAATATATGTGTCCCTCGAAATGCTCAAAAGCACATAACTAAACCATAAACATACATATGTGTTGACTTATGCACTTTAATTTATCAACCAAAGCCTATACGCATATATTGTTGGTGATTTTATGGTTTAATCAGATAGCGTTGCGGAAGGTGAAAAATAATTTTTTTTGATTTTATTGATTTTTATTCGGTAATTAAAATAAACTAATTCATTTTAATCACCCATATCTGAAAAATTAGATTTTGCACAAAAACCCCCTAAACTGTAGTGAACCACCTAAAATGCTTAACTTTTATATTTTGATCATTTTAGTCTAATTGTCAATTACACAACTAGGTGATTTCCAATCACTATCAAAATGAATATACATCAAAATACATCCAATATATGAAAATTCCCAATTTTGATTTAGACATAAACCCTAATTTTGTCAATTAATCAAACTAACCAAAATTAGCCAAAATTATTTTTAATTCACACTTAAATTCAAAATTTCCAACACCAATCAAGTCTCACCACTTCGAAATAACTCAAGAATATTTCTAGGTCATTATTGAGTGGCACAACAACTCTAGAATGGAAACAAGTCATCTAGTAACCTTAATAAGCCTTAATTACATTAATTAAGCTTACTTCCAAATATTACACATGCATGTATTCATTTTCAAGGCATCCAAGTATCTCAACATATATTAAAGAGAGGGAAAAATAAATCCACAAAACATGTAGAGTAATAGAACAAAAGAAATAATTTTTAAATTAAAGAAAGTAAGAAAAATACCTTACTTTTCAATTTTCAACAAAAACTCTAGCACTTTTATTTTCTCTCAAACCTCTCTTTTTCTATGTTCTTGGAAGCTTGAATAATGAAACAAAATTCACTTATATACTTAGGTCAAGCTTGGCCGAAATCAATGGGGTTAATTTAGACATTTCACTTTATTTAATCATATTAAAAATATAACCAAGGTTCTTGTTTTATTTGAACACTATAACCTTTAATGTTAAATACCATTTGTAACCAATTACAATTAGCCATTTTCCAAACCAATAATGACTAAGGGATATTTATATTTTAATTATTTAATTATATAAAAATTAAATAACTAAATAATTAATTAATATAAATATCTTTATATATGTATTTTTATTTACATTTAATAACAAAATACATATATATATATATATATATATATAAGTGTATGTGTGTGTGTATGACATGTGTCAAAATTTCTTATTTGACAATTAATTAATGTTTATCTAATCAAATTATGTATTAAATACAAATACGCATTAATTAGGAAATGACTGAATGCCCCTAAGCATATTTATTTTCGTTTAACCGTTAAACGATTTATGAATAATCAGTATTATTCATAATTTATTGCCTTAGTGCTATACATGTATATTTCATTATGTGAGACTCTCTAAGTTCAAATATATCCATCACAAAATCTAATTTTGTGTTCATAATTCACCCCACTCATAAATTATGATGACCACATATATACTTGTTGAACTATACAGATTGAGGTCATTGCAAGCATATAATCCCTCTGTCACATGTATTAAATTACGCCGGAGATACAAATATAAACGTCAAATATCCTGAGATATAATCCCATCGATGTATAAATTGGTGATATTTAAATAATACTCAAAACTCACTTCAACAGTGTACCACGACCATGGATTTAAAAGATTGATAACTCATATTAAATATTTATTCTTTGTACACAGAACTGACGGATCCTTTCTTCATACACATTGGATATCCTGAGAATTAGTCCACACCCAACGAACATGCGGAGGTCTGACCTTAATAGGTCGGTGACATGACTTCCATATAAGTGTGGAGGATGTCTCATATATCTATTGTGGTATCTCAAGTCAAAAGACCATTATGCTACTCAACCCGAGAAGATTCTTATTGACGTAGGTGTATCATTTATTAAGAATCTTCGGTGAGTCGTTTAGAGTTTATCCATTAAAAACCCCTACATATCTATACGAGTCTCAGTACTCATGGTCCATAAAGTAAAACCCATTGGAATTCTAAATTCCAATATACGAAATGTACCGATTTCAACGGGTTTACTTCTAGACTAGATAATGCAAACCTTAACTATATATAGTTTAAAAATGATACTGTTATGATACAACTTAACGTCAGTTCCGACACTTTTGTAATTGTATCATAACTAATCATTATAAGGTTTGTTACGTCTTCACCGTATAAAGAAAGAGAATAAATAGATGAAACTATTTATTTTATTCAAAATAAAATATTTACATATGTATTTACAATTGAACACAATAAAAATTGGCATGTCAAACACCAACTCAAATAAATTCTCTCACTTACTTAGTGTCAATATCGATTATATCTCATACACATCGACTCCATATGTTTATCAAATAACTTATTAGGAATAACTTTGTTTAGAGTGCATTCCAAGTCTAAACTCGTGGAAATGAAATATCACGAGAATAGAAAAATCATTTGACAAAAAGACATAGTGGTCTTGAAGGTTCAAGTACAAGATAACATAGCATACTCGCTTACTAGGGCCTTACCTTCTAAGTTATTCGATAAGAATGTGGAGGATATGAGACTTCAGTACCATCTGGATTAGGGATGGCAACAAGTCCGCATGGACCCGGACGACCCGGGCCCGGGAAGACCCGGGTCCGGAATTAAAAAATCTGGACCCGGGTCTTAGAACGAAGACCCGGGTACCCGGGTCCGGAAAAAATTAAAAAAAAAATTAGATTTTAATAAAAAATATAAAATATTATGCATATATATATATAATTTAATAAAAAAAATTAAAAGAATTGAAATAAAACTAATAAAATTGACAAAATACAAATATAAATATAAGAAATATAATTAAATTAAAAAAAAAAAATCCGGGTAATCGGGTCCGGACCGGGTCTACCCGAGTCCGGACCCGGGAATATTTACCCGGGTCCGGAACCGAACCCGGGGTTGTGAAACCTCTTCCGGATCCGGATTTTTCCATCCCTAATCTGGATAGGGACTAAACAAGTAGAAGTTGGTGCTTGGAGCGCCAATTCGAATAATGTATTGTACATTATATTTTATTATTCATTAATAAAATAACTACTTTATCGTTTCAACCTTGTTAATGATAATTTTAATATCATAATGCATGTTACTTTGATATATTAATATGCTGATAATGACATCGACCTTATAATAGTTATGCAGACATTAGGATAATATTACTATTATAAACTATTCTTAAAAAATATATATTCCTAGTCGTTGGTTTTGGAATACGATTGAATTCCTATAACCTATAAGACTAGCACATGTTGTATATTAAAATTGGAGTCCCAATGGTCTAACCCAATGGACCATGAGCAAGGGAAGCTCATATAGACATGTGGGCGACTCACATGTGATTCCTAATAGTTGGAAGTACACAACACCGTCAATAGGAATCTTCTCGAGTCGAGTAGCATATGTGATCCTTTGACTATATGATAATATTGATTTTATGTGTGATCCTCCACATTTTGATGGCATTATGTTAGATACCTTTCATGGTCTAACCGCTAGATGTTCGTTGGGTGTGGACCGATGCACTCGTTAATCAAGTGCGTATCAAGATAGGATCCATCAGACCGTATGTGTACCATAAGAGGTTAGGGTATCCATATTAGTGAATCACGATTCTTAAGAATTTGGCCAAAGCCAATCACCTAGGGTTGATCTCATATATCAAAAATGATGTTAAGAATCGTTGTCATGTCGACAATATGAGATGTGCATCTCGGAAACTTGATGGTGTAATCTATGTTTCCTAAGCACAATACGGATAGCCTACGACATATGAATTGTTAAACGTATGTGTTGACCTCTATTTGTATAGTTCAGAAAGGTCATTCTCATTCTTCACAATTTCAAAGGTGGCTGAATTACGTACATATGAGCTAGGTTTATATGACGAATGTGTTTGGACTTAGAGCGTCCCACAATATTAAGTGTACTTGTTGAGTACTTGGGTAGCGGATAATGATTGATAATAAATAATGATATTATAATTATCAATCAATGTAATTAAGTATTATTGGATAACTTTAATTGTTTACTTGACCTATTGGGATTAATTGGATTAATCCAAAATCACGTAAGGGTTTTGTTGTAATTTCATAAATATCTCTACCATTGGAGGGTATTTTGGTAATGATAAAAGTATGTAATAATATGTGTATTTGGCTTGATTTAATTGGATTAAATCAAAGTGGTAGACAATGAACTAATCAAGTGGTTAAACTTTATCTAGATTTAATTTGATTAAATCAAAGTGGTAGATAAAGTTGATTAGTTACACCTAATATGCATATTTGGAAAAATTGGATTAAGATCACCTAAAAGTTGATTAGAACTTTTATTAATTAAAAAATACATAAGCTTGACTATAAAAGGCAAGCTTGATAACTTTTTGATTAAGCAAGCATAAGGCAAAGCATAATAAAGATTAACATGTTGAAAGTATTTGTGAGAGAAGTTTTGGAAGTTCTCTACATTTTCAACAAGGAGAATAAGATTGGATTTTAGAATCAAGCTTGCTAGGTAAGTTTGATCTTCTCTAAAGCTATGTTTTTATTAGTGAGTTGTTTTCATTAGTGAAGCATACAATGATATATTATGTATTGGATACATAATAACAAAGGTTGATGTTGAAATTAGGTAATGAATTGTGTATGGATGCTTTGGAAGCATAAACACAATATGTCTGTGATTGGGCCAAATATGTTCATGTTGGATATGGAACATAAAATTAGAGTTTGGAATTCTAGAGAAAAGTTTGGAGCTATGACTACCATTCTAGAATCATCTGACCACATTTAAGTGACCTAGAATTGTTCATGAGTCACTTCTTTGTGGGATTCTAATTTATTTTGTATTTTGATTCAAAGTAATGCATATATATATTTAAAATACATTTATGTTTATTCTATAATATTTGTTGATGTTTTTTATGTTCAAAATATATTTTGGGTGTTTGGAAGTGCTTAGGGAAGGTTAAAAGTTAATTGGGTGAAAATTCCGTTTCGCATAAGCTCTCTGGTTCCAAAAAGCAGATGACTTGATACAAATGAAATTAAAAAAAAAATATTCAGTACAGTGCGCGCATGGACTGTAGCCTGTACGTGTGTGACACGTGCTGAAATTTATTTTAACTCGATTTTGAGTTTAATGACTCATATTCGTCCCCGATTTTTTCCTATGGATTCATAATGAAATATAGTATTCCATTTTATTATTTAAAAATACACCCATACTCTATATCCACATGCTAAAAGTATTTCTACTGCGCAGGACACCGATCCGACCCTATGGGTTCCACAACCGCCCCAGCAACATGATGCTACCCAAATATGAAGCATAAGGTTGATTAGATAATTTAATCTTCTCATCTTCAGTTTGTAGATACATCTTCTTCGAAAGATAAATGCCATGTCTGAACGGTATATTCATTGTCTTATAGTTACTAAAGTTATACTATTCCATGATTTTATCTATGTACGTTGATTGAGATAATCCATTCAGCTTCCTTTCTCTATCCCTATAGAGTTTTATGTCTAAGATATAAAAAGTTTCTCCCAGGTCTTTCATAGAGAAATTTTTACAAAGGTAAGTTTTCACTCCTTGCATCATCCCGATATCATTCCCAATGATCAGAATGTCATCCACATAGAGTACTAAAACCACCACCATACTCCCAATGACATTTTTATACACACATGATTCTTCTAAATTCTTAAGAAAATCAGTCAATCCAGTTATCTCATCGAATCGAAGATTCAAACTTCTTGAAACTTATTTAAGTCCATAAATGGACTTCTTAAGCTTACATACCATGCTCGAGTTTTCACTAGATATAATACCTTCCAGCTGTTTCATATAGATTTATTCATTAAGAAATCCATTTAGAAAAGCCATTTTGACATCCATCTGCCAAATCTCGTAGTCATGATAAGCAACAATAGACATAAAAAAAATCCTAATAGAGTTTAGCATCACAACTAGCTAAAATATTTCATCATAGTCAACACCAGGCCACTGTGTGTAACCTTTAAATACCAGTTAGACCTTCAAGGTTTCAATCTTTTTATCAGGCCCTCACTTCCTTTTGTAAACCTATTTACAACCGATATGAATAATTCATTCAAGAAGCATAACCAAGTCCCAAACTTGATTCTGATGTATAGAGTCTAACTCTGATTTCTTATCTTCTTGCCACTTCACGGAGTCGATGTCTAACATAGCTTCTCTGTAGGTGTAAGGGTCAATTTCTTTAATCCAAAAAACATCAAGACTCTTTTCTTGTATAAAAAAAAAAAAGCGCTCATGAGGTATAAATACCCTATTTGACTTGTGGAGTGTGTTTGATGAAGGTTCTTCATCTACTTGAACCTCACATTCCTTATGTGGTTCGTCATTTTAAGGTTGTACTTCCTCAAGTTCAACCTGTCTATAATTACCACCTTCAGAGAAATATTCTATTTCTAGAAATTTGGCGAAGTGAGCTAAAAACACATTTCGATGCTCTGTATCATAGAATAAATATCTTTTCGTATTCGAAAGATATCAGACAAATATAAACTTTTGCCATCGAGGCAAAAGCTTATTCTTTTATGCCATACTGACGTATATAGGACAACCCCGAACCTTAACATAATTAAGGTTCGGTTTCCTAGCAGTCCATATCTTATACGGAGTCATAGGAACAACTTTAGAAGGAATCTTGTTCAAAAGATGAGTGGCAGTTAAAAGAGCATATCCCAATAAGTAATATGACAGGTCTTTGAAACTCGACATAGATCAGACCATATCCAATAATATATGATTTCTCCTTTTAGATACTTCATTGTGCTGTAGAGTACCCAGATGAGTATATTGAGCAAGAATCTCAATCTCTTTTAAATAATCAGTGAACTCACCGCTCATATCTTCACCACCTCGATTTGATCGAATACATCTAATATATAGTCTAGTTTTTTCTACTTTATTTCAGAATTCTTTAAACTTTTCAAAGGTTTCTGATTTATGTTTCATCAAAAAACATAACCATACAGTGACAAATCATCGGAAAAGGTAACAAAGTATGAAAATTCACTGTGAACGATTTAACTCATTCGACCACATACATGAGAATGTATAAGTTCCAATAAGTTAGTGGCTTGATGTCCTACACCGGTAAAAAGGGCTTTGGTCATTTTACCCTAAATGCAAGATTCGTAAGTCGGATAGGGCTCAATGGTTAGATTTTCAATCAAACCATTTCTAACTAACTGAGTTAGGCGTTTCACGCCAATATGACCTAACCTTATATGCCATAGTTCAATATTATTTATTTCAGACCATTTATGTTTATCAATCCTAGTATTCAAAATATCTCAAGAAATATGTAAAATTTAATGACCATGCTCATTTGGACACACAAGGATATGAATATTATTTTTATCATATAAATACAAGGAACACTTCTTGATATTTATATGATACCCCTTTGTATCTAATACAAAAGTGATATAATATTAGCTACACATTCAGATAGAATATAGCAGTCATATAAGAAAAGGCTCCCACTGGGCAAGAGAATCTCGCACAGTCCAACTGCAACTGCATCCAGAAAGTTACCACTCCCAAAACGCAACTGCATCACTCCATGTTTTAGTTGTCTACTTTCCTTCAGCACCTGTAACAAATTACATATGTGAACATGACAAGCATAATCTAAAATCCAACTAGAAGTCATAACTGTACAAGCTATTGAGTATTAATAATAGGAAAAATAAACGTACCTAATGTAGATGCCATTTCCTTCCTAATATGGGATATGTAGACTTGACAATTCCTCTTCCAATACCCGACCTTACTGCACTGGTGGAATTTATCTTCAACAGCTCTCTTGGGTTTCGCTATCTTACCTTTTAGAGGAACCTTGGAACCCTTCTTATTTTTTTCCCTTGTTTTTCTTCCCCTTCGACTTGGACTGGGAAGAAGCAGAAAGTAAAGTAAGTTTCGGAATGCGAGTCTGAACACCCTTCTTTAAATCTTCATCCACTGTTTGAAGCATCATATGCATCTCACTGTAAGAACATCAAATCCCATTCATGTTTAAATACATCACAAATTAGCTAAATGACCCCGGAAGTGAGCCAATAATGACACTTCTTCCAAGAGTATCATTGAGAGTGAAATCACATCGCCTTAATTGCTCGATCGAATCGATCATATGAAACACATGTTGACTCACAACTTGACCCTCATCAAGTATCGAGTGGAGCAGTTCTGTAACACCCCGCCAGAGGCAGGATGGTATCGGTAGGAGACAAGATTAACCCATCTCCATAAGCCTCCAAATTTACAGAAAAATGGACATGATGTATCCTAAGACTGGGCAACTTGGATCACAGTCCAACATCAAAACGAAATATATAATAAACATCACATATATAAAAGGACATCATGTCCACACACAACATATCAAGCTCAAGTCAACCCTCAAGGGCTCCGTGCCCACATCATCAATCAACACTTAAGGGCTTCGTGCCCACAACATCATAAGCAATCAAAACTCTTATATAATAAATACAAACAACGTTCTCAGCACGACGAATAACATAATAACCATTAGATCCTAAACCTCTAAGACTTTTCCCCATGACACTTGCAATGATGACTTCAACTTGGGTTATCCGCATCTCGAGCATGACTTCCAAAGCTGAAATGATTATTCGCATCTCCGAGAGCTTCGATTTGGCAGGTGGTTAGGGCCGTGAAATGGAGCGATAAGGCAGGATAGAGATACCCATTCACGCACGTCAATCACTATTCTTCTCACTGATGCCGGCGTCCTGGGGCTGCCGCTGGCCACCACAAGGCAGAGGGGTGGTCGGTGCACCCCTCTGAACCGTTGTGCCGTCCGGCGATGGCCCTCAGGCCGCCGATGCGACCAATGGATTCTCAAA
This sequence comes from Zanthoxylum bungeanum, assembly GCA_019454045.1. Classification (NCBI taxonomy): domain Eukaryota; kingdom Viridiplantae; phylum Streptophyta; class Magnoliopsida; order Sapindales; family Rutaceae; genus Zanthoxylum; species Zanthoxylum bungeanum. Next base: position 97,589 of record SKCR01030732.1, read on the forward strand.
CGTGTTTTTAAAGATGGGGCGTCGGGTGGGGAGTTTTGTGAGGTTATGTCATTTTTGTGAATTCTGAAAACCTTGGGGTATTTATAGAAATTTTTTGAAAATTACATTCTGACCCCCGCGGAATTACAGTTAGGTACCTACTATGGGGTTTTATCAAAATTCGAAATTTGGAAGCCATCATGATGTAAATTTTGAAATGGGTTCAACATATAAGTTGTTCGTCTCAGAAAAATGATTTTAATGGTTTAAGAATCAGCTCAATCGAAGTTCTTTTGCTATTTCTATAGCCAGTACAATAAAGTTTTATATGTATAACGATATAAACATGAATCGCGTAACCGGTTCTCGAAACCACACATTTTCTAATGTGATGAAGCTCCAATTTAAAACATTCTGACCTATTTTCCATCATATAAGATCTTATTTTCAAATATTGTCTCGTTCTAAAAAACCAATTTTAATTCGGAAACTTTCCAGAAATATTCCAAAAAATATTCTGGATATTACATTTTCCCATCCTTATAAAAATTTCGTCATCGAAATTTCTCTGTCCTTATGTCTAATCATTCAGAACCGAACACACATACATGGAAATCTTATCGTTATCTCACTTTATACTTTATTAAAAGTTACGTATCTCATACATCAATATAACTATGCTATTTCAAAGCAATATAAATCAAATCAAACATTTCATACCAGAATAAACACAACTTGTCATTTCAATTCACATTCATTCATAAGAACACGCTTAAACCGTTTCAAATTCATCCATCATAGAAATAGAAAGCTGAACACAAATCCTATACAGTTAACCACAGTCATCATAACATAAGTTCTTTGCAGGTATTCAAATACAATATTAAAAATGGAAATCATAATATGAATTTCATACTATCAATTTGATAAGTGTAATTTATATACACTTGTTTATGCATCCTTAGGCTTATTATTTTGATAGATTCCACGCCGTTTGATGTGTTTTGTAGTTGTTTTGTGATTTAGTGACAGGAAGCATACGAGCATGGATTACGAGGCAAAGGTACGTGTTTTGGGAGCTTAAAGAAACAACAGAAACAGGCAGGAACAGAAAAATGAAGCATAAAAGACCTATCCTGAAAAAAAAATGGCGTCGCGACGCCTAGACAGTCTCAATAATTAAATCTTGAGATTTTGGCTCCGTGACAAAATCATGCACCCATCAGAGAAAGCAGTGGTCTATGTGCAAGAGGATTCCAGGGTTTACCTGTAAATATAATAGTACGTTTAAAACCCTAGATGAGGAATGAGAGACACAACAATAGAGTGAGAAGAATAAAAACTTAGAGAGATAAAAAGAAGGAGATTGAAGAAAAAGATGAGTCCAAGGTGGTGAAGACTGAAGACAATGAATTTGATTCGGATTTTACATTCTATTTTATTCCTTAAACTTTTATATCAATCATAATGTTCTCGACTCTTATGTTGTTGTTATTTCACTTAAGTATGAACTAATTCTTCCATTCTGGAGGATGATGTAACCTAATGCTTGAACATATGTATTAATTTCCAAATAACATTTATGAAGTTTTCCATTGAGTTTATTTATATTTTCTCTCAGTTAATGCTTCTAATTTGTTGGCCACATATTAGATGATTGCATGTTTCAAATCTACCACTTGGAATAGGGGGTTTTCAATAGGATCTAGAAAATATAACCTAGGAAATTTATAAAGTTTGGGAAAATATATAATTCATTTGATGTCATTAACAAATAATCACAAAGCTTAATAAATTATTGATTATTAGATTATTATAGGGATATCGAAGTCGGTAATTAACAATAGTTTCACTCGACACTCGGGAGAGGGAGTAGAATAATTTAGGATTCTTGGCTTATAAACTCAGAAGCTGAATAATAATTAATTGGCATAATAAATACATAGGGGATAGCTAGATGAAGTCAGACTCTAGAATTCATCTCATATTGATATTTTCCATATAATCATTTTGCGTTCTTATTTGTTTTGTTTTTACTTTCCATTTAGTCAATTTTGATTGTGTTTCTAGATAAAGTTAGGGTTAATGATTATAGTACTTAGTGCAAATTGGATTCCAATCCCTGTGGGTTTGACATTCTTATTCATTTTTACTAAAACTTGACACCGTACACTTGCGGTACGAAAATTTCGCAATAAGTTTTTGGCGCCGTTGTCTGGGATTGTTAATCTTATTAACATTGATACTATTAACAACTACCCTTAATTTTAATTTGGATTTTTATTTATTTATTTAATAATTACTATTATTTGACTCTTGTCTTGATTCTTCTCTCTTTCTTTCAGTGTTTTGCAGTGAATGAGACGATCCATAAGTCTTGATTCACTCTTGTTTGATTCTGAAATAGAGCGAATAGTAAGAAGACTAAGAAAATAGACAAAAGTTGAAAAAGCAACAATGGCAGCTGTAAACAGAGAGAACAATCAGCGCCAAGTAGCAATCGCAGTTGAAAATAGGGAGAACAATCCGTGTTAGGTGGCAATGCAGGACCATTTTAAACCAATCATTGACTACAATTATTCGGGGACTGCTTACCAACCAATCGATGCCAATAATTTTGAGTTGAAACCGGCACTCATCAATATGGTACAACAAAACCAATATGGGGGATCAGCTGTTGAAGATCCCAACATTCACTTAAGGATGTTCTTAGAGATGACAGATACAATTAAGATGAATGGAGTAACTAAGGAGACCATCAGGCTGTGCTTATTCCCGTTTTTCTTTAGGGAAAAAGTAAGGCAGTCCATACCAATGCGGAGTATCTTGACGTGGGAGGATATGGCCACATGATTTTTGGATAAGTTCTTTCCACCTGCTAAATCAGCCCAGCTGAGAACGGAGATCGAAATATTTAAACAGCTGGAGACTGAGAATCTGTATGAAGCATGAGAGCGTTTCAAGGACCTACTTAGGAGATACCCACAACATAATTATGAAGATTGGGTGTAAATACAACTATTTTACAATGGGTTGAATGGTCCGAATATGAATATAGTTGATGCAGCCGCTGAGGGGACTCTCTTTAAGAAGAATGCTGAGGATTCCTACACTCTATTGGAGGAGATGGCCATGAATAACTTCCAATGGCCTAGCGAACGCTCGACTGTAACAAATGTGGCAGACATTCATGAAGTGGATCCTCTTGTGGCACTAACAGCTCAAGTTTCATCCTTCACAACTGATATAGCAGCCCTAACCAATCAACGAATACAACCATCTATTGAAGTTGCGGCGGCTGCTAGGATGATGTTACCGGAAGAAGACGCAAGCCTAGAGCAAGTCCAGTACATGAATAACAGTAACTTCAACAATTATAGAGGTAACTCTGCATCCAATTACTCTCATCCACGACTTCGTAACTCTGAGAACTTTTCTTAAGCAAACACAAAGAATGTTTTACAACCCCCACCAAGTTTCAACACTCAACAATCAGAGCAGAAACAGTCATTAGAAGAGCTCGTGAGCACATTTGTCGCAAAATCCACAGGAGGTTTAATAAGAATGAGTCAAGGCTCAACAACATTGAAACTCACATGGAAAATATAGGGGCAACGATGAAATCCTTAGAGGTCTAAAGTGGCCAGCTAGCTTCTTCTATTACAAGCCAGCACAAAGGAGCATTTTCTAGCAATACCGAGGTAAACTCAAAGGAACAATGTCAAGCCATCACCCTCAGAAATGAGAAACATGTAAATAACACCTCAGATGATCAAACCAGCCGAAACAAAGAAGTAGAACTCCAAGAGGAAACAATGATGACAGAAGACCAAAGTGCAACCACTCCACCATGCCCGAAACCCCAAATTCCTAAGACACCTCTTCCGTACCCTCAACGTTTTCAAAAAAGGAAATTGGATGCACATTTTTTAGACGAAATAACCGAGTTAGCTCCCTTAGGATTCAAGCTGTGACCGAACCTTAACACACACACACACACATTGTGAGTCTGACTTAGATTCAAGACTTTGGATCTAAGTTAAATCATACACTTTGAAGGTTTCTTTATTTTCATTATTAAGCATTATCTGAGGACAATCTTTGCACAAGACTTTCCAAGATTCTTTTATTTTTATTATTATCGCTTTTATATTTTTGCATGACTGCATGAACACGTTAAATGATGTTTGTGGGTGTCGTCTATGTAAGCCCTCACGAGACTATAACTCGTCCACTAGGGCCACTTAGGGGTTTAAAGGCTTGTTGCATACGTTAAATGCAATCATGATCCCTACAAAAAAAGGCTTAGTTAATTTAGTTGCTCTTGTTTGTTTATTTGTAATTAGTTTTTATTTCATTTTTTTGCTCGGGACTAGCAAAATCTTAAGTTTGGAGGTGTTTCAGTCAGTAATTTATAACGGAACTCATTCATTTCACATTGTGTCATTTCATATCATATCCGTAAACGCTATTAAAATCAAAGCTTACATATATCCAATCGCACATACAACATTGTATGACTGACAACAAAGCATACATAACCATCACAATACTCAGAAGATCCATGACCAAAATATAGACATACATACTTGTTCCTATAACGAACGTAAACTTTTAAACCTACAAATAAATCAATTGTCATAGCCAGAAGTGACACATAATCATAGTACTCTTATGATGTTGATAGTCTGAAATCTGTCAATTTTTATCATCATCAAAATGGAAAACGTAAAACAATCTATTTCAAAAACCATCCGGAAGACACATTTGAAATCTCTTTTACTCTAAAAAAAAAAATTTCAAAATTTATCATCATCGTAAATTTGTATCAGGCGTCTAGTATAAACTAAACTGAATGGAACATAACAAGCGCCCGGTGTCCAAATCGCGCGCACAGATAGGACAATGAACGAAACAAGCCCCTGTCGACAGAGGGTAGCGGGTCGGTCCACTACAGTTGAACAGAGCCTTATACAAGCACCAAGGTTGAAGCATATCATAGCAAATTATAAAACCATAAAAAACTAGGTACATGCGCCGTGACGGAAATATATCATATCATATAATAACATAAACGATATTGACATTGTATAATAATCAAAACATAATCTTTTTGAAATCATTCTTTCCCCCAAAACCTCAAATATGTTAAAATAAAAAATAAATCTTGGAAAACTTAATAAAAGATCAAATGTATATCCTTCAAAACATATATCAAGCGTCCACTGTTCAAGTCGCGCGCACCGACCGGGCAGTGCACAAACAAGACCATGTCGATAGAGTAGCGGGCCAGGAATTTTTCGATGGTTTGGACTCTATAACAAGCACTCCGACCAAGCTGAAACGAAACATATACAAGTACTACGGAATGTCAAAAACAAAAAACTATCAAGCACCATGATGAAAACAGATTTTCAAGCGTCTCGACGGAAACAAAGTTTTACGGTTTAAAAACATCAAAATCATTTTCGAATGATAAGACAAAAACATATCATGAAGCACATCGAAGGAAACATATCGATAAATCTAAAATATTAAAACGTGAATCAAGCGTTGATGAGGAAACATATTCTTTAGCTTTTACAGTCAAAACCAAAATATCTGAAATCTTTTTTTCTTTCTTTTTTCTATTCAAAACACTTTTATGCTAAAATCAAATACAGAGTTCTCAAATCATAAATCAAAATATATGTTCACAATTCAGACTATCAACATTATAGAATTTCTCGTACCTCAAAACACATTGAATTCACATCATATCACATACATATACATATACCTATATAAACGACATATTTTTAACTTAGTATACATATATACATATATATTCATCGCTTACAAATATGTACAAATAATCTGAATTACCCATATCAATCAAAATCATTGCACATCATACCGTATATCAGAAATCCAATCAAGTTACAAACATGGGATTTATATGGTCTTTACGTAATAGAAAACTTACTCAGATAATCGGATACCCTATAGCTGCTGTCACCGGCATCTAAATCTTTGCTCTGATACCACAATTGTAACACCCAATCAGCGGCATGATGCTATGGCAGGAGACATGATTAACCCATCTCCATAAGCCTCCAAATCTACAGAAAAACGGACATGATGTATTCTAAAACTGGACAATCTGGATCACAGTCCAGCATCAAAACGGAAGTTGTAAAAAACATCACATATATAAAAGGACCTCAGGTCCACACACAATATATCAAGCTAAAATCAATCATCAAATGCTCCATGCCTACATCATCAGTCAACACTTAAGGGCTCTGTGCCCCCAACATCATAAGTAATCAAAACTCTTACTTAATAAATACAAACTACGTGCTGAGCATGACGAATAACATAATAACCATTAGATCTTAGACCTCTAAGACTTTTCCCCATGATACTTTCGAGGGTGATTGCAACTTGGGTGATCCGCATCTCGAGCATGACTTCCAAAGCTGAAGTGGTTGACCCATCTCGTAGCCAACATGGAAAACTAGCAAACTGGTTTGGTGTGAGTTATAAGAACTCAGTAAGTAACCACGCTCATATTACAAACAAAACATACAAGTCAAGCATAGTTGAAGCTTTTCAAAATTACTAAGTTATTACGAGTTCAGAATCATAAATTTTCTATTATGCTCTACTTATATATATAGGCCAGTCTAATATGCAATATCCAAAGCATATAAAGCAAAACTTCAAATATCACAGAGTACGTTACTTAACATCAAATCCATTTCAATAATATGAAACATGAAGTTATGCATTTATACTTTATCACGAATAAGCATATTTGAAATACCATCAAATCGGTGAGTTAAACAACTTTCTTTAACTTTCTTTAATCGTGATAACCTTACGGTAGCTTAACATTCGTGACCTATACGCAGTCACACATATCAGTTCGGAATTCATATCTTACTTATCTTACATTCATGCAAATACAATTTCAGAATTCCTACGTGGAGACATGTCTTGCACAAGAAGCTTACAAACATATTTAGACTCTTGCATAATATACGTACATATGATAACAAACTTAGCAAACACACTTTATAACCTTTTTTATTCACATCGGTTTTCAAAGTCATTCATCCATTCCATGAAAGCATACATAGCCCATACATATCACGGGTTCTATCATGCATACAAATACACTCAAACATACTTACAATCATCTTGCAATCGACAACAAAGCATACATAACAGTCATCACATCAAGAACACGTAACCCAAACAACACTTACATACGCGCTGGCTTACACAAGTGATGCTCATACGAGACTCATTACCTATTTTAGAATAGGTATGCGATGAATGTCGTCCAAATAGATTCATAACCAGCTTGGCTACTATACCACAAAATTATCAACCAATCAAACAAACACACATGCGAATATATCAAGTAACACAAACTCATCGAACGATTTCTCATACACAAGTACATACATGACAAAAACATCCAAATCTTCATCCAAATATTTACATATATATATTTCAAACATATGAATACACATTACTAAGAACTCAAATGCTAAATCTTTAACCGTCCTCATATTCTTCACTTATCGATGAAACATCTTCAGTTTCAGATTTTATATCTAGAAACCTCTAATACATAAACTTATCAATTATTCTTATTCGTTCAGGAAGAACTTAGCTTATACTCATTTCTTATCATACTTAACAAATCCAATCTTTATACAGATAATCGCATGTATGAGTCAATAACAAACTTATTGACAAAACGTACAAATACATATGCTTATATAAATTCAGGAATCATAACTTATTCCATTTACTGATTCGGTATACTCAAAATATATATATATCTCATCATCACATACATATACGAATACGTGTACATATACTTATACATGTGCTTATCATATATTTATACATACACATACAATTATGAGTTCATTCACTCACATATATCAATACACATATGTAGACAACAAACTCATCAAACATTTCAATTTATATCATAGCATTAACCAAAAAACCATACTTGTGGTTGATTATCTTAACCATACGTAATCTCGAACTCTGTACTCAAAACCACATCTTAACTATCCTTTTTTATCCTAACAATTCAATCATATATATATAACACGAATTCACCAATTCAAGTCCTCATCGCATAGGTTACTTACATGGCTTCGCGAACACTCCAGATCCTAGTCAAATCTGTCAAAACAAATCGTGAAACACCGTCAGAATTGAAACTTTATAAAATTCTTGACTTAACTAAGATAAAAATTCGGATCTTTCTGGGACAACCAAATCAAGTCCGTTCTTAATGATTTCACTTTCGATAAACTTAAAACATCATTATAAACTAATTCATGCCACCAGTTAACTTAAATTTTATGTTTACGTGTTTTTGGAAAATCTTCCGAAAACATTTCCGCAAATACTACAGAAGGGTCTCGAACCCTCCAAACCTACCCCGATTTATCTAAACATTATCGTATCATCATATTTATCTCATATCTATCATTACGATAAAAAAACATCAATACATGGAAAATCTACTTCAATCGGAAACTTACATAATCTATCTGATCGTTCCAATTCGTTCTTTTTTCACTCGGATTCTACCAGATACAAATATTCACTATACTCATTCTCAAACAATTGAATTTATATGATTACACTACTATACAAAACTATTGGATACATCCAAACATTAAATGATAAACTTGAAATTAGCGAGTTTTTATCGAGAGGTCTTACCGAGATTTCGATGGCATATACGGACTCCAAACGATCCCACAATCGCATTATTCATCGAAGTGTTCTCTCTCGTTTCACGTGCAGTTATGCACAGAATAGAAAATCCATCACCGCCAACTTGTAGTACTCTCCGAGAGCTTCGATTTGACGGTTGCTCGGGATTTGAAATGAAGCGATGAGCAGGGATCAGGATACCCATTCACGCGCTTCTCTCTCTCTTCTTCTCGGCGTTACCGGTGTCTTGGGGCTGTGCCGGCCACAATAAGATGAAGGGGTGGCCAGCGCACCCCTCTCGACTGTCACGCTGGTCGGTGATGGCAATAGGCTGCCGCATGACGACTAGAGGACTCTCAAACGTGTTTGTGGAGATGGGGGTCGGGTGGGGAGTTATGTTAGGTTATTTCATTTTCGTGAATTCGGAAAACCTTGGGATACTTATAGAATAGTTTTTAAAATTAGCGAGTTTTTACCGAGAGGTCTTACCGAGATTTTGAGGGCATATACAGACTCCAAACGATCCCACGATCGTATTGGAATCGATATAATTTTGATCGGAGCTACTGTTCACTCATGGGTTACTATTCACCAAAGCTTTCTCTCTTGTTTCGTGTGCAACCATGCACGGAACAGAAAATCCGTCACTGCCAACTTGTAGTATTCTCCGAGAGCTTCGATTTGGCGGGTTGCTCGGGTCATGAATGAAACGACGAGCCGGGATCGGGATACCCATTCACCGGGTCTTTCTCTATTCTTCTCGCCGTTACCGGCATCCTGGGGCTGTCGTCGGCCACCACAAGGCGGAGGGGTGGCCGGCGCACTCCTCTGGACAGTCACGACGGCCGAAAGGCTTCCGGCGCGACCAGGGGACTCTCAAACGTGTTTTTATGGATGAGGGGTCCGGTGGGAGTTTTTTGAGGTTATGCTATTTTCATGAATTCTGAAAACCTTGGGGTATTTATAAATTTTTTTTTTGAAAATTACATTATGACCCCGTGAAATTGCAGTTAGGTCTCTGCCATTGGGCTTTCTAAAAAATTAATATTTTATAAGCCCTTCTGATACAAATTTCAAAAAGGGTTCCACATGAAAGTCGTTCGTCACGGAAAAAAAGTCCAATGGTTCAAGAATCACCTCAATCAGAGTTCGTTTACTATTTTTATAGTTAATAAAATAAACTTTTACGCGTATAACAATATAAACATGAATCGCGCAACCGGTTCTAGAAACCACACATTTTCCAACGCGATGAAGCTTCAGTTTAAAATATTCTGACCTATTTTCTGTTACATAAGGTCTTATTTTCGAATATTATCTCGTTCTAAAAAAATCATCTTTAATTCGAAAATCTTCCAGAAATATATCGAAAATTATTCAGGATATTACATTCTCATCTCCTTATAAATATTTCGTCCTCGAAATTTCTCCGTCCTTATGTCTAATCATTCGGAACCGAACGCACGTACATGACAATCTTATCGTTATCTCACTATACACATGATCAAAAGTTAAGCATCTCATACATCAATAGAACTATGCTATTTCAAAGTAACATAAATCAAATCAAATATTTCATACTAGAATCAGATCAAACTTGTCATTTCAATTCACATTCATTAATAAGAACACACTTAAACATTTCAAATTCATCCATCATAGAACAGAAAGCTGAACCCAAATCTTATACAATTAATCAGTCATCATAACATGGGTTCTTTGCAGGTAGTCAAATATAGTATCAAAAACGAAAAACATAATATGAATTTCATACTATCTATTCCGTTCGCAATCTGAAATGGAACACATTCATTTCACATTGTTTCATTATCATATTTGTAAACGCTATCAACATCAAAATTTACATACGCAAATATCCAATCGCATATACAACATTGTATGGCTGACAACAAAGCATACATAACCATCACAATACTCAAAAGATCTATAACCAAATGATAACATACATTTTCCTATAACGAACGTAAACTTTTATACCTACAAATACATCAATTGTCATAGCCAAAAGTGACACATAATCATAGTGTTCTTATGATGTTGATAGTCTGAAATCTCTCAATTTTTTTCATCATCAAAATAGAAACGTAAAACAATCTCTTTCAAAAACCATATTGAAATCACATTTAATAAACTCTTTCACTGTAAAAAAAAATAAATTCAAAATTCATCATCATCGTAAATACATATCAAGCGTCCAGTATAAAATCAACTGAACGAAATATAACAAGCGCCCAGTGTCCAAATCACGCACACAGATAAGACAATGAACGAAACAAGTCCCTGTCGACAGAAGGTAGCGAGTCGGTCCACTACAGTTGAACAGAGCCCTATACAATACCATGGTGGAAACATATCATATCAAATTATAAAACCATAAAAAACCATATACAAGCACCGTGACAGAAACATATCATATAATATTATAAATGATATCGAAATGTATCATAATATAAAAAATATCTTTTTGAAATCATTCTTTTCCCCCAAAACCCCAAATATGTTTAAATAAAAAATAAATCTCGGAAAACTTAATAAAAGATCAAATGTATATATCCTTCAAAATACATATCAACCGTCCACTGTTCAAGTCGCGTGCACTGACCAGATAATGTAAAAACATGACCATGTCGACAGAGTAGCGGGCCGGCCATTTTCCGATGGTCTGGACCCCATAATAATCTACATGGCCAAGCCGAAACGAAACATATACAAGCGCCGTGGAGGGTCAAAAACATAAAACTATCAAGCACCTTGACGGAAACAGATTTTCAAGCGTCTAGACGAAAACAAAGTTTTACGGTTTAAAAATATCAAAATCATTTTTGAACGATGAGAAGGAAATATATCATCAAGCACCTCGACGGAAATATATTAATAAATCTAAAAATATGAAAGCATGAATCAAGCGTCGAAGAGGAAACATATTCTTTAGCTTTTATAGTCAAAAGATAAATATCTGAAATCTTTCTTTCTTTCTTCTTCTTTCTTTCTTTTTTTTTTCTTTTCAACACTTTTATGCCAAAAATCAAATACCAAGTTCTCAAATCATAAATCAAAATATCTGTTCACAATTCAAACTATCAACATTATAGAATTTCTCGTACCTCAAAACACATTGAATTCACATCATATACATATACATATACCTATATAAACGACATACTTTTAACTTAGTATACATATATACATACATATATTCATGGCATACAAACATGTACTGATAATCTGAATCACCCATATCAATCAAAATCATTACACATCATACCGTATATAGAAATCCAATAAAGTTACAAACATGGGACCTATATAGCCTTTACGCAATAGAAAACTTACTCAGACCATCGGATACCATGTAGCTACAGTCACTGACACCTAAATCTTTGCTCTGATATCACAACTGTAATACCCCATCAGAGGTAGGATGCTACCGATAGGAGACAAGATTAACCCATCTCCATAAGCCTCCAAATTTACAGAAAAATGGACAAGATGTATCCTAAAACTAGACATATTGGATCATAGTCTAGCATTAAAACATAATATATAATAAACCTAACATATATAAAAGGACCTCAAGTCCACACATAACATATCGAGCTCAAATCAACCCTCAAGGGCTCCATGCCCACATCATCAATCAACACTTAAGGGTTTCGTGCCTACAACATTATAAGCAATCAAAAGTCTTACTTAATAAATAGAAACAGCGTGCTGAGCACAACAAATAACATAATAACCATTAGATCCTAAATCTCTGAGACTTTTCCCAATGACACTTGCGAGGGTGACTACAACTTTGGTGATCCGCATCTCGAACATGACTTCCAAAGCTGAAGTGGTTGATTCATCTGGTGGCCAACCTACAAAACTAGCAAAATGGTTTGGTGTGAGTTATAAAAACTCAGTAAGTAACCACATTCATATTACAAACAAAACATACAAGTCAAGCATATTTGAAGTTTTTCAAAATTACCAAGTTATTACGAGTTCAGAATCATAAATTTTCTATTATGCTCTACTTATATATATATATATATATATATATAGAGTCCAGTCTAATATACAATATCCAAAGCATATAAAGCAAAACTTCAAATATCACAGAGTATGTTACTTAACATCGAATCCATTTCAATAATATGAAGCATGAAGTTATACATTTATACTTTATCACGAATAAGCATCTTTGAAATATCATCAAATCGGTGAGTTAAACAACTTTCTTTAACTTTCTTTAATCGCGATAACCTTACGATAGCTTAACATTTGTGACCTATACGCAGTCACACATATCAGTTCGGAATTAATATCTTACTCTCTTACATTCATGCAAATACAACTTCAGAAGTCTTACTTGGAGACATGTCTAGCACAAGAAGCTTACAAACACATCTAGACTCTTACACAATATACGTACATACGATAAAAAACTTAGCAAACACACTTTATAACCTCTTTTATTCACACCGATTTTTAAATCCATTCACTCATTCCACGAAAGCATGCATAGTCCATACATATCACATGTTCTATCATGCACACAGATACACTCAAACATACTTACAGTCATCGTACAATCGACAACAAAACATACATAACAGTCAACACATCAAAGAACATGTAACCCAAACAACACTTACATATGCGATGGCTTACACAAATGATACTCGTACGAGACTCATTATCTATTTTAAAATAGGTATGAGATGAATGTCATATGAACAGATTCCTAACCAGCTCGGCTACTACACCACGAAATTATCAACCAATCAAACAAACACACATGCACATATATCACTTAACACAAACTCATCGCATGATTTCTCATACACAAGTACATACATGATAAAAACATCTGAATCTTCATCCAAATACTCATTTTCATAAATATATTTCAAGCATATGGATACACATTACTACAAACTCAAATTCTACATCTTTAACTGTTCTCATATCCTTCACTTATCAATCAAATATCATCAATTTCAAGATTTTCTGTCTAGAAACCTCTGATACATAAACTTATCAATTATGCTTATTCGTTCAGGAAGACCCTAGCTTATACTCATTTCTTATCATACTTAGCCAATCCAACCTTATACCGATAATCGCATGTATGATTCAATAACAAACTTATTGTCAAAACATACAAAGACATATGCCTATATAAATTCAAGAATCATAACTTATTCCATTTACCGATTTTGTATACTCAAAATATACATATATGAATATGTGTATATATACGTATACATATATTTATACATACACATACCATTACGAGTTCATATACTTACAATTGTCAATACATACATGTAGACAACAAACTCGTCAAACATTTCACTTAACCAAAAATTCATACATGTTGTGGTCGATTATCTTAACCATACGTAATCTCAAACTCCATACTCAAAACCACCTCTTAACTATCCTTTTTTATCTTAACATTTCAATTATATATATATATATATAACACGAATTCACCAATTCAAGTCTTCATCGCATTGGTTACTTACCTGGCTTCACAAGCAATCCAGGTCATAGTCAAATCTGTCAAAACAAAACGCTGTCAGAATCGTAACTTTACAGAATTCTTGACTTACCTAAGATAAAATTTTGGATCTTTTCGGGACAACCAACTCAAGTCCATTTTCAATGATTTCAGTTTCGATAATCTTAAAACATCATTACAAACTAATTCATGCCACCGGTTAGCTTAAATCTTATGTTTACGTATTTTTGGAAAATCTTCTGAAAACGTTTCTGCAAATGAAACGGAAAAGTCCCGAACCCTCTGAACTTACCCGAATTTATCTAAACATTATCATATTATCATCTATATCACATATCTATCATTACGATAAAAAACACATCAACATACGGAAAACCCACTTTAACCGAAAACTTACATAATCTATCGGATCGATCCAATTCATTCTGTTTTCACTCAAAATCTTCCAGATACACATATTCACTATATTCATACTCAAACAATCAATTTATATCATTATATTACTCTACAAAGTTACTGGATACATCTGAACATTAAATGATAAACTTGAAATTAGCGAGTTTTTACCGTGAGGTCTTACCGAGATTTCGAAGGCATATATGGACTCCAAATTATCCCACGAATGCGTTGGAATCGAAGAAATTTTTATTGGACCTACTGTTCACTCGTGAGTCATTATTCATCAAAGTTTTCTCTCTCGGTTCGCGTGCAGTTATGCACAGAATAGAAAATTCATCACCATCAACTTGTAGTACTCTCCAAGAGCTTTGATTTAGCGGGTGGCTCGGGATTTGAAATGAAGCGAAGAGCCGGGATCAGGACACCCATTCACGCGCTTCTCTCTCTTCTTCTCGTCATTACCGGCGTCTTGGGACTGCTGCCGGCCACCACAAGACGGAGAGGTGGCCAGCGTACCCCTCTCAACCGTCACGTCGGTCGGTGATGGAAATAGGCTGCCGGCGCAACTAGGGGACTCTCAAACGTGTTTGTAGAGATGGAGGTCCGGTGGGGAGTTTTGTTAGGTTATGTCATTTTCATGAATTCTGAAAACCTTGGGATACTTATAGAATAGTTTTTGAAAATTATATTTTGACCCCCTCGAAATTGCAGTTAGTTCCCTACCATGAGGCGTTCTTGAAAATTTGTATTTTGCAAATCCTTCAGGTGCCAATTTTGAAAAGTGTTCAACACGAAATTTTTTCTTCCCAGGAAAACGAGTCCAACGGTTAAAAAATCACCTAATCGAAGTTCTTTTCTATTTTACTAGCTAATACAACAAAATTTTATGTGTATAACGATATAAACATGATTCGTGTAACCGGTGTTCGAAATCATACGTTCTCCAACGCGACGAAACATCACTTTAAAATATTTCGACCTATTTCCCATCACATAAGGTATTATTTTAGAATATTATCTCATTCCAAAAAACCAACTTTAATTCAAAAATCTTACAGTAATATTCCGAAAAATATTCTGGATATTACAAGTTCCACCACTACTCTATGAACCAAGTCATGTTATTGATTCATGACTAATTTTCGGTGTCGTGTAATCATACCATATGCGTAAGACATATCATAATATTTCCTTTTAAGCTCTGGAATCAACGAATTGAGAATATATGATCTAACTCTTAGATCATCATATTTCCATTTCAGGAAAGTCTCTAGTTCATTAGGAGTTGACTCCTCAGCTACTGCAAGGGGCAACATGCCCTCCCGCATGTATCCTAATTTCTTAGAGTCAAGGACGATCTTCAAATTCATTTCCAAGTCTACGAAGTTATCAGGGTCTCTAATCTTGTTCGTATCCATTATACAAGTAAACAGATTAGTTGATGAAGATGCCACCATCGCAAATCTATCAAATAGACATCGAAAAATAGTTAGGAGAAAAACAGTTTCATATAATATCATACAAGCATCAAATAGATCACGGATTTTTAATCTAAAAAATTCTCTTATCACTAGTTAATGTAAAACTGTAATCCCAAATAGAATATAACTAATTTAATAATTAAATTAACACTACTAAAAAAATAGGCTATCTTGACAATACCCGCTCTGTCAAGAAAGGGTTTTTTTTTGAGTTTTTTGGTCGTAGATTTTATGAGGGTTTAAATATGTGAGAGTGAAATCTGAGAAGGAAATTAGCAATTTTGGTAACGAGAGTGAGAGACGGAGAGTGAATTGAAGCTTTTAAACTTATGTTACACTCTTGAACAAAAATGCATGAGCTATATGGGTTCATAAATAATTAAGACATAAGGGTAAATTAGTAATTTCACTTAAAATTAAAAAATTAAAAAAATTATAATTAGGTATTTAAATAAAAAATCGAGTTTTAAACTTAGATTTTAGACTTATTTTCATTACATATTATAATTTAAAAAATCCTGTAATTTCGGTCTTCTACCAGCTTTTTTCCGATTTATAAACTCTGTACTTTTAACGTGCTTCCGATCAGACCAAAGGTCGGTTCCCTATTTGACTAATTGAACTTATCGGTCCGCTCCGATAATGAAAGTTATGCTCAAAACACATAATTAATTTGTAGTCCATTGACCGGTGCATTCACACGCGTATAACGCAAGCGCACGTATCGTTCAAGTAGTATAAAAAATATCGATCCCACGAGGACTTAATTCCTACTGTTGTTATTAATTATTGAATCTATTTATTTACAGGTATCTAATTATAGGAAGAAGGGAATTGACTGCTTTTGGTTGGTTGAATGTGGATTTGCTAAGTAAAATAAAAATAGACTCAAAAGAAAATACTAAGGAAAATAAAATAAAAGACTCAAGGATCTAGGGTCATGACTCCACACAATATTATTAAAAAGATGAATTGACTCTCTTATTTATGTGTAATAAATTAATTTGCTAACCTGGAACACGATGATATGCAAAAGCCTCTTCCGATGGTCAGACGCAAATACCCAGTATAACCCAATTGAACCATATTCCTATGTCAACCAAATTACCTGGATTCATTAAGACCAAGTTCCAATTATGGCTACCCACGCCCGACAGGTATATTCATATCCTGTAAGGAAATCTATTAAAGGGTTATCTATCCTCAAGGAAGATCGTGGACTATTGAATCTAAGGCTGAAACCTAAAATCCCTATATCTAGTTCATTTTAAGTTTACCAAATCAATCTTATTGGTGATCAGACAACAAGAAGCATTAAGCTTAAGACTAAATAAACAAACTAAAGAATTACCCAATAAATAATTAAATCAATTATTAAGCCTAGTAATATTGTGTTTCATCACTTCCCTAGAATAAAATAAAATGATGGGGTTAGAGGATTCACATTTAATATTTCTTATCTAGGAATCTCACTTATTATAAAATATAAATTATTTTCTGTTCTGCTTTCTCATGAATTAATAATGTTAAACATTTAAAACCAGCCATATAGGCGGTAATCCATTTAGTCCAACTACACCAGCCATATAGGCGGTAATTATCTGTCACATAAAGACCAGCCATATAGGCGGTAAAGTAATTTATATTTAGACCGACCATATAGGCTGTAATAAAGTCTGACATTAATTAATCCGGTTAAATTATAATTTATAAATTATAATTAAGTGAGTTTTACCTAGATAATTATATTAAAGGTTTCACATTTTACTCCAGCGGAAATTTAACTACAAAACATAAAGTAAATAAATAAAATGATGTAATAAAAACTAAAAATAAAAAAAAACATAATTTTAATATTACAAAAATATACAAAAATATATCCTTCCTATGAAATCAGGGAAAAAATCCCAAGGAAAGCACACCAAATAAAGTGGTGAAGAGCTCAATTTATAGGCAAACTCGGCAACCGGCGTCGCGACGCTAAAGTGCTTGGCGTCGCAACGCCCGCACGCGTCTTTGGTCCACGCGGGTTGACTACGCGTATGATGTCGGCACAATCAGGAAATGACACGTGTCACGCGGCAGAGCGGCAAAATCAGAAGACGACACGCGGCGCACGGTGAATGGCTGGATTTTTGGTCAAATGAGAAGTTGACACGTGGCACGCGCATATGATCGGTCTAATGAGAAGGTGACACATGGCATAATGTGATTCGCCAATGATTCGGTCCAATGAGAGATTGACACGTGGCACGCGCTATGTTTGGTCTAATGGAATTGTGACACGTGGCACTCGGCGCATTTTAGTAAAGTTGGCGCATGTTAGAAGATCCGGCGCACGTTAGCATGACCAATTTCTCAGATTCTGACATGTGTCCCTCGGCGCACGTTAGCAGGCGCGACTCACTTTAGGCGTCGCGACGCGGAAGGCCTGGGCGTCGCGACGCGGGAAATTAGGAAAATGCCCCTTTTGTCATTTTTTTCTCTATTTTGGCCCCAAATTGCTTCCAATGTATTCCCAACTTTATTTATCTGCAAAATAACACAAAACACATCAAAACGTTCACAAAACCCGAGAAACTATACAAAATATTAGGTTAAATGAGTGGGAAATAGTGATATAAATACCACTCATCATCATATAATATAATTTTAATTTTTTTTTAAAAAAATAAATTTTATGTAATTGTTTTAAATTTATATTTTAGTTTAAAATAATTCTTAATAGAATTATTTTCTGTCAAGTATTTCTATCATTAGTTCTTGGTAAAAATATTTTCTGTCAAGATTTCTACAATTATTTATTGACATATAATTATCTGTCATTAATTATTAACAATTAATTTATCTGTCACATATGTATCATAAATTGATGACATAATCAGTATCTGTCATAAATCATTTGTCAAGATAGCCCGTTTTTCTACTAGTATAAGTTAAATAGTAAAAAGTGGACCATATGAATATATTTCGGCTAACAACTTTGACACGTTCATGCCTACATATATTCATTAGGTAGACAACACATTGTCAATCACACACCGATGACTCCTGGGTTTCGGTCCTAATCATTTCTTGTTATGACAGCTTTAGCACGTTCACAATGAGGCGTATCCGGGTTATACTTGTCAATGATAAATTCAAGATACTTACGTAGTCCTGATAGCTTTGGCAAGTTCAGGATTCCGCTTGCATTTGAATTTATCTAATATCAAATATATATCCGACACAAAAAAAATTTCAATGACTATATCCTCACAGCTTTGGCATGTTCTCAGATATAGCCACACAAATTTATTTATATCCGTATTGACAAGACGGACCTAGAAAAATGCAATCACACACATTACTATATAAACCTTATTAAATAGGAATTTCTGCAAAACTATATGATAAGCCTTTTTTAATCAAATTAAAATGTGGGATATCAGTAATCAAGTATCTAATAGTTGATATAGTGCATATAGTATTAAATATCCAAATAAAATTCTTTTTGTGTATTATTATTTCGAATAAATTTGAAAATTTTCTAATTCAGTTGGTTTTATAGATAGTTATAACATTTTTTTTGTGACGCTATGAAACGTTGTATGTTGATTTCAGTTTTAGTTACCCAAAAGTTTTGGATATTTGATTAGTTGCCAACTAGAATTAATTTTTTTGAAAAAAAAAAAATTAATGTAATCATAACTTAATTCCCTTCCCACCTATATGACCGAAGTTCGAATCCCAAATCTCTTATTTTCGACCCACCACGCCATCTAGTATTATTTAACACGCATCTTATGGAAAGTGTGATGATTGATCTTATCATATATATACACACACACACATATGTGTGTATATATATAAATTCTCAGATGCACATCTTACAATACACATAAAGTTTATATGAAGATAAAAGACAAAATTTGTTTTAAAACGAATATGGGTTTGAAAATTGAATTTGTTTAATAAATGGGTCAATTCGATTCGATTATTAAACAAATCGAATATGAATTTAAGCTCATTGATTCGTTTAAGATTCGTTTTATTATTTTATTTTTTAGTCATTGTTATTTTTAATTAAAAATCGAGAAGTTATTGCTAATTACCATATTAAAAATTGGTGAGTCATTTTTAGTAAATGTATTAATTATGTACTTCATATGTATAGACTTATGAAGAATTAATGTAAATAAATTATTATAATTTATACATTGAATAATGTCATGACTAAACGAATAAACGAATCGAATATGAATCCTGATATTAGAATTCGTTTAGTAAATGAATTGAATATTACCGCACGCAAACACACGTATCGCTTAAGTAATATAGTGACAAAAAATCTGATGTTGAACCCACGTAGACTTATTAATAATCTATTAATACTAAAAGTAAACCTAACTTAACTAAAACTAAACAGTTGATGTAGGAGAGAGTTGATTAAACTAATGAAAAAAACAAAAAGTTAAAATTTATTTGGGAAAATGGTTGCAACTTCACTTATGAGTGCTAAATGTATCACTATTTCCCACTCATTTGACCTAATATTTTGTATAGTTTCTTGAGTTTTGTGAATATTTTGATGCGTTTTGTGTTATTTTGTAGATAGATAAAGTTTCAAGACTCTCTGGAAGCGATTCAGGGCCAAAACAGTGAAAAACAGACAAAAATGGTAAAATAGTAATTTGGGCGTTGCGACGCACAAGCCTTCTGCATCGCGACCACTAACATGGGCCGAGTTCTGCTAAAATGCGCCGGGACACGTGTTAAAACCTGTGAAGTCTTCTAACATGCGCCTTCCACGTGTCAACATCAGAGCAGATCCGCTAACGTGCGTAGTGTCACGTGTCATCATCACATGCTGCCAACAATCTCCATCACTACGTGTCGTCAACGTGTCATCCATGTGGCGTCCACATCAGTCACATGCCGAGTCAGCTTACCACGTGTTAGCCATGTCATCATCAGCCAATCATCTTATTCCACATGTCACCATCACACGCTGCCGATAATCCACATCGCCAAGTCATCAACACGTCGTCGCCACGTCAGTATAATTATTGAGTAATCATTCAGCTGCCAGTGCCGCCTGCCACGTGTCGCAAGATCCACATACCATGCTGTAATTCACTTCGCATCACGACGTGCCAAGAGTAGCGCGTCGCGACGCGCGAGGCCTACTGACGCCTATAAATTCAGGCCGAATTTTCCATTTCAGATTCATACATTCTTCTCTGTAATTCTTTAAGAATACTAAGAAGATTGTATCTTGTTTGTTTAATTTCAGTTCTGTAATTAATTTTATTTACTTTTACACACAGTACTTACATTTCTTTACTTCTTCAGTTTTTACTTTTCAGTAATGAAGAGGTAACTCTCCCTTGCTGGGGTAAAATGTAAAGCTTTTATTATTGCTATTTAGATTAATCTCCATTAATTATAATATAATAACTATTTAAAACCTGACTTAATGAGGATACTGTTGGGGTTGGTGCTCAGAGCGCCAATTCCCGGTTGTATTTCTGTTAAATACTTCTGTAAAACATTATTATTATGAATAATATATGCAGTTTCTATAATATAATCTATCTTTCTATATGGTAAAGACGTAATGACCCGAGAATGATTAGTCATGATACAGTTGCAAAAGCGTCGCAACGGACATTGAGAAGTATCATGACGTTGTCATTCTCAGACAGTTCCTGGTCAAGGTTTACACTATTTGGTCAGTATAGTAAACCCTTTGAGACCGGTACATGTCGTATACTGGAATATATGATTCCAATGGTTTCTCAATGAACCATTAGTCTTGGAGACTAGTATAGACGTGTAGGTGTTTATAGCGGATAAACACTGAACGACTCACCGAAGATTCTTAATGGATGGTACACCAGCGTCAATAAGAATCTTCTTGGGTTGAGTAGCACTTGTGATTCTTAGACTTGAGATGCCATTGTGGGCACATGAGACATCTTGTACACTTAGACGGCAGTCACGTCACCGATCTATTTAGATCAGACCTCCGCCTGTTCGTTGGGTGTAGACAGATCCTTAGGGTGTCCTATGTGTATCAAGATAGGATCCGTCAGTTCTGTGTATCAGAGCATAGGTAGTCCATATGATTAGCAATCAGATAAAACCATGGGCCTGTGGTAAAGTTTAGAAGCTAGTTCTAAACATTCTTTTGAGATTGCTAATAGAATAGTCGACTGGATAATCCCGATAGAGATTTGACGTTTACATCTATATCTCTGGGATTTATCCGGATACCTGTGACGGAGGAATTATACATTTGCCATGACCTCGACCTGTATGGTTCAGCGAGATTATCCGTGATCGTCATAATCTACGGGTGGATAGATTATGGACACGAAATTAGATTTCGTGATGGATATACCTGAATCTGGAGAGTCTCAATAATGAAACATACTCGTAGAGCACTAGAGCAACATTAATAAATAATATTGATTATTTATAAAGTCGTTTAAAGGTTAAACGCAAGATACGTGCTAAAAGGACTAGATAGTCATTTGCCTAATTATTGTGTATTTACATTTAATACTTGATTAATTTAAATACACATTAATTAATAGTCAAAATGAGTTATTTGACTTATATCCTAAATGAATATATGTTTTTAATATTTAATGTAAATATTATACATATATTTAATATATTTGTATTTGATTAATTAATTAATTATTTAATTTTTAAATGATTAAATTAATTAAAATATAAATATCTTACATTATGATATATTAAGTAAATGATGTTAGTTGCTTTTGTTGACTTAAATAAATATCTAATAAAGTTGTATTAAGATATTTATGCAAGTTGATAACATTAATTTGAAATGAAATTGAAATTGAAATTACTTATCTTGTATTTGGCTTGGCAAATTCGGCCAAGGCTAAAAATAAAGCAAGTATATATTGTTTTCATTTCATTTTCATTTGGTAACCTAATACACTTTAAACAAAAAGAAACTCCATTGAAGAGACTTAAAGGAAGCTTGAGAAAGAAAGAAAGATCAAAGAAAAGCTTGATTTTAGTAAGTTTTTTCCAACTTGCTATTAGTAAGGAAATTGTTCCTTAGGATCTAGGCTTTAATATATGATATCCTTAGGTTATTTCTTTCTTTGTTCCTTGTGGTTTTTGTTGATGGAAGTTTTGATGGAGGTGTAAAGCATGTGTGATGAAGGAAGTGTATGACTATTGTAGTAATAAGCTTTCTTTTAAGGTTTTGGAAACCATGTTGCTAATCTAGAGTTATTGACCCACTCTTAAATGACCTAGATTTGATCTTGAGTTGTTTCATTGTGTTGAGACTTGGATTGGATGGAAGAATGATGATTGAAGTAATTGATTTAATGTATTTGGTCTAATTTGTCCAATTAGTGGAAATTGTAAAATTAGGGTTCATGACCAATTCCAATTTGGGGCTTTTCATATATGTTGTGTATTTGTGTGTGTATATGATGCATATAAAGTTTCATGTACATTAGATTACATCTTGATGTGTTTTGATGCATGAAATGACAAAGTGCACCAAATGGCACCCTAATGGTGCTCTCGGCCAAGACTTGAAAAATTGGGGATTTTGGTTGCTTTGGTGTTTTGATGTTTTGAACATGCTAAGTTCATCTTAGAAATGATTTAGAATCATTCAAAATTGATTAGATCAATTTCAGACTAAAATGGACAAAATACCATATAAGGGTAATTTGGTAAATTCACTTGAATATGATTCATTTGAATTTTGTTTTCATAATTTGATTATTGGAATGTTAAAAAAATATGTTTATTTAATTAATCCAAGAAAAAAGTTTTGAAATCTGAAAATTGGATTTTCACCGCTTCCGCTGCGTTACCGGATTCACCCCCTAAAAAACCCATACACATACTGCTATATTGGCCGGTTGGTAATTATTTATAAATTGTTTTTAACCTGACTAAGCATGGATACCGCCTGGTTGGTCGGTTGGTAATTAATTATTAATTTGACTTAATCAGGTTACCGCCTATATGGCTGGTTGGTAATATCACACAAGTTAATATATTATATTAAGGGGTATATCTAAAATAGTAGTAATAGAATTGGATTCTTTAACCCCCAGCATTTTATTTCATTGTACTTTTACCTTTTTAATTTCGAGCATTTACTTTTCAGCACTTTACTTTATGTCTTTTATTTTTAAGCTTTTAGTAGTTGTAAATATGTGTCGTAGCTAAGCCCGTTATCTGAGGTTGTGATGAAATCCAATATCACCGGTTTATAAGGGGTTATTTTATAGTTTGGGTAATATAAAGGTTTACTTATTAAGTCTTAAGCTTAATGCGTCTTGTTAACTGACCACTAATAAGATTGATCGGGTAAACTTAAAATAAACTTGACGAAGGTATTTTAGGTTTCAGCCTTAGACTTAATAGCTCACGATCTTCCTTGAGGATAAATAACCCTTTAATAGATTTTCTTACAGGATAGACATATACCTGTTGGGTGGGGGTAGCCACAATTGGAACTTAATCTTAATGAATTCAGGTAACTTGGTTGACATAGACATATGGTTTAATTGGATTACACTGGGTATTTGCATCTGACCATCGACATAGGTTTTTGCAGAATTTCGTGTTCCAAGTTAGTAAACCAGTATATTACACAAACATGAAATAATCACTTCATCTTTAAAAAGGTATTGGAAGAATTCACAATCCTGGATAGTTTAATAATATTGAATTTTCTTTAATCTACTTTCGCACTATTTATTTTACTTGTTTTAAATTTAAAATCACCACTCAATCAAACAATCAATCCATTAGATACTCGTAAAAATTTGGCTTCATAAATTAATAGCTTAGGTATTAAGTCCTAGTGGGATCGATACTTTTTATACTACTTGAACGATACGTGCGCTTGCGTTATACGCGTGTGACAATACCGGTCAAGTTTTCGGCGCCGTTATCGGGGACTTATTTATCTTTCACTATTAGTTTTGGGGTTAGATACGTTACTTGTATCTAATTTCTTTTTATTTATTATTTCTATTTTCGTGTGTTTCAGGTTCTTAGACACTACATTAAACAAACCAGAAGCTTTGAACTCCGACCGCTTGACCCAGAGATTGAAAGAACCATCAGACAGTTGAGAAGGGAAAGACGAAAAGGCCAAGAAGCAATCGTCAACATAGAACCTGAACCTTTGGAAGTTGCACCACCAATTCCCATTCGAGACAGAACCATTCATGTATTGTACTTACCAGCAAATGTGTGTGACATCAAAACATGCATTCAGATGATTCAGTAGTCAGTGCAGTTTGGAGGGAACGCAACTGAAGATCCTAATGTCCACATTAGCAACTTCCTGGAAGTTTGCGGCACTTTCAATTACAACCGAGCAGCTGAAGAAGCTATGAGACTGCGTGTTTTCCCATATTCCTTAAAAGACATAGCAAAGGCTTGGCTACATTCACTACCAGTAGGTTTCATCACAACTTGGAACACTCTAGCCACCAAATTCCTTGCAAAGTATTTTCCACCAGCCAGAACAGTAAAACTGAGGAATGACATCACATCCTTTGTACAACATGACTCGGAAACTCTCTACGAAGCTTGGGAAAGGTACAAAGATTTGCTCCGGAAATGTCCTCACCATGAGATTCCAAAATGGCTTCAAGTCCAAACTTTATATAATGGACTTTCTGGACTGATGAGAACCACAATTGATGCTGCTGCTGGAGGAGCGCTAATGGAAAAAAGAGAAGATCAAACATGTGACCTAATTGAAGAAATGGCTAACAATAATTCCTTGTGGCCAACAGAAAGGAGCATGATCCAGAAAATTGCAGGAATTTATGAAGTTGGAGCCAACTCAGCAATGAATACTAAGTTGGATCAGATGTGCAAATGCCTGGAAACACTCAGCGCGCAAGTTGTAAACATTACCGGAGCCACAAGTTCACCTTATGGAGGAGGACCAGGGCCAAATCAACAAGAAGAGATAGTGAATTATGTCAATAATTTCAATAGACAGGGGAACAATCCATATTCCAACACCTACAACCCAGGGTGGAGGAATCATCCCAATTTTTCATGGAGCAACAATTCAGGGTAAAAGAACAATCCACCACATGGATTCCAACAACAAAACAAAGGCCATGAGTTTGAAAAAGAACCAGAAATGAAAGAATGGATTGCAGAGATATTCAAAAAGCAACAAGCAACATATGATGCTATGTTTCAAAGCCAATCTGCCTCTATCAAAGCACTGGAGAATCAAATTGGACAACTTGCCAATGCTCAGAGTTACAGACCACCAGAATATCTTCCCAGCAACACAGAGCCAAATCCAAGGAACCGAGGGAATGAGCAATGTCAAGTCATCACCTTGAAAAATGGTACTGAAATTAATAAAGATGTTGGAGTCAAGGCATCCATTGAAGAAGTTCAAAAAGAAGCAGAACAACAGATGGAGGAAAAAGAAGCAAAGGAAAAAGATCAAATCACTCCACATCCACCTTTTCCACAGCGTCTTCAGAAAAATAATTTGGACAAGCAGTTTGCCCGTTTCTTGGAGGTTTTCAAAAAGCTGCACATCAACATCCCATTTGCAGAAGCATTGGAAGAAATGCCCAGCTATGTCAAATTCATGAAAGACATTCTTTCACGAAAACGAAGATTGGGAGATTACGAGACAGTAGCATTGACGGAAGAATGCAGCGCCATCATTCAGAGGAAACTTCCTCCGAAGTTGAAAGATCCTGGTAGTTTCATTGTCCCATGCACCATTGGAGAACATTACATCGGTAAGGCTTTATGTGACTTAGGTGCAAGTGTTAATTTGATGCCTTTTTCTATTTACAGGAAACTGCAAATTGGAGAAGCAATGCCTACCTCAGTCTTACTACAACTTGCTGATAGAACACTCGTATTTCCGAGAGGAGTTGTTGAAGATGTGCTGGTCAAAGTTGACAAACTCATTCTCCTAGCAGATTTCATTATCCTTGACATGGAAGAAGACAAAGATGTACCTATCATCATTGGGAGACCATTTTTTGCTACAGATCGAACTGTTATTGATGTGCAAAAAGGAGAACTAACCATGAAAGTTCAGGACCAAGAAGTTACCTTCAATGTTTTCAAATCCATGAAATTCCCGAGTGATGAAAAGGAAGATGAGTGTTTTAGAGTTGATGTTGTTGATAGTATCATTAAGAATATCGAACCACCTCCTACGGATAAACTTGAAGCTTGCATCACCAACAAGACTGACAGCGAGCTAGATGCTGAAATTCTGGAATGTATCAACTATCTTGACAAGCCGTTTCGTTTCAAATCAACACCACCAGTTGAAAGCCTGGAACTCCCGAAAAAAGGAGCGGATCAATCCCTCAATTGAATAACCACCGCAGTTGGAGCTGAAGTTACTTCCGAGCCATCTCAGGTATCCATTCCTTGGAAACTCTTCTGAATTACCTGTAATTATTTCTTCTTCGCTAACATTGGAGCAGGAAGAAAAGTTGCTGAGAGTGTTACGAGAACACAAGAGAGCCATTGGCTGGACTATAGCAGACATTCGAGGCATTAGCCCATCATTTTGCATGCACAAGATTCTGATGAGCGACGAGTACAAACCCACAATGGAGCATCAACGGAGACTAAATCCAATCATGAAGGAGGTCGTAAAGAAATAGATTATCAAATGGTTGGATGCTGGCATCATTCACCCCATCTCAGACAGCACTTGGGTGAGTCTTATGCAGTGTGTGACCGGCGTTGTCACAGTCGTAACTCGTGATTTTTCATCAATAGCTCATTGTTTTGTTCAACAAATAGGAGACAAGATATCAAATCTGAGTACTTTCTGAAGTGGCATTCCCGATATTGTTGTTGCACGATCATATTTGATGCATGAAAGGTAGTGAGTGTTCTTTCAAGCATGTCTTCTTCAGTGATATTTTCACCATACAATTTCAGCTGTGAGGTGATGCGAAATAGATCAGAATTGTAGTCAGAAACCTTTTGGAAGTCCTGCAACCTCAGATTTTGTCCACTCATATTTTGCTATAGGGAGGAAGATATCTTTTTGATGGTCATATATCTCTTTCAAATTATTACATAAGATCAATGAATCTTCAACTGTCAGGTATAGAGCTTTCAGGCTCTCATGCAGATGATGACGAAGGATTCATAGCCTTTGACTTATCCTGCATGGACGTTTGATTTGTTTAGCTTATGGTGTTTTCCAAGCCCATAGCTCGTAGGTGCATTTTGACATCCAAAACCCATGAGAGATAGTTTCTTCCGGAAACTTCTAGTGCGGGAATTTGTATGTTTATGAGGTTTGACATATTCAAGGTTCCTTTAAAAGTATAAAAAGAAATATAAGTGTCGTAATAATAAATGTGTTATACAAAATATAATTGCGATGTAAAAAAAAAAAATCATACATATATTTAGAACTTCAAATTCATAAATATTATATTATAGATTCAGAATTTCAGGTTCTATAATAGATTTAAAACTGCGGGTTTTAATCTATTGTCTAATTGATTGAGGTTAAAATTTCAGGTTCGTTAATTATAGTGTAATTATAGAACTTCGGGTTCTATAATTATTTTGTAGTTCTAGAACTGCAGGTTCTAATATAATAATTAAAAAAAAATAGTTTTTATTTTTTGATGTGGAAGATCCAAATTAATGGCAACCACAGAACATACTAATAAGAACAATAAGAACATGACATAGTAATTTATAACTACGGGTTCTAAATTTATGATTGAAAACTCAGAACTTCAGGTTCTAATTTATTTACACTACAAACTTCAATTTGCAATAAAAAAAAAAAACTAATAAAAAAATTTAGATCTACCACATCCATGCTCAACAAAAAAAATCAGAATCTCAAAGCATGCCTTATTACATGTACGCCATTGGATCATTGTCATCAAATGCAATTTACGCCACTTGATCATCATCAAATTTTAAAGCCTTTTGGCTTCAGGCCAATGAAGTACGCCACTTGATCATAATGAAAATTTTTGAACCTTTTGGCTTCAGGCCAATGATGCCACTTTACCATCATCCAAACATGATCAAAATATCTGATCATGTGTTAGTCATGATCATTCATATGATGATGAAAAATCGCATGAACCACTCAATACCAAATTAAAGCTTCTGGCTTTATTTAGCTTTAAGTCGATTTTTTTTTTGTGTAAAAAAAAAAAATTAGAAAGAGATCGTGCTGATAACGTGTTAGGTCAATTATTGTAAATTTAAAGTGATGGGTCCCAATGGGAAGTATTATAAATTAGATGGCCCCTTATACTTTATTTTATATTTTAGTTTATCTCACATTGCTTAGGGATAATGATTTTAATTTAATCTCTCTCTATAAATAGAGAGTAAATCTTGTATAATTGATTTATTTAAAAAATCAATAAAAAAAAAAACATGCAACTTTCAAGGTACTCTCTTCTTCTATTTCTCTTTACTTTTATAACACTTTTATGATTTTATAAATTATAATTTAATTATAAGTGCATAAATTTTTTAATAATATAAATATATTTTTTTTAAAAATCGTGATAAAAATATATTGTCACATCTTATGATAAAATATTAGTTTGAATTATATTTCCTTGTGACATATAATGATGAACTTATGACAGATAAAATCTATCATGAGTCGTGACAGATTTTTATCTATCACAAGATGTGACTGAACCTACGATGATAGATACAAAAACTATCATAAACCCCCTTAAATGACAACTTTTAACCGTCCATGTAAGCCTTTTTCACGTACTGAAGCTATTGAGTTTACGTGGAAGTTGTCAAGAATGACGTATGACAAAAGCAGTGAAATTGAAGGCTAACCTATTATGTTTTAGTTTAATTATTTCATTAAGATAGTTTAGCCATTCTGTTTTATTAGTAGGTAAGACTTTTAAACTATTATTTAGGGCTGGCCCCGTTGATGATTTAAAATATTCTGAACTATTGTGAAATTAAATGCTTTTGTTATTTGGAGTATTTTGAATATTTATCAACTTTTCAGAATATTTTTACTTTGATTTGCTTGAGGTATAATATATTCAATTATGTGAATATATTATAGGGTTTAATCAATTCAATTATGAGAGGAAAGACCAGATATTGAATTTGTTACATGAACAACAAAATCTCATCCTCACCAAGATCTAGGGGTTTGTACAAGTCCTCATTATACTCTTTGACCTCAAAACTAGAAGGGATATTAAAGGTTTCGTATACTTCAACCAATGGTTTGGTCTCGATCACATGAGGCACCATTGTTGAAAGTAGAAAGATGTTTCAAAGAAGGAAAAAAAAAAGCTTTTTTATGTGAAATTGAAATACCGATAATAAGAAGCAAGATGAAGGCATTTCACCCTTTAAATAAGCACGGCTCGAAGAAAATCTTTCGTAAATCGTGCACTCCATTTCAGTTTTCATTTAAAATACATCTTTTTCATTTAATAAACGTCGTTTCACAAACGGCTCTAAAGCCCGCCAAACAAAGCATCGTGACACGTGTCAACATCTTAAAACCGCTCATTTCAAATGAACGGTCTGATGGGGGAGTAGATGTAGGTGCCTAATTTTATCCTGCATCATTGGCCACATGTCATCGCATAGTTGAATCTTCCTCAATAAGCCCCCTCGGTGGAACTGCTACGGACATGCAGAGGTCCAATGAAAAGGTGGCACCTATCATGGCACTGTAAAACATACAGTCTTAGTAGACAGAAAATGACAGGATGATCTCCATAGTCCGAAGACTTTCGAAAAAACTAAAACTTGATCGAAAAAACTAGAACTCGGCCCCGAAATGACATCACTCCAAGGCCATCCCACTCTGAAGTGAAGGTACTCTGAGATCAGTTCAGTCCAAGCTAAACCTATTCTGGAGAGGATCTACCCCAGAATCCTTATGAGAATACAGTGGAAACATTCTAACCCGAACATTAGTACTCCGGAGTATATGATGTCATATACCACAATCCGAAATTAGTAGACTTTAATGGCAGTCAACTTATCTTAACATGCAAGTTTGGTTTAGCATGTATAATAACAGGTGTAATCATACCAAATACTATATTTCAGCATGACTTATGACAAGTGTAACCCATGCAATCTAGAGTAGTTCAGCAATGGACAAGTGTCAACTGGAGGTTGAAACACCCACATACACAATACTATATAAACCAATGAGATATCAAAGAAAATGGTTGGACATCTTAAAAAAAATCATATTCAACTTAAATAAGTATTTAGCAAATAATTGTAATGAGAACAAACAAAAGGATGATTATAATGATGGCGGTGTTTTCATTCAGAAGATATTATTGGATCAAAAGCTAAAAGAAAGTCAGACCCATTTAAAGCGCAAATTCAACTAGACTATGAACTGTCAAACTCAATACTTTGAAGGTATGAATTCTCTTCACTTTTTCTCGCATTCAGTCATAAATACTCGATCATAATTACAATATCATTTCACATACCTAAAAATATATTTGAACATGTTTAACCCTTAAAAAAACATTATTTACTTGAATAGCGGTCTAAAAATATATATGAATATATCAAAACCTTAAAAAAAATATTGTTTATGTAAATGAACAGTGAACATGGTCTAAAAAATTAATGTGGAAAATGAGATAGATAAAATAGGGATATAAATACGAATAAAGTCAATTTATAATTATACTTTGGATTAAATGAGAAGAATTATAGAAAATTTAGACTACTTATACAAATCATTAGAGATTGTCCTTATTAGGATAACCATGGTAGAAATATATTTATAAATTTTTATATAATTCTCTGTTTTTTAAAATATGAAATATCATATAAATATCTTTTTGAAAATTTTGAAAAAATTAGACCGACCGGATCGGGTTCAATTATTGGCGGATCACCGGTTCGGGCCGCAGAAACAAAATTCAAAATTTATCTGGACTGCTTTTTCATTTTATCATCAATTTAGGGTTTATAAATCGAAAAGCACTGAAACGAAAAACGTTAATTTTAGTAACTTGGCTTGCTCTTGCTGATCCAGGTACGCTCCGTTTCAGTAATTCGGGAGTTATAATTTTTGCGTTAAACAATTTTTATTTGAATTAAGAATCGTGGGTGTTAGTAGATTAGTGTTTTTGAATTGGTGATGGCTAGACGATACAGTAGTGAATCTAGCGATGATGAGAGAGAGAGACACCGTCGTTACAGTGATAGAAAAAAGGTAAGCGGATCAGACGGTCGGCGTGATGGCGGAGACGAGTCCGAGAATTCATCTGATTGTGACCAAAAACGTAATAAAGAAAGAAGCGAACGACACGAGAGTCACAATGAGTGTGGCAATGGTAACCGTAATGGGGAGGATACGGAGAGTGATAGAAGAGATGGGCGTGTAAGCCAGAGTGACCAGGGTAAGCGTGGCATGCGGCGAGAATTAGGAGAGGAGAGTGAGAATGATGAAAGGGATAGGGAGAGAAGGCTGAGAGATGAGAATGAGGAGAAAAAGAAGGAAATTGAAGATGGGCATGATAGAAATAGGGACCGGCATAGGCATAGGGATTTGGAGAAGGATGATGAGAGGGAAGTACGTAGGAAATCAGATAGAGGAAGGGATGTGAGAGATAGGAGGCGTGATGATGGTGATAGGAGACAGGGTGATATTAATATCAAAGATGATAAAAAGTATAGGGATAAGA
Source organism: Zanthoxylum bungeanum (assembly GCA_019454045.1). Lineage (NCBI taxonomy): Eukaryota > Viridiplantae > Streptophyta > Magnoliopsida > Sapindales > Rutaceae > Zanthoxylum > Zanthoxylum bungeanum. The sequence continues at coordinate 130,444 of SKCR01030732.1, forward strand.
GAGAAAGAAAGAAAGATGAGGATGGTGATAGGGAGTACAGGAGAGATAAGGAGAAGGATAGAAGACAGGAAGAAAGCCGGAAGGAAGATGGGAAGCCTGTTGAGGATTCAAACGTTAGAAGTGTGAGGCAAGAATGTAATGTGAATAACGATGCATCATTTAATTTGGGTAGGAGTGGAGGGATTTATATTCCGCCTTTTAAGTTGGCACAGATGATGAAAGAAGTCGAAGATAAAAGCAGTATTGAGTATCAGCGTTTGACGTGGGATGCTCTCCGTAAGAGTATTAATGGGCTTGTTAACAAGGTCAATGCTACTAATATTAAGAATATTATTCCTGAACTATTTGCTGAGAATTTGATTCGTGGAAGAGGTCTTTTCTGTCGTTCGTGTATGAAATCGCAAATGGCATCGCCAGGTTTCACGGACGTGTTTGCTGCTTTGGTATCTATTGTTAACACCAAATTTCCCCAAGTGGGCGAGCTCTTGTTGAGAAGGATTGTTTTACAGCTCAAAAGAGCTTATAAGCGAAATGAAAAGGTGCTTATCTGCCTTTTTTTTTAAAAAAATAAAAAAAATTGTCTTGATTTATTATTGACTGATAAGAATTGTCTGTTCTTTTGGATATCCTTCTGATTTTCTAAGCTATTCATTTGCAGCCACAATTGCTAGCCGCTGTTAAATTTATAGCACATTTTGTAAACCAACAAGTGGCCCACGAAATTATAGCTCTAGAGCTACTTACGGTTTTGCTGGAGAATCCTACAGACGATAGTGTTGAAGTAGCTGTTGGCTTTGTTACAGAGTGTGGATCAATACTTCAGGATCTTTCTCCAAAGGGACTTCATGGTTCGTACGCTGTTTGAATTATTTGTCTCTGGGAATAGGTTTTAACCTTGAAGTTTCGAAGGATTGTGAACTATATGTGTGTCATATTGTGTTACCCTTGTCTTGTATTATTATATTAGTAAATTATCTTATGTTGGATTAGCTTTTTCTTTATGATTATTTGTTTTAAGTTTACCCCAAAAGAAAAATGAAATAGACAATCTGATGAACCCATGTATAAATATTAATGTGTATCTTGTGAGTTTCCTATCTACAGAAGTCAGAAATCATAAACATGAGGAAAACAAAATATTGGGTGTTTGCAGGATGGTTTTGAAATTTTTTATTCCATCACATAATATCCGTTAAGAATGCAAATTACTTCAATTGAATATTTATCATTGGTCAGTTGAGCGGTTTGTGGCCTAATTATTCGTCCTGTGTGGTTTGGTTATAATCATTTTTTTCTGTCTTGTTACAGTTTTATTTACACAATTCGTCAATGTTTTCAGAGTTCTGAAAATATGGGAATAAAATTATTTGGACATGTGCATTTGGTTATAAAGAATGTGTTCATCCTTGGCTTTTGGTTGGGTTAAAATTTCTATTGAGTGAAAGTTGTTTTAGTGTTTGCAGGTTTATACCTTCAGTTAGTTTTTTTTTTTTTTTTTTAATTTGGTCCATTTAATATGTCCATCAAAGAAATTATAAATTTACATATAATTGTGCATAATTTTGATCTTCCATTTCCGGTATTTGTTTTATGTGGTTTACCAATATTTTTGATTCATATAGGTATTTTTGAGAGGTTTCGTGGAATTCTACATGAAGGAGAGATAGACAAAAGAGTTCAATTTTTGATTGAAGGCCTGTTTGCCATAAGGAAAGCCAAATTTCAGGTGCAGGGTCTTTGGCCTTTTGTGAAGTTTTGGAATGCAATATTCACTTGTATAAATTCTGTGCTCTTGAGTTCAAAAACTTAAAACCTTATGCTTTGTTGTGCATTAAATAATTTTCAGGGTTACCCTGCTGTTCGTCCAGAACTGGACCTTGTGGAAATCGAAGATCAACTGACGCATGAGATATTGCTTCAAGATGACTTAGATCCGGAGATTACCCTTGGTATGTCTTAAACCATCAACTTGTTTCCAGCTACTCCGTTGATTATCTCTGTATGTTTATGGTTGCTAATGTTTTTCATCTACATACAGATATCTTCAAACCAGATACTAACTTCTTGGAGAATGAAAAACTCTATGAAAATTTGAAGAAAACCATCCTCGGTGAGGAGTCTGAGGATGAAGGAGGCTCTGACGCAGATTCAGGTGATGAGGATGAATCTGAAGAAGAAGAAGAAGAATCCGAAGAAGATGAGGAGCAGATGAAGATAAAAGATGAAACGGAAACAAACCTTGTAAATCTTCGAAGGACAATTTATCTAACAATTATGTCTAGTGTAGATTTTGAAGAGGCTGGCCACAAACTAATGAAAATTAAAGTGGAGCCAGGTCAAGAGGTAAGCATTAAACAATGCTTGCATGTTACTAAAGTGCTCTCAAATAGCATGTAACTTTTTTTTTGTGTCTGAAAAGTAGGCATCTAATGTCACGTTTATGTTATCACATGGATCAAGTGTAACAATATTTTGAATCGGATAAGAATTTACAAGATTATTAATTTTATGCCAATCCATTGTAATCTAGGTAATTAGAAAACCAATTGGATATCTGACATCTCATTTTTTAGAAATTATAGATAAATCTCAAGTTCTCATTGCATCCGCAGTGTGAAAATTCAGTGTAATCTTGAGCATGCTTAGGTCAACTGCATTTAGGTAATGCTAAATATAGGATTGTGATGGCCCTGTTGTCAGGTTCTTGTAATGGTTTTTGTTTGTAGAATACTAGAAACTCTGTTCTTTGGCCCATTCTTGCATGTGCAATGAATGTGCTGGGAAGGGATAATGATAGGTATATCATAAATGGTACTCTTCTTCTTTGTCTTATGTTGTTTTAATTTCATTTTCAATTTCTTTGGTTTGTATTCTATAATAATAACCTTTTGTTGTCTTGATTTCATTTGTGTAGATGGAGTTGTGTATTATGCTTTTGGAGTGTTGCAGTCAGGAGAGAACTTATCTTCGGTATTATGGACTATTGGGACAGCGGTTTTGCATGATAAACAAAGTCCATCAAGAAAATTTAGAGAAATGCTTTGTCCAGCAATATTCTATGATTCATCGGCTTGAAACCAATAAATTACGTAATGTGGCCAAATTTTTTGCCCATTTACTTGGAACTGATGCTCTGCCTTGGCATGTTTTAGCCTATATACGTGTAACGGAGGAGGACACCACTTCATCTTCCCGTATTTTTATAAAGATTCTCTTCCAGGTACGTAAAGAGATTCTCAATTTTATTTCACATGCTACTTGATCTACAATTAAATTAATATGTACTTTATATTTTTTCATTAAACTAATTTTCAGATTAATTTTATTGGCATGCTATTTGATCTATAATTAAATTAATATTTACTTTATATTTTTTCATAAAATTAATTTCCAGATTAATTAATTGTATTTTTTCTGTATCACTATTTGTTTTTCCTTTTTTTGTAGTGCTTTATTGGACGCATTAAAAGCTGTTGTATGGATGAGATCAAGATGATTGACTTTGTAGATCATTTAGATTTGGTTCTTTAAAAAAAAGTAAAAATTATTTAACTAACTTATGAATCCATAAAGCACCGCAACAATTACTTTATTATGAACAAGTTTAGTTTTTGGTATCCATATGTTCTTGTTTTTTTTAATGAAAGAAAAATGGATAAGTAAATCTACTGATATTCGTTAGTAATATGAATATTTAAAATCATAGAAACAGAGACATTCTTCTTTCATCACTTCCTTGAGTTCTCAATTACTATTCATTTTGTTGTCGAAAGATATTCTACAGAAGCAAATCTAATCTGACTTATGTAGCTAATTAAGGATAATTGTGAAAGTGATGCATTATCTGGTGGCTCACTATGTTTGCAAGTGCATAGTCTCTTCCTTAAGTCTAATTGATACCTTTTCTTGCAGGAACTGTCAGAGCATCTTGGCATCCGTTTGCTGAATGAGCGGCTGACAGATCCAAAAATGCAGGACTCGTATGAATCCATTTTTCCGAAGGACAATCCTAAGAACACTAGGTTCTCCATCAACTTCTTCACATCCATTGGACTTGGTGGTATTACCGAGAATTTGCGTGAATACTTGAAGAACATGCCACGCCTTATCATGCAACAACAAAAACAAGTATCGGAGTCGGAAGCAGAATCAGAGGATGAATCTGAGAGTTCTGGTTCATCTGATTCAAACACATCTAGCTCCCAGTCTGAGTCGGAGGATTCATCAAGCTCTGATGGCAGCGACAAAGATAGAAGACGCAGGAAGCGAAAGAGAAGAGACTGAAACAATTTCCTGGCTGCTCTGTTATGTACCGCAAGCTGTAAAAATATCACTTAGCTTCAGACCTCTTCTGTTTAATGCTTCTCTTGGTATTCAGTTTTCCCAATAGTAAAGCTTTAAGAAAAATACATTCATGGTCCAACAAGTCACATGTTCGAGTCCTAATCACGCGTATGTTTAATAATTTTTTAAATTTTGTGATAGATATAATTCTATCATAAATCCATCATAAAATTTGTAACAGATAAAATTTCTATCATAAAATCATCGCAAACTTTCATGATAAATAAGATTTCTATTATATAACCAGCACAAAAATTCATGATAGAATATATTCTATTGGAATTATGTACAAACATTCGTGATAAGTTCTCCTTCTTCACGGACGAATATCGCAAGTTCCTCTTTGGCTGTGAAGTTATTGATAGCGCGAGATGAGAGCTTGACCTCATCCTTGAGATTTTGAAGGAAAACTCTATTAGCAATGAGGATGGGCAGGTGAGAGAAGATAAAAGGATGGTCAACTCTACAAAAATGGTCTCTAGTTTCGCCAAATTCGCAGGCAAAATGGCTTGACTAATATCTAATCTTGTGAATACTAAGTATTGGCGCAGGATCTCTTCAAAGTCTTCAGCCTCGAATTTATGCCTGTTGAAATCCAAAGCCGAGTGGGGGGAGTGGCCTTGTTGAGATCCCAACTAGTAAAAACATCCTCAATGGACTGAAGGATGGAGTCATGATCCTGCAAAATGAGATAAAAAGTGAGAATCTTAATATGATGCTTGTAAAAAACACGGAGGACAATAACTTACAGCCTCATGAGCAGGCATAGATGAAGATGACACATTGGTTGTCGAGAGCGCAGGAGCCGTGAGCGTTGGAGATGGGGCTTGATCGGGCCATAGAGAGGAAGGATATAGGAGTCACCACATTAGGGGTAATAAAAGTTATAGGGCTAGGAAAAGGTAGTGTTGAGGTCATTGATGAGCCGTGTTGGGCAAGCTAGGGGTGGGCAAATCAATCGGACCTTTGGTTCGATTCGGTTCGGTTCAAATCATGAACCGGACCCTTGAATCGATTGGTTTGTAAAATCATGAATTAAATTGACCGAACGATTGGTTTTTGGGTTAATTCTACTAAATTCGGTTCGATTTTGAAATGAAGTGAATCAAAACCGAACCCAAATTTAGTGTTTCTTGAACTGATCAATTTTTGGTTCTGCAGGCTGAGGATCACTTATAGATGGAGAATGGTGGGGAATCAATCTCTAGACGATTAGATTCATCCACCCTATAGGGCTTTGTTGAAGAATTAGAAGAGTCAGATAAATCAGAGATATCAACAACATCAAACTCTGAAAATTTTGCCTAATCATCTGAGATTGGATGAAAGATCTAGCCCATTCTAGGATCCTAATTTTGACTTGGCTAAAAATGCCAGCAGCATTTCTAAAGGAACCACTAAACCCAACAATTCTCCACATATAGACTAAGGGTAGGATGACCCATTCAAGGAAGATTCAGTAAGGATCTTCGTTAGGTTCTTGGACAATGGGAATGAAATAACGTAAATGATGGTATTCAAAAAGGGGGTTATCTATGTGAATCTTCTCGATGAGAGAGTCACGTCTCCCCATAACTATATCAAATGAAGTACCTGGCACAACATGTCTAACAGTGAGACCTTCAATTTCTTGAACCTCTGGAGGTGATGGACGATGGGGGTTGTCATGATCACGGCCTAGGCTAGTTTGGTTATAGGAATTCCATCTGTCTTGGGAACCTGTACAAAAAAAAAACATGTGTTACTACAAGACACACTAAAAAAAGAGAAGAAGGGGAAAAAGAGCATACATTAGCCCTAGGTCGACGTATCAGAGGCCCACAGTCAGAATCAGGCTTAGATAGCATTTTTTCTTACTCTAGTGGGGTAGTTAAGGGCTTTCTGGACTTATCGGCCCTTTTAGAACCAGAGGCTTCAACCAAATTTGTTAAAGATTAGGATGAGGAGAAAGAGGTAGGCTACTATATACAATGGCTAAAGGAAAGGAAAAAAGTCTAGCTCGACTAGCATGCCAAAATTTATCAAAACAATATGGGTGGATGTACATAGGGAAAAGACATCCAGAGAGAATGAACTCATTAGAGTCCTCATCTCTATAAACATTGGTCGATCTCTTGGACCGAAAAAACCTTGAATCATTTTGGTTGAACAAAATGAGCAAAAAATAGAGGTAATGCCCATACTTAAACCGGGCTGAATTGACATGCGATAAAATTTGGGAAATAGACCTCAACCCTAGTTTTGCCATTAGTCCTGATCAAGATGTCATGGGCCAGCTCAAGACCATACAAAAACATGTGCCAAGAACAGGCAAGAGCCTTATCACTATCAAGATTCAGAGACTTATGGACAAAGGCGGGGCTGTTGTCCAAAGAGAACGAGAAAAAGAAGGAACACCAGAAAGGTGGTAAAAGTGATAAAAAAATCAAGCGATAAGGAAGCACGACTGGCCCCAACTGAGCAAGTAAGAGGCCAACACAGGAAATTGAGTGATCGGAGTGAATGGAACTAAAAAATGGAGATACGTTCTAAGCCGCAACTGGACGAGCCATTACAGACCAGAAGAAATGGGAGCATAATAAAAGAAGTAAGATAAAAAGATGACAATTGGCCATGTCAGAAGACAAAGGCAAATAGCCAATGGCATGTTTTTGGCTTGGCACGCAATAATGCATTTCCAAAACCAATAGTGTTTTTACAATGCCCATAATGAATGAACGTTGTGCGTTCACGAATAGAGACATAAGTAGTGAGGCCGATGGAGGGATTGGACATGACCGAATAGGAGTTGAAATAAGAATTCCCAAAAGAAGAATGAGTCGAATGGAATTTAGTGGGCACTGAGATAACAGTAGCCAGATGGGACAGACCTATCAGAGTACTTATGTCGGATAGAGTGATGGCTATGGGGCCAACTGGAAAGTTGTAGGTGTTGTATTAAAAGGACCAAAAAGAACAGAGATGGGAAACAAAAAATGATCAAAAAGTAGGAGAATGAGAGAAAGCTCAAGAAGGGGTAAGATGTCTGATCGTTCGAAACGAGTTAGGGTTTCAACATGGGCCTTCATACGTTGAAACCAGTCCCTAAAGTTGATATCTGGCTTAGGCCAAGTGCGAATGACATTACTTGGAAAATGAGGGGATGAGGTAATGATTTATGAAAGAGGAAGAGAATATGAGTGAGGAAAACGTTAGGCTAGTAGAGCAGTAGCTATGGTGGTTTTATCAGTAAATACAGGGCTAAGAGCACAGAACCACCTTACTACATCCAGAGAAACCAAATGGGCGGTATCAATGGAGGGTTCTTCCAGGGCTTTCTGGTAGTCCACAAAGGTGGATACTTTGGGCATTTCCTATGTAGAGGATGAAGAAGTCAATGATGAGTTGTGAAAGCAAAGATTTTTTTTCCTTTTTTGAGTGCTTAAATTAGAGAGAATCGTAGAGGAATAAAAGTAAAATGGTAAGGGGAAAGGCACCTTTTATAGCCAAAGTAGTAGCATGCGTTAATTGACCTAGACAGATGACACACATTGATTAGAACTGGACGAAGAGGCGGGAAGTGTGAAAAGACAAGGCGCGTGATGCAATCTGATCAATGTCACATAAAGAGATGTGAAACATGACCAGAGCAAAAGGCATGCACATTTAAAAAGGAAATGATGAGCTTTCATAGGAACGATGATTAGGCTTCTTGCATTTAATGTTAATGAGGGCTCATCTCAAAGGTTACAAAATAAAGATATCTTTCAATTGGGAAACACGGCTTCAATTTTATCAACCAAATCAATTAAGCCGTATTTGGGCGGTAATTGTTGATAACAAAAAAAAAAACTTTAGAGAGAACAACAAAAGATAGCATCGTTCAATCAAGACAAGAGAGTTGGCACATCAATACTTAGGAGAAACTTGGCCAGATGAGAGAAGCAATGGAAATCACCCAAACAACAAGATCGCTCAATCGCCCAAGCAACCAAATCGCCCAGGCAACAACCGAATGAAGGAACAGTTATGCAAACGTGACCTAATGGATGAGGGCGAGTAAAATATGGGGAAATTTAGACATGTTCCTAGCACTTATCATATGTGGAAGTTATCGTAGGTGGTCAACCAACATAAAGCAAAATTGAAGCAATTATCACAGGTGGCTGATGAAAGAACAATGAGATCGTTCATGTTGTGACATGAGAATAAAGACACCTTATATGATGTGATCATACAAGACTGGACCCAGACAAAAAAAAATTCTTATAATATCCGATAGATAAAGAAATTCATATCAATCCATTAGATGGTCATATATGGGTTGACCTGAATCCTGAGTGTACTATAAACACCTGCATGGAAAGATATGTCCTTTGATTTATAAAGGTGAGGTTGGTGAAGAAATCTCGATCAATAGCTATGTACTTTGGGGTAGAATTTGGTGTGTGGCTGTAGACATTTTACATAGTGATGGAGTCCACTCCTCTTGCCAGAAGTAGAGGAGTATCTTCTTTATGGGTTGATTCAGTACTTGACTAATTAGAGCACTCGAATCTTGCTATTATGAATACAAAGATATTATTCATAATAATTATGAATAAATTGTTTATTAGAGAATCAATGGTACTTAAGGCACAAAAATAATTAGAAGGGTATACTGGATATTATATCGATGGACACCGACGTAGTTCGGCTTGTATAAAATATATGCAGCGATGAGAGTGCAACTTTAGGTTTTTAGTGGAATGACCTAAACTTAATAATTCAAAATATTTATTAAAGAGTTTAATTAATATTCGGGATTATTGGAGCTCGGAACTTTAGGTCCATTTAGTCCTCGTGCTAGCTCAACATACTGTAGCATTTTATATATAATTGGATAGTCTAATTATAAACTCACATACATTATAAATATTAATATGATTAATTATTAAAGTCACACTTGAAATCTATATTAAATATGTTTAATATACAATCTTCAAATTTATGATTATAAGTTAATAATTTATTTTGAAATTTTAAATTTATAATATTTAAATTATACTTGATAATTTAATTTAATATTTTGAATTGGATAAGTATCGAAATTTGATTTCAATACATGTATAAATTCAAATTTTGTGGATTTATGAATTTAATGTGTTTCTTTTATTAATACATGAAATCAAATCAAATTGTTGTTACATAATACAAAGGGGTAGCCGAATTTCTTCAAGGGGTTTAAGGGATTACAATTCACTACAAGAATTAGACCATTTAGCGTCGAATTGTTTCGACGCCATAAGTGAAGATTTCGACGCAAATTATATTTAGCGTCGAAAAAATTAGACGCAAAAAATGGACGATAAAATGTCGACGAAAACCACTTTTAGCGTCGAAATAATTAAATGCGACGCTAAAGTAAAATTTTCGACGCTATATTTTATATTTGGCGACGAAATATATCGACGCAAAAATTCAAACTTTTAGCGTCGAAACCTTTCGACGCTAAAGTATATTAAAAAAGTATATATGTAAGCTTATAGCGACCATGTTTTTTACTATTAGCGTCTATATTTGTCGACGCTAAAAGTCACCTTTAGCGTCGAAACTAGCTTATAGCGACCATGTTTTTTACTATTAGCGTCGATATTTGTCGACGCTAAAAGTCACCTTTAGCGTCGAAACTAGTCGACGCTAACATATATTTAAAAAGAAATATATTTACGCTTACAGCGGCCATTTTGTATACTATTAGCGTCGAAATATTCGACGCTAAAAGTAAATAACTTATTTTTTAAAAATTAGTAATTTACTTATTTTTTGGTCTAAAATATTTAATTTAGTTGAAAAAAAATGTAATTAATGACGAAATATTATATTGAAATTTGTTTTAGAAAAAAGAAATATTATATTAAATCTATTTGTTCAAAATGTTTATACAAAACTAAATATAAAATTAATTGCTACTGTGATGGGGGGACGCTCGAGCCCGATGCACCATGACTCATTGAGGCCTCGAACATCTGACGGAAAGCCAGCAGTTGCTGTTCCAACTGCTCCATCTTCTTCTCGTGGTCCATCATCTTCTTCTCGTGGTCCACCGTGACCTGTTGTAGCTTCTCCTTAGTCTGCTGCAGCTCGTCTTTGGTGGTGACTAACTCGTCTCGAAGAGAGACATTGTCCGAATTACCATTATTGCTTGCAGATGACGTTGGCTTCTTACGAGTGCCAAGACCAACGTTGTAAGCTGTCTGATTCTTGAAAACCAATTGCGACAGCTGCTCATCTGGTATGGGGTCGGTCCCTGTCTCCTGAGTTTGATGTTGGAGTTCCATCATTTCGTTCTGTTTCAAAAAATAAGTTAATATTAGAATTTGAGAAAAAAATTTAACATATATAATATTAATTATTTTATTTAAAAACTGAAACTTACATAGCAGCGTTCGACTTCTTCATTTATCCATTTATTCTTGTCATTGTAATGCGTCACACGGAAAAAATCTGGAAATGATTGCACCTCACATGTGCTACTCTGTTATAAACATAAAATAAATTCAATATTATTCCAGATAGTAAAAACAATTAACTGTTAAATTTTACGTTAGGATATATTTACCTCAGAATGTTCGGCACGATGTTGGATAAATGGCTTCGAACCTCCACGGTGGTTAAAACGCAAGTGACTTCGATTTTCCGCATTTGCGTGACATTTATCCTGTATTCACGAACACTGTAAGTACCGAAAACAAAGACAATTATAAATTTCCGTTTATTTCAAAATTTACCTCGTGTTTTTTGCTCGACCAAAGCTCACATAAAAATGTCCAGTCTTGTTCCTCTATAAAATCAGGTTTGTGTTGTGGAGCATTTGAAGGTCCATGTTCGTCGAATATTGGTTTCAAGACTTTTGTTCTATAATCTTTATAACTTTTCCCCATGTGGTAGTCAATATATTGTTGGACATTCACTTGGGTCAGATCGAAGTCGAACCATTCCTACATGAAAATTCGAGTAACTCTAAGTATAAAATAAAAATGTTAAATAACAAACAATATCGAAAACTTACAAGTAGCGAACGGAATAGCTGGTTCAGTTTCGTCTCCCACGGTATCTTTCTCCAAGATACGTAGTTTTGGGGAGCTTCATATCGAGCTGTAGCTCCTATGACTGTATTAAACGCTGAATTATGTTGTCCGACTTGAGTGTGTCCATCATCTGATATCTCTATCCGGATACGACCGTGAGCCTTAACGTACTTAGCCAACCCCATGCCACGGGTGCGTCCTCGACCCTTCACTGTACTGGACTCACCTGTGCTAGCAGAGAAATCACCAGGGCCAGTTGCCCTTGCTGATGTAGATGGAGTCACGGTAGCCCGTTTGCGATTGCCCGGTGCCATCTGCAAAAACCGTCGCATTAGCGTCATCAAATTCCAAAATTCTTATACATATACATACATATCCATACAAGTCAATACAACTTAACAAAAGCGCTTATAACATCGAATGCTCACTTTCGTTTTCAAATTCATTCATTCATTTCACATATGCATTGATTATCCATATAATCTACGAGTTCCATCATACACGTACATACACACAGTCACACAATCAATGGGATACATATAACCAACCACGAAGCACACAATCACACGACTTCTCATGCACACGTTCGTATGGCGTTCTCTAACGCGTTCGAACGGACCAATTCCAGTGATCTCACGTTCGTGTGGCGTTCTCAAACGCGTTCGAACGGACCAATTCCAGTGAGCAAGCGTTTGTATGGCGTTCTCTAACGCGTTCGAACAGGACCAATTCCAGTGAGTTCATGTTCGTATGTCGTTCTTTAACGCGTTCGAACGTAAAGTGGGTGTTCGAACATATTAAAGAACGACATACGAACGTGAACTCACTGGAATTGGTCCGTTCGAACGCGGTCGAGAACGCCATACGAACGCTTGCTCACTGGAATTGGTCCGTTCGAACGCGTTTGAGAACGCCACACGAACGTGAGCTCACTGGAATTCAAACTTATCAAACAGTTATAATTAACCAAAGAGGGCACAAATTCAAACTTAACATATATAATATTAACCAAAGATGATGATGATTTTGAAGACGAACAGCAGCATTTGCTGCTGTTCTTGCCCAGAATCATCATCATCATCATCATCAATTTCATCAAAAAATAATTCATCAATTTCATCAAAAAATAATTCATCAATTTCATCAATAATATCATCAAACTCATCCTCAAATTCATCAAATTCATCCTCATAAACAAATTTAAATCAACAAAGGAGACTTACCTGTTGATTTCCTTCGTTCGTCACTGTTGGAGAATGAGAAATGAGTTTTGCTTCTGAGCCGAGGAAGAAGAGAAGCAGTGGTTTTAGGGATTTAAAGGACATTTAGCGTCGAAATAATTGACTTTTAGCGTCGCAGTACTTCGACGCTAATTGTTAGGCGGGTTATTGAAAAATTAGGGTTTTTTTTTCCGGGAAATTTAATTTTTAATTAGCGTCGACATACTATATTCGACGCTAAAGTAGAGACATATAGCGTTGAAATACTGTATTCGACGCGAAATTAAAGACATATAGCGTCGACATAAAATTGGCGACGCTAAATGTAAGACATATAGCGTCGAATATAGTATTTCGACGCTACAAAAAAATTAAATTTCCCGGAAAAAAACCCTAATTTTTCAATAACCCGCCTAACATTAGCGTCGAAGTAATTGACATTTAGCGTCGAAGTAATCGACGCTAAATGTCCTTTACATCCCTGCAACCAGTGCTTCTCTTCTTCCTCGGCTCAGAAACAAAAAACTCATTCATTACATAGTTATCTTCTAAAGAGTAATTAAAATCAACAACCATACATTAATCCATAAAATTATTCATCCATCACAAAATACTGTAACTTCATAATTAATCACTATGTCTAAGTATGCCCTCCGCACCGATCCTCTTTTCATGATGCCACATCATATCAGTCGCTGTGTGTCGTGACATGAACAATCTCTGCAGCCTGGGCGTTAAAGGGAAATATCGCAATATCTTTTGAGGCACTTTCTTCCCCATACCACGGACTTTGTACCGACTTTCACCACATATCGGACAATGTTCAAGTGATTCATACTCGGCACGAAATAATACACAATCAAACTTACAAGCATGAATGGATTCATACCCCATTCCCAGATCACGCAACATTTTCTTTGCCTCGTAGTACGACTTAGGCAATTCGCTTCCAACCGGTAACATTTGGGCCAGTAACTCTAACATCATATCGATACTTTTGTTGGTCATTCTGTTGATCACTTTAATGTGTAATAATTTCACAACGAAATTCAAGATCGACATTCCAGCACCTTCGAATGGAATTTTTTTTGCCTCATCAAGTAGCTCACTAAATAAGTTTTGATCATTTCCACTTAACACTGGCATGTCGCCACTAACACTATGACCAAGTTGTGGACCTTGTAAGTCATGCAAAATATCGGCGATATCATCGTTTGCAGGTTGATTGTAACTAATGCTCCCTTCGCCGACATCAAAAAACCGTGACTGAGAATGATACTGCTCACCGTGATAAATCCACGTACGGTAAGTGGGTGATATTCCTGGCATGTATAAATGATTATGAACTTCATCTAACCGCTTCCTTTTCCTATTCAAACAATTTGCACATGGACAACGAACACGACCTTCTGCATCAATGTGTTGCTTTGCGACTTCCATAAACTCAGACACTCCATTACGATATTCAACACTCAATCTATCCAGAGAGCTCATCCAATTTCTATCCATTTCAGCAGAATACCTAAATATAATAATATAATTATTAGATATCATTTTACATTGGAATCAACATTACTAATTCAGTAATACTTAATTTAAGCATATATATATATATATATAATATATATATATATATATATATATATATATATATATATATATTTGGTTGATAAATTAATTAAATAGTTTACAGAAAAATTCTATTTTGTTAATTAATATACTTACTCTACATATATGAATCATAAATCACTAACAAACAGCATATAAAAACATATAAACAACATATATAATCATAAAAATTGAAAATAATAAAGAAATATGAAAGAAGATTTACCTTTTCGGAAATTGATTACAATTTTATTGAAAATTTTTAGGAGAGATGTGAGGCTGTAGAGGAGAAATTCTGGATTTCAGAGGATTTTTACGAAGAGAATGAAGAAAAAACAGAGGGGAGAAGGGGTGGCGACCTTCTGTATTTTAATCTATATTTAGCGTCGAATACTAAATTCGACGCTAATTGTTGCCGTTTTTAGCGTCGAAACGGTTTTTGCGAAGCTAAATGTTCCATTTTTAGCGTCGAAACCGTTTTTTCGACGCTAAATATAAAACATTAGCGTCGGATTTAATTTAGACGCGAAAGAATCAAGGATCTGTCGGTGGAAGCCTCATAACTATTTAGCGTCGAATATTTGTTCGACGCTAAAAGTATTATTTTTGGCGTCGAATATTCAAAATCGACGCTAATTGTATACGTTTTTAGCGTCGAACTGTTTTGTCGACGCTAAATATCAAAAATATAGCGTCGAAGTAAATTTAGACGCGAAAAAATCAAGGACCTGTCGGTGGAAGCTTCATAACTCTTTAGCGTCGAAATTAGTTTCGACGCTAAAAGTACAATTTTAGCGTCGATTATTCACATTCGACTCTAATTGTTGCCGTTTTTAGCGTCGAATTTAATTTAGACGCGAAAGAGTCAAGGATTTGCCGGTGGAAACTTCATACACCTTTAGCGACGATATATGTTCGACGCTAAAATTATATTATTGGCGTCGACCATGTGTTTCGACGCTAAAAGTGTAATATCTGGCACCAAAAATTATTGCAATAATATAATTATTCAGCGTCGAATATTTGTCGACGCTAAAGTTCTGTTTTTAGCGTCGAAATATAGTTTCGACGCCAAAACATTAATATTCTGCGTCGAAGTTTTTTCCGTCGCTAAAAATATGACATATAGCGTCGAAACTAATATTCGACGCTAAAAGTTAGTTTTGGCGTCGCATAATGTTTCGACGCTAAATATTGGACGCTAAAAGCCATAATTCTTGTAGTGATTTATAAGCAAAACCCTAGCATATGAAAAGCCAAAGATTGTTTACGGTTAACCCTAATCATATTTCCTAGCCCTATCCATCATGTTCATCTTTTTCTCTCAGTGTTGAAAGGAAAAGATAGAAGAAAAATATTATGCGATACCTTGATCTCTAAAAGATTTAGGGACTGTTTTGTGAGTGAAGATCACGCTTCCTTTTATTGGTAGCGAGTTATAGCACGAGAGCTGAATTTGTGTTGAACCCTTTTTGAAGCTCATGGCAGTGAGCATTTTTATTTGTTCATGGAAATCAGTTTGTGCGACATAAGTTACTATTTTGGTTGTGTGATTTAGTGCATGATTTTAGTAACATAGAGTGGTGATTAGGGATATTTCGGAGTAGTAAAATTGCCCAGAACTGCTGTGCTGAAAAATCAATAAAATAATGTGTTTTGATAGTGTAGTGAGCAATTAGATGTTGAAAATTATCTGGAATCATTGCTATCTGAGGGACTATTAATTGTTGAACGATATAGCGAAAAAAGGGACAAAACATAAGCTAATAGGGTTCACTGGTCACTTTTAGAGACGCTTGTATGACATCAATGGATTTGACTAAGTTCTCCTTCTTCACGGACGAATATCACAAGTTCATTCTTTGGCTGTGGAGTTATTGATAGCGCGAGATGAGAGCTTGGACCTCATCCTTGAGATTTTGAAGGAAAACTCTATTAGCAATGAGGATGGGCAGGTGAGAGAAGATAAAAGCATTGTCAACTCTACAAAAATGGTCTCTAGTTTCGCCAAATTCGCAGGCAAAATGGCTTGACTAATATCTAATCTTGTGAATGCTAAGTATTGGCGCAGGATCTCTTCAAAGTCTTCAGCCTCGAATTTATGCCTGTTGAAATCCTAAGTCGAGTGGGGGGAGTGGACTTGTTGAGATCCCAACTAGTAAAAACATCCTCAATGGACATAAGGATGGAGTCAGGATCCTGCAAAATGAGATAAAAAGTGAGAATCTTAATATGATGTGTTGGAAATTCTTTAAATATTCATTAAGGATATATATGTCTTTTGAATGCAATGAGTGCTTGAGAGGGGTACAACCCTTTGGAGGGTTGCACCCCACCCCAAGGGGTGCCCCATTGGAACCCTTCCATGCCTTTATAAAGGAGGCTCTATGTCCAATTAAGACAGACAGAAGACAATCCGAATTTAAGATTCAAGTTTTCCATTTGTTTTGAGAGAGGGTTCCACCATATTCCAAGTTCAAATACTTGTTAAGGAGTGCTCCTTGAACAAGAAGCAACCAAGTTATCCTGGGAGAACATTGGCCAATTCGAATCCGTGAAGCACCTGTGACGGAGGCTAATAAGTTCTTAAGGACAGAGAGATCTCGACTTGGATTCGTCATTGCATTTTCCAGGTTTTCTATAGTTTTTCATGTTTTAGGGTTTTATGATAGTTTGATTGGTATTTTCTGGTTTAATTTATTTGAAGCATGTTGTTTTAATGTTTAATGACACTATTTGGACCACAAACTTAAGAACTTATTGTTGTACAATTATGACCCATAGCGTCACTATTTGTACAGATCATGGTGTTGTTGTACAAATTAACTATGTGACAAAGGAGATTGCACTCTTATCATTTGTGATTAGATCACCTAGATGTATAAATGATAGGAGGTCCTTATGATTTGTACCTGGATTGAGAATGATATGAGACAGTATCAGTCCACGAAGGATAAATCATTAAATATCCATAGTCAGAGTATTATCGAGATTGGACATCGATAAATACGTAAAATACTAGTATTACACTTGTGCGCGTTGTGAGGGCATAACGTCATAGTTCTCATATATTTGGGTATATGATACTCATGCAAGTGTAATAGGAGGTTGTGTTTTACCGATGGTACGGGAAACAGCTTCGCTCTGGATAGACCCCATCGGAATTCCATTGGTAGTATGACTATGTGTCTATGGAAGTCCGAAATCAGGGTAGGTGTATTTGGTCTTAACCTGAGACTTGCACCGTTAATACTTGCGACAATAAATATACTTTGGTTGCGGTCGTCCAGGGCTTTAACAGGTTCTGTGTACGCCTATGCTGGGTATATTGAGAATCGTAGTGTGTTGGGTGTGATGTCAAGACGAAAGTATTACTCCAGTCATAGTGGAGATGATGGTCATGTAGGATACGGTACTAGTACTCTTTAGTACTGCAGTCATCGGATAAAATGACAAGGTCAGGTTTATCCGATTATAGAGACTAGTTACCAGACATCCGACATGTGCTTCGTACGGGGTAGACACAATTCCAGCCCCAGGCCTAGCACGTGATCATCTTATACTGGATCGACATACGCAATACTATGTATACTACGCCTGATATAGATCATTTATTCCTGTAAGGATATTTCTGGAGAATTGGGTAGGCATGGCGCTTTGCTAGAAGCCAACCTTGTCTTGTAAATCGGTAAAACGTAGTACTAGGTACTTACGTGTTCAGATAGTCCGACGACCGAATTTACTGCCAACATATCCGGAGATCTCATGGGTCGCTTCCCGAAGATTCACCGATGACGTATGACTCGCACTTTTATTAATCTGGGATTAATCAGATGAGAGAGAGAATTAATCCGGGATTAATTACAAAGATATTTTATCTGGGATAAAATATCATTAAAGAGAGATAACGATTAATTTGGAATTAATCGATTAATTAATATATTCGATATATTAAACGAAATTGGATTTCGACGCGGAATTAAAATTAGATTTTAATTCGGGCGAACGAGTTAATTTAGAATTAATTCGTTAGCGACGTGAATAGTGATTTCGCTAGGCATAATCATTTAATTACGACGCAACGGAAAATTCGTTAATTGGGAATTAGCGAACCCAAGCCCGAGATTATTGTGAGCGCATTCGTATTTCGAATTCGAGTGCGGCACGCAAGTCAAATCAAGTGTCAAATCGCTAGTCGCATCAAGCGTCAAATCATTAGTCACTTTGAGTGATGTGACAACTTGTCACTTGATTTGATTGATTGATGGATTGATTGATTGATGTTGGTGGTTGGCTTTAATGGTTTGACTTTTGAAAAGCCAAATTCATGCTAAATGAATTTGAAATTAACAAATGTGTATTAGATACACTTTTGGCAACCAACACTCACAATTTCTCCTATCTCTTTCTCTCTTCATCTCACGCCCATGGTGGATAAATTTCTTCACTGGTTTGGCAGTGAACTGCCGAGAGCCATGATGAAAAGGGAAGCAAATTGTTTGGTTTTTGTGGCAAAAATCAAGAGAGCTAGCACTCCGAGAGACATGCGAAGGTGATAGAGAAGTCCACCCATGAGCCGGGAATCTTTTGACAAAGCTTGGAGCTTGGAAGATGACATCAATGGCCGAAAACAGTGAGCTATTTCACTGCCACTGCCGAGCAGTCCATGGAGGCAGAAAGTTCATTTTTGTTGCCTCGCGCGTCGCTCAACCGATCGATGTGAGTATTCCGCAACTTCATTAATTTGTATTCGCACTTATTTCATGCTTGTTAATGATCTTGGGACCTTAGCAAACACCAACAATGGTATCTTGAGCAAGGTTAAGCATGAAAATGATTATGGCTTAAATTTTGGGTAAATTGTATTTGAGAATGATTTGAATAAATTGGATGTTTGAGTATGCTTAATACATGTTTAATGGATGATTGATTGGATCAATTTGATTAAATTTTGTTTGGAACAAATTTGCCCAAAATTTTGGTGTTGGCCGAATGTCACTATGCCCTAAAATCTTGGTAATTTTTGTTTCGTTGATCATTGGATGACTTGAAACGATTTGGGAATGTTGATTTAATGTCGATTGTGGATTGGGCAAAATTGGTTGGATCCAATTGGGCCCAAAACCGCTTCCATAAAGCCCAATGCGACTAATGGACCTTTAAAGTTTAATTGGGCCTAATGGGCCTAAATTGATTTCTGGGCTTATGGGGTAACTCCCGGATTGGACTTTGGTTATTGGGTTCGACCCGAGTTGACCAAAAGTCCACGCCTTAAGAAATTAATTAAAAGCCCATTGGACTTTAATTAAATTGACGTTGGACGTTAATCGGGCTTTGAGACCTGTAACGATTAAATTTGGAATTTAAGTCGTAAAAGGTTTATTAATAAAGTGTAATATTTAATTTGGAATTAAATGGCGAATTAGTATTAAATACAAATTGAATTGGATTTAATTATGTAGTTTAATTTAATTCGAGAGTTTGTACGTTGAGTACTTATTCGCAAAACGAGTTTGACTCGCGCAAAATCAAACCGTTGTTTGAACATTGGATGATCACTAATTATCATATTAATTAATTTCATTAGATTGATTGATAACATGCTTGTGTGAATACATGGTTGTGATGCATGAATAATGTATATATGATGGATATTAGATGGGTGGGACAATTTTAGAAATTGTTGTAATAAATTTGATTTATTAATTGGACCTGCGTGTCCAGCCTTATTACCTCCTTATTCTTTGTATTCTCTTCTCACATATTCCCCTCAATGTAAATGAGGTTTCTTTAGAAGTGTAGTGTAACGGGTAGAAGAAATATTTGTGCTAGCGGGAGAGAGAAATGGAGAGATTTGATCTAGGATCAATGTGTAAAGTATTCATCCGCATATCATTATTATTTTACATACGCGCTTTATTATGTGTTTAGAATGCATGTTTAAGGGTGTATGATGATGAGACCTTAACAAAGATAATAAATTGGTTGCCAATTTGCACTCGAAAAACCCTCGTAAAATATTAAGCGTTTTTCCTTCCATTGAGTGATTCTCACTCAAGATCCGAGACTGGCATTGGCTTGTTGGCCAAAGTCATGGCCTTTGTCCGTCGAGGATGTGTTTGAATCACGAAGGCTTTGTTCCATATTGGTGTCTTGTCCAAGTTGTGGTTTGTTGGCCAAAGTCAAGACCACTTCTTGTCCATCGACATTGATTACGAAGCTTTCCATGGTCAATGGGTCGCGCTTAACTGGGATCACTAAGTTTGTTGTGCCAAAGTCAAGGCTTAGTTGATTCAGAGGAAAGAGGTTAGGTAATACATTGGATGTATTGGCATATATAAGATATATGTTTCGGACTTGGATGTCCCCTACTGGATCTAGGAATTGGATTGGATCAAATTGATCTTAGAGATCTACCTAGTTAATTATCATACAATTTGTTGGCCAAAGTCAAGATTGTGAGATATTTAACGGGATCCTAGCCCGCTAGGAAATACGGTTTCCCGAGTACTCGACAGAGAGTTAGAGGCTCGCCAAAAAATAGTGGGAGGCAAGAATTGAATTTGCAATATTCGTTTAATTACTTGCCATACGCTCTCAAAACAAATATCATTCGTCAAATAAATTAAATGTTAGTTGGACTAATATTTAAATGTTTTTTTAATTAATAGTTGGACTATATTCAAACTATTCATTTATAGTTGGTTTTATAATTGGATTATAGTAATCAATATATTTGATTTAATTAAATTATAGTTGATTAAATAGTTGGACTATTGTAATCATTATAATAAATAGTAACGAAATCGTTGATTAAATAGTTCGACTATTAGAATCAAGATAAAATTGAAAGATTGACATTTAAAACATAATCCTAGGGAAATTATATTTAAATGGTTTAATTTTCAAATTGGGAATAAATTTCATGATGGTCCTGGAAACTAATAAGTTACTTTATTTGATAAAATAACATATTATGCCTAAGCCCGGGGTTAAGCAAATAGTAGAGCATAATCTTTGGAAGATTTATGTGATGATAACTTAAGTGCTTAATCCATTAAGCTTGTCGCAGTAGACTCCTTAATTTTTGTGTCAGAACTAAGGGTTAGATCCTTAAAGTATGATATTGAAATTGAAGGATCTTCATAAATCTATACTTAGATTTTAGAAGTACTAAATTGCAATAAATAACTCTTGGAGAGTTAGTGACTATTCTCAAGGAAACAAAGTCAAAGTTTGCAATTAGGCAAGTAACGCAAGGCGCACCTTACTTCAATATTCTATAAGGCCGAGGCTTGGCCAAAGGCTTCTGGAATATGAAACTGGCAAAGGCAAAATCATTATAATCTTCTAGGAACATAAATGACATATCCCAAAATGTCTGCCTAAATGTGGCAAACGGGATCGCGGAAGCGTGACTGCCGTTTGAACAAAGCAGACATGAAGGAATTGAAGACGGAGCAAGGCTCCGGCTTTAAATATGTTTGTCATAAATATGTTCACTACTAGTATTGAAATTGGATTTTAGATACTTAGTGTGATACATATAAAAATATATTGATGTTCAGAATCTGCTATGAGCAGGATACTGACTTCAGATTAAGATTAATCTGCGAATTGGAAACAGGACGAAAGTCATTGTTTTAACCGTAGATACCTAATTTTAGGAACTACCATTCGGGTGTACTTAAATTAGGAAATTGTTATAATGTAACTAGTTTGACTAGAAACATTATCTATATATCAGTGTTTAACCCGCTGCGGGTGAACCTTTATATTCTAGAACACTAAAGTGTTCCATTATATAAAGATGATATTGAGATAAACACATTAGATGTGAATAACAGAATTTATATTTTGAATATAAATAAAATCTCAAATATATAACATGACAAACAAACAGCTCAAACTAATTTGATCAGAAGAAACTGATGTGGCATTGTTGTCTGGGACACAATTAAACAAGAATCGTATATCCACACTTTTGAAGAGTGGATAATCGGACTGTTTTGATTCCATTCAAATAAAGTCTAAGAATCTAGTTTATTGGGCAATGTGCCTATAACACTATTTACTTGGTAAAAGTGTAAATGCCACCAATCTGTTAGCCCTAGTTCATAGTGAAGCAAGTGGGCCCATGTCTAGCTAGACTAGAGGTGGATATGAATATTTCGTGACCTTTACGGATGTGGCATCGCGTTATGGTTATGTGTTTCTTTTGAAGAACACAAATCGGAAACTTTTAAAGTTTCGACTAGAAATAGACAAACAGATCGGCTAAAGTATTAAATCGTCACGGTAAGACCGTAATGAAAATACTTAAGCAATAAGTTTCTAATATACTTGAAAGAGTATAGTATTCTTTCAATGAGGACTCCTCCCGAAACACGTCAATTTGACGGTGTGTCCGAACTGACTAACCAATTTTGTTGGACATGATAAGGTTAATCATGAGTCGCTCTGAGCTACCATTTCCTTCAAAGGATAAGCATAAATAGTGCAGAACTTATTTAGAATAAGGTTCCATAAAATCTGTTTGACAGATATCATATTGGATATGAACGGGAAGGAAACCGGGTTTCTCATTCCTGAATATTTGGGTATTCTAGGCATATGTTTGGATGATACCAAACTAGAACCCAAATTGGATAAGTGTCAATTGTAGGTTATCCTATGGATACCAAAGTATAGTACTTATACATCTCACCAGAGAACAATTAAATTGTTGCTCACCATGCGGTTTTCCTAAGAGGAATACCGATATGCAGTGGTAAGTGGGAGGATAGTAAAACTCGATGAAAATCGGAGTAATACTATTCAAGGCACCGATTCCTTAATGGAACATAAATAGTTCATCAAGGATGAAACTATACCAGTAATCTTCGAATACACAAGAACCGCGTAAGTCGGAGAGAGTCAGAAAAAAACCTGGGGTATGGGTTTCTGATCTCACCTCGTAAAGATGTTAATCTTTTGAGGTATACCAACTGACTACGTATGAGGAAGTGATACAAGATATCAACTCCCTATTATGGCAAAGTGCCATGAATGCGAAATGGATTCCATGTATACCAACTATGTTTGGACACTAGTTGATGTACCGCAAGGCGTTGTGCCTACTGGTACTATATAAGTCTTCAAGGAAGACGTACATGGATGGCAACATACTAACGTATAAAGCTAGGCTTTTAGCGAAAAGGTATCGTTATCAACATTGTGTTGATTACGATTCAACCTTTTACCTGTTGCCACGGTAAATCCATTTGGATAATGCTTGCTGATGCTGCGTGTTTCATTCATGAAATATGTCAGCTGAATGACAAAATCGATTTCCTGAAAAGGAAACCATTTGGAGGATGTTTACAACATCATGTCGGTTTTGTCGTATCTAAACTAGCAAACAAGATTTGCAGGTTGTTCGATCCATATTTTGATTGAAGCAAGCATAGGTTCTTGGAATTATCGTTTTGATGTAATCATAATGGAATATGATTTAATTCAAAACGAAAGGATTCTTGTGTATATAAGAGGGTTAGTGGGAGCGCACTGACAGTGGCTGTCCTATAAATAATGATAATATGTAATTTCTTGGAAATGATATTCCCAAAATAATAATCGGTGAAAGCTTGGCTTTCGAGAAGACTCTCCGAGAAATCGTACATTGAAAAATATACGCGACCTGATGTCTCATACGCTTTGAGCATATGGATTCACAACATGCCAATCCAAGTGATAGTCACTGGATTGATGTTAAGAACATTCGTTAGTATCTTAGAGAACTAAGGATGCTATCTTAATCTATGGAGAATGAGAACTTGAATTGACTGGGATAACTGTAGCAAGTTCCTAAACCGATAAGATGATTATAAGTCGCAAACGGTACTATACAGTTTGAATAACAGAACAGTGAGCTGGAAATCTTCCAAGCAAGATACTGTTACCGAATAAAAAACAAATACAGGTTATTGCTGCAGCTGAGGCGGTAATAAAAGCCTTCTGGGTCGATAACAAATCTAATTAGATTATATATAATTCTATTAGCAGCTGAGCTAAGCGTCAGCACAGGCTAAAGAATCAATGGTCTCATCAACGATCCAGATAAATACTTTGACTATTCATCTGATTCGTTCGGATCATACATCGTGGCGATGTGATGATCGAATAAATCGCATCAGATGATAATCATAGAAATCCGCTGACGAAAGCATTTCTCAGCAGTTTGAGCCAACCGTATATAGTTCGGGTGTCAGACACTCGAGTGACTGGCTATAGGCCAATTGGGAGATTGTTGGACAATTATGACCCATAACGTCACTATTTGTACAGATCATGGTGTTGTTGTACAAATTAACTATGTGACAAAGGAGATTGCACTCTTATCATTTATGATTAGATCACCTAGATGTATAAATGATAGGAGGTCCTTATGATTTGTTCCTGGATTGAGAATGATATGAGACAGTATCAGTCCACGAAGGATAAATCATTAAATATCCATAGTCAGAGTATTATCGAGATTGGACATCGATAAATACATAAAATACTAGTATTACACTTGTGTGCGTTGTGAGGGCATAACGTCATAGTTCTCATATATTTGGGTATAGGATACTCATGCAAGTGTAATATAAGGTTGTGTTTTACCGATGGTACGGGAAACAGCTTCGCTCTGGATAGACCCCATCGGAATTCCATTGGTAGTATGACTATGTGTCTATGGAAGTCCGAAATCAGGGTAGGTGTATTTGGTCTTAACCTGAGACTTACACCGCTAATACTTGCGACAATAAATATACTTTGGTTGCGGTCGTCCAGGGCTTTAACAGGTTCTGTGTACGCCTATGCTGGGTATATTGAGAATCGTAGTGTGTTGGGTGTGATGTCAAGACGAAAGTATCACTCCAGTCATAGTGGAGATGATGGTCACGTAGGATACGGTACTAGTACTCTTTAGTACTGCAGTCATCGGGATAAAATGACAAGGTCAGGTTTATCCGATTATAGAGACTAGTTACCAGACATCCGACATGTGCTTCGTACGGGGCATACACAATTCCAGCCCCAGGCCTAGCACGTGATCATCCGATACTGGATCGACATACGCAATACTATGTATACTACGCCTAATATAGATCATTTATTCATATAAGGATATTTCTGGAGAATTGGGTAGGCATGGCGCTTTGCTAGAAGCCAACCTTGTCTTGTAAATCGGTAAAACGTAGTACTAGGTACTTACGTGTTCAGATAGTCCGACGACCGAATTTACTTCTAACATATCCGGGGATCTCATGGGTCACTTCCCGAAGATTCACTGATGACGTATGACTCGCACTTTTATTAATCTGGGATTAATCAGATGAGAGAGAGAATTAATATGGGATTAATTACAAATATATTTTATCTGGGATAAAATATCATTAAAGAGAGATAACGATTAATTTGGAATTAATCGATTAATTAATATATTCGATATATTAAACGAAATTGGATTTTGACGCGGAATTAAAAATTAGATTTTAATTCAGGCGAACGAGTTAATTTAGAATTAATTCGTTAGCGACATGAATAGTGATTTCGCTAGGCATAATCATTTAATTACGACGCAACAGAAAATTCGTTAATAGCTAAGGTCCCAAGATCATTAAACAAGCATGAAACAAGTGCGAATACAAATCAACGAAGTTGCGGAATACTCACATCGATCGGTTGAGCGACGCGCGAGGCAACAAAAATGAACTTTCTGCCTCCATGGACTGCTCGGCAGTGGCAGTGAAATAGCTCACTATTTTCGGCCATTGATGTCATCTTCCAAGCTCCAAGCTTCGTCAAATGATTCCCGGCTCATGGGTGGACTTCCCTATCACCTTCGCATGTCTCTCGGATTGCTAACTCTCTTGATTTTTGCTACAAAAACCAAACACTTTGCTTCCCTTTTTCATCATGGCTCTCGGCAGTTCACTGCCAAACCAGTGAAGAAATTTGCCCACCATGGGCGTGAGATGAAGAGAGAAAGAGAGAGGAGAAATTGTAAGTGTTAGTTGCCAAAAGTGTATCTAATACACATTTGTTAATTTCAAATTCATTTAGCATGAATTTGGCTTTTCAAAAGTCAAACCATTAAAGCCAACCACCAACACTTATTACACTAGTGTTGTTAGATAGTAATTCGCATGCTAGGTTAGAAATTTTCTGGAAATATACGAACTGTGCATGATAAACTCGTAGGGCGTTCGAACGCCCGACGAACGCGAAGGCTTAAATCTGAAATTTCGTAAGAACGTTCGAACGCGTCTTCAAACGCAACTCGAACGCAAGCCTTCTGGCTAAGAACGTTCGAACGCGTACTAAACGCAACTCGAACGCAAACTCTCTGGAATCATTCCGTTCGAACGCGTTATCAAACGCTACTCGAACGTGAACTCTCTGGAAACACTTCGTTCGAACACGTTGTCAAATGCAACACGAACGCACACACACTGGATAGTATCGTTCGAACGTAGATACGAACGTGACACTAACGAAATCGTCATGTAATTATTATAAACTGCAAACTTAGATTAATATTAACTTAGTAAATCATATATTGTAACACATTAATCTTGGTAGTATAGATTTAAGTTATTATTAGGTTGTTCAATTATCACAAGCATACACATAGTGATAAAGTTGAAATTGATTGTGTGTTGCATACTTGGGTGAGAATTTAAAGTGTAATCATACACAAGAAATTCCATCCAATCTTGATTGACACTTACACATATATCTACACATATCGTATATTATTTGTGCAATTGAAGAAGTGTAATTCTCAGTTTGAATTGCTAAAAGTTCTTTTTGAAAAAGTGTTTAAAGAATATTCTGCCAAAAAAGCGATAAGAGCCTAAGTGGTCAGAGACTTAAGTGGTTACTCCGGACCCCACTCGTCCTCTGGGAATATTTGTTTATTCATTTTTCTAAAGAATCTTTAGTTAAAATTCAAGGACTTGTATTTATTGGAACCACCGTCCAATAGAACAACAAGTGGTTACCTAGTATATCACTTTGAACAAGATCATACATTGATCATTGTGCAATTTATCTTTTGTAGATTAATTGACCCCTATTGGATTTTCCAGTTACAAATGGCTAGCGGAAACATCACAGTACCGGTCTCTCATGGAGAAAAGCCGGAGAAATTTGGTGGGGCAAATTTCAAACAGTGGCAGAGTAAAATGTTGTTCTACCTGACAACTATCCAGTTGGCTAAATTCCTCAAAGATCCTCCGGGTCCTGTGGAGGGTGAATCAGAAATGGCCAAGGAAGAGCGAGAACAGACATGGATGTCTGGAGACTTCTTATGCAAGAACTACCTTTTGGGTGGTCTTGACAATACCATGTACAATGTGTACCAAGACATGACTTCTGCGAAGATTCTTTGGGAATCTCTCGAGAAGAAGTACACAACCGAGGATGCTGGACAAAAGAAATTTATCGTGGGTAGGTTCCTGGACTACAAGATGGTAGATTCAAGGACGGTGATGTCTCAGTTGGGAGAACTGCAGTTGATCATTCATGAAATACTGGATGAGGGAATGAAACTCTGTGAGATGTTTCAAGTTACTGGCATAATTGAAAAGTTACCTCCATCATGGAAGGACTTCAGGAGCTATCTGAAACACAAAAAGAAACAGATGAGCCTTGAAGACCTCAGTGTTCGATTGAGAATCGATGAGGACAACAGAATGTCCGAGAAGGCCAGCTACAAGACTATGGAGTCTAAGGCCAACATCATTGAGGGTGTAAAGGGTAGCAAGAAGAGGCACAGTGGTTCTGAAGATGACATCTGGAAAGGAGCTAACGTTGAAGAATGTACTAGATGTTCCAGATATTCAGAAGAACTTAGTCTCATGATCTCTCCTTAGTAAGGCTGGTTTCAATCTTGTATTTGTTTCTGATAAGTTTGTAATGACAAAGAATGATATGTATGTAGGAAAATGTTACCTAACTGAGGGCCTTTTCAAACTAAATGTAATGATTGTCAATCGTGCTATTAATAAAGCTAGTACTTCTGCTTATATTATTGAGTCACAAGATGTATGGCATGGGAGGTTAGGATATGTTAATTATGATACCATGCGTAAATTAATTAACATGGACCTTATACCTAAATTTACAATTGATAGCCAGCATAAGTGTGAGGCATGCGTTGAAGCAAAAATGTATAGAACATCATTTCATTCTGTGGAACGCAATTCTGAACCTTTAGAACTTGTACACACTGACGTGTGTGACATGAATATTGTGCAAACAAGAGGCGGTAAAAAGTACTTTGTCACTTTTATCGATGACAACACAAGATTCTGCTATATGTACTTGCTGAGGAGCAAAGCTGAAGCTATTGAGAGCTTTGTACACTTGTATTCCAAGCATACTCTCCATCCAGTCACCGTTCTTGTTGGAATTAGCTCGCTCTTTTCATTTGTGACTACAATAATTCCTCATTTCTTCGGCACATACTGCATAGGACTCACCCAAGTACTGTCAAAGATGGGGTAGATGATGCCGGCATCCAACCATTTGATGATTTCTTTATTCACGACCTCCTTCATGATTGGATTTAGTCTCCATTGATGCTCCATTGTGG
Source organism: Zanthoxylum bungeanum (assembly GCA_019454045.1). NCBI lineage: Eukaryota > Viridiplantae > Streptophyta > Magnoliopsida > Sapindales > Rutaceae > Zanthoxylum > Zanthoxylum bungeanum. The sequence continues at coordinate 159,291 of SKCR01030732.1, forward strand.
GTTTGTACTCGTCATTCATTAGAATCCTGTGCATGCAAAATGATGGACTAATGCCTTGAATGTCTACTATAGTCTAGCCAATGGCTTTCTTGTGTTCTCGCAACACTCTCAGTAACTTTTCTTCATGCTCCAATGTTAGCGAAGAAGGAATAATCACAAGTAATTTAGAAGAACTTCCTAATAAAGCATACCTGAGATGGCTCGGTAGTAACTTAATCTCCAGCTGTAGTGGTTCTTCAATTGAGGGCTTGATTCGCTCTATTTTTTGTAGTTCCAAACTTTCCACCTGTGGTGTCGATTTGAAGCGAAATGGTTTGCAAGATAGTTGGTACATTCCAGAATTTCAGCATCTAGCTCGCTATCAGTCATGTTGGTGATGCAAGCTTCAAGTTTATCCGTGGGAATTGTATCAGTATCCTGGATGATACTATCAACAACGTCAATTCTGAAACATTCCTCCTCCTTTTCATCGCTCGGGAATTTCATGGCTTTGAAAAAATTGAAGGTAACTTCTTGGTCATGTACTTTCATGGTTAGTTCTCATTTTTGCACATCAATAACAGTTCGACATGTAGCCAAGAATGGTCTCCCAATGATGATAGACACATCTTTGTCTTCTTACATGTCAAGAATAATGAAATCTGCTGGGAGAATGAGTTTATCAACTTTGACCAGCACATCTTCAACTACTCCTCTCGGAAATGCGAGCGTTCTATCAGCAAGTTGTAGAGAGACTGATGTGGGCATTGATTCTCCAATTTCCAGTTTCCTCTAAATCGAAAAAGGCATCAAATTGACACTTGCACCTAAATCACATAAAGCCTTACCGATATAATGTTCTCCAATGGTGCATGGGACAGTGAAACTGCCAGGATCTTTCAACTTCGGGGGAAGTTTCCTCTGAATGATGGCGTTGCATTCTTCTGTCAATGCTACTGTCTCGTAATCTCCCAATCTCCGCTTTCGTGAAAGAATGTCTTTCATGAATTTGACATAGCTGGGCATCTCTTCCAACGCTTCTACAAATGGAATGTTGATATGCAGCTTTTTGAAGACCTCCAAAAATCGAGCAAACGGCTTGTCCAGTTTGTTTTTCTGAAGACGCTGTGGAAAATGTGGAGGTGGAGTGATTTTTTCTTGCTCTTTTTCCTTTGCTTCTTTTTCCTCCATCTGTGGAACTGCATCTTTTGGAACTTCTTCAATGGATGCCTTGATTCCAACATCTTTGTTGATTTCAGTACCGCTTTTCAAGGTATGGCTTGACATTGCTCCTTCCCTCGGTTCCTTGGATTTGGTTCTGTGTTGTTAAAAAGGTTACCGGGCGGTCTGTAACTCTGTACATTGGCCAGTTGTCCAATTTGATTTTCCAGTGCTTTTATAGAAGCCGATTGGCTCTGAAATATAACATCATATTTTTTTAACTGAGCTAGCACTTCTGCTATTCCTGGTTCTTTTTCATGCTCATGGCCTTTGTTTTGTTGTTGGAATCCGGGTGGTGGATAGTTCTTTTGCCCTGAATTGTTGCTCCATGCGAAATTGGGATGATTCATCCACCCTGGATTGTAGGTGTTGGAATATGGATTGTTCCTCTATCTATTGAAATTGTTGACATAATTCACCATCTCTTCTTGTTGGTTTGGCTATGGTATTCCTCCATATGGTGAACTTGTGGATCCAACATTGCCTTGCGTGCTGAGAGTTTCTATGAATTTGCATATCTAATCAAACTTGGCATTTACTGCTATGTTGGCTCCAACTTCATAAATTCGAGTAATTCTTTGGATCATGCTCATTTCTGTTGGCCATAATGAATTGTTGTTGGCCATTTCTTCAATTAGATCACAGGCCTGATCTTCTCCTTTTGCCATTAAAGCTCCTCCAGTCGCAGCATCAATTGTGGTTCTCATTATTCCAGAAAGTTCATTGTAGAAAGTTTTGACTTGTAGTCATTTTGCAATCTCATGGTGAGGACATTTTCTGAGCAAATCCTTGTACCTTTCCCAAGCTTCGTAGAGAGATTCTAAGTCATGTTGCACAAAGGATGTGATGTCATTCCTCAGCTTTGCAGTTCTGGCTGGTGGAAAGTACTTTGCAAGGAATTTGGTGGCTAGAGTGTTCCAAGTTCTGATGGAACCTGCTGAGAATGAATGTAGCCAAGCTTTTGCTCTGTCTTTCAAAGAATATGGAAAAACACGCAGTCTCATTGCTTCTTCAGTTGCTCGGTTGTAATTAAAAGTGCCGCAAACTTCCAGGAAGTTGCTGATGTGGGCATTAGGATCTTCAGTTGCATTCCCCCCAAACTGAACTGACTGCTGAATCATCTGGATGCATGTTTTGATGTCACACGTATTTGCTAGTAAGGGAGGGAGTACAATACATGAAATGAAGTCGTTAACCACCGGAATGGTTCTGTCTCGAATGGGAATTGGTGGTGCAACTTCCAAAGGTTCAGGTTCCATGTTGATCAGTGCTTCTTGGCCTTCTCGCATTTCCCTTCTCAATTGTCTGATGGTTCTTTCAATCTCTGGGTCAAGCGGTAGGATTTCAAAGCTTCTGGTTCGTCTCATGTAGTGTCTGAGAACCTAAAACATAAGAAAACAAAAACAATAAGTAAAAAGAAATTAGACACAAGTAAAGGTATCTAACCCCAAAATTAATAGTGAAAGATAAATAAGTCCCCGGCAACGGCGCCAAAAACTTGACCGGTGCGTAATCAAACGTGTATAACGCAAGCACACGTATCGTTCAAGTAGTATAAAAAGTATCGATCCCACGAGGACTTAATACCAAGCTATTAATTTATGAAGCCAAATTTTTGCAAGTATCTAATGGATTGATTGTTTGATTGGGTGATGACTTTAAAATTAAAACAAGTAAAAGAAATAACGCGAAAGTAGATTGAGGAAAATTCAATATTAATAAACTATCCAGGGTTGTGAATTATTACAATATCTTTTTAAAGATGAAGTGGTTATTTTACGTTTGTGTAATATATTAGTTTACTAACCTGGAACACGAAATTCTGCAAAAGCCTCTGTCGATGGTCGAATGCAAATACCCAGTGTAACCCAATTAATCATATGTCTATGTCAACCAAGTTACCTGAATTCATTAAGATTAAGTTCCAATTGTGGCTACCCCCGCCCGAAAAGTATATGTCTATCATGTAAGAAAATCTATTAAAGGGTTATCTATCCTCAAGGAAGATCGTGGGCTATTAAGTCTAAGGCTGAAACCTAAAATTCATTTGTCAAGTTTATTTTAAATTTACCAAATCAATCTTATTAATGGCCAGTTAACAAGAAGCATTAAGCTTAAGACTTAATAAATAAACCTTTATATTACCCAAACTATTACATAACCCCTTATAAACCGGTGATATTGGAATTCATCACAACCCCAGATAACGGACTTAGTTACGACACATATCTAAGGCTAGTAAAAGCTTAAATAAAATAAAAGACATAAAGTAATTGCTGAAATTAAATAAAGTAAATGCTGGAAAAGTAAATGCTGAAAAGTAAATGCGGAAAAATAAATGCTGAAAAGTAAATGCTGGAAATTCAAAATGTAAAAGTACAATAAAAGAAAATGATGGGGGTTAAAGGATTCACTTTTATCACTACTATTTTAGATATCTCCCTTAATATAATATATTAATTTTGCGTGATATTATCAACCAGCCATATAGGCGGTATCATGATTAAGTCAAATTAATAATTAATTACCAACCGACCAATCAGGCGATATCCTCATTAAGTAAGGTTAAAACCAATTTCAATAATTACCAACTAACCAAAAGGCGGTATCCTCATTAAGTCAGGTTTTAAATAGTTTATATATTATAATTAAGAGAGATTAATTTAAATATTAGTAATAAAAGCTTTACATTTTACCCCAGCAGGGGGGAGTTACTTTCTCATTACTGAAAAGTAAAAACTAAAAAGTAAAGAAAGGAAAGTATTATTGCGTAAAAGTAAATTGCAGAAAGTAAAGACTGAAAAGTAAAGAAAAGAAGGTGCAAATGTGAAAATTAATTACTGAAAGCTGTAAATAAACAAACAAGATACAATCTTCTTAGTATTCTTAAGGAATTACATAGAAGAAAGTATGAAATTTACAAATGAAATGGCTTGGTATTTATAGGCAAAATTTTACCTTCACCAATTTCTCCACAAATTTCTCCACCAAACATGGCACCAAATCCTCCACCAAACATGCAAGCATGTTTGGTGGAAGTTTGACAATTTTCATTATTTATTTATTTATTTGTTTTGAAAATGACTTTAATAATTACACATAACACACTTCCGGATGTTTCATCCATTTCGGTCATGATATCTTCCAAATTCGAAATTATTATGAACGTCACAGTTGTAGATCTTTGAGTCTTATTTAATCTGGAACTTGAATCACCTCAATCCGATATCGGAGTAGAAACCTATGGCCAAAATACGAATATTATGCAAAGTTGGAATTTCCGAAATTGTACTTCGTTAGAACGCCATTTCAAGTTTCCAATCTCCAAAATCAAAATGTCAAGTCCATTTTTTGCCCTTATTTGTACCACATTTCGTCCTAAATTATTCCATTGAGTCTTGATTTTATTTTATCTACAAAATAAACTAAAACACATCAAAACGTTCATAAAACTAGAGAAACTAAGTGAAATAATAAGTAAGAGGAGTGGGAAATAGTGATCTATTTACCACTCATCAACAGACTCAAATTCCATGTTTCAGATGTCTATATATTCATATAGCGGCAAGTTATGGAAGTTAATAAGTATTCTCATAGCATACGAACGTGGGCCTGCATTGACTCGAAACCTACTAAAAAAATAACACAACATGATATAAAAATATGGCATTTTATTAATAACATAATCATTACATTACATCATTGTACAAGAAATATCTAAGGGCGATGGATTTCATGGCTAAAGCCTCTAGATCACCAAAGCCCCCATGGCCACCCAAGGCTCACCTAAGCTCCCCCTAAAGAGTTTTTAAAGACATTGCATGTGTTTCACCAGTATACAAACCTAGCGCTTAAGTAGTCAATCCCTCATCTAAAATCTAAATTACAAAGGGTTTTTGGGAACTCTTTTAGTGAGTCAATAAGCCATAATATAAGTGACTTTGGGATTAAATTATGTCCATGGACGAGCTTATTATGACTACACGTAGTCGCATTATGCCACTAGCATTCTCCAAACCGCAATGCATCCAGGTGTTTTCTTTCGAAACCATACTCACGTTTCTCATCGTTGCTATTCACGTGCAATCATTGTACAAAGTTTTAAACTTTCGTAAGTCACTCTGCCTTTACGTGTAGCTCGTTACATTACTGATAATGTGTCAACCTCTGTCTTCCAACCAACACAATGGTTATCTCATTCTGTAAGGGTCTCTGGAGATACCTGACTCTTTTCAGGTTCGCTCCCCCACTTTTACTTTGGCCTATTCCCAGCCACTGTGCTTTCATTAGCATTCTCACTCACGGGAATCCACACAACTCGTTGTCCATAGCCTTACAAAGTATTTATCTGTCAAGACATTTCCAAACTACTTACACAGACTATCGGGTTCACACCCGGTTCCTGTTATTGCCTCACAGAAGAGAGCTTGTGCATCTTGACTTTCTCATCAAGTCCTGGCATTCAACTGCCATGGGAGAAGAGTTTCACGCCCTTTTGAACCATTCAGAACCTTAATCCACCCTACATCGGGTTTTCATGAGCAAGTACATTCGTGCCAACATCACAGCACACACCCTCACTATACTTCCCGCATATTTCAAGCATCTCTCACTTCTTCATGGTGCATAAATTGATTGCTTGTCTCTCGTAGACAAGTTTCACATCCATTTCTCGGGTCTCTCCCGGATATTTTGGCTACCTCCGAGCCAACAGCATATGTAAATAACACTTCTCATGTGCTCGCATATTGTCCATCACCATTCCACAATATTAGAGGCTTTACTCTTTCACGTGCATGTCATCGCGCCATCCATTGGCTTCCTTTCGAGTTGTTGCGCTACCAAGGCCTCACACTAGCCCTATAACGTTTACTTCCACTCTATAACATTCGTTCACATTTGTAGACATTTCTCGTGCCCAACCTAGGGCTCTGATACCAACTATCATGGGCCGACTTTTCCTATAGTAGAAAATCAGGCTCATGCGGTACTTACCAATGTTCACACCTTATAAGCAGCCTTCCCATTGTTATGGTTGGTGCTCTGAGCGCCAATTTCTTATGTATTTCCCTGTAAATACTTTTGTATATATTTTATTAATGAATAAAATAAACAGTTTCTATAATATAAATTCTTTTATTATATGGTAAAGACGTAAATGACCATAGAGTGATTGGTTATGATACAGTTGCAAAAGCGTCGCAACTGACATTGAGCAGTATCATAACAGTATCATTCTTTAACTGTTCCTGGTCAAGATTTACAATTACTTGGTCAGTAAGTAAACTGGTTGAGACCGGTACATGTCATATATTGGAATGTTGGATTCTAATGGTTTCTCAATGAACCATGAGTCTCAGGAGACTCATATAGACACGTAGGTATTTATATCGGATAAACACTGAACAACTTACTGAAAATTCTTAATAAATAGTACACCAACGTCAATAAGAATCTTCTCGGGTTGAGTGAGCATAGTGATCCTTCAACATGAGATACCACTGTGGATATATGAGGTATCCTCCACACTTTGATGGCAGTCACGTCACCGATCTATTTAGATCAGACCTCCGCATGTTCGTTGGGTGTGGACTGATCCTCATGATATCCTGTGCGTATCAAGATAGGATCCGTCAGTTCTGTGTACAGAGCATAGGTATCCATTATGGAATTAGCAATCTGTTAAATCCATGGGCCCATGGTACACTGTAGAAATCAATTCTAAGTGTTATTTAAGAGATTTCTAATAGAATAGTCGACATGATTATACCTAAAGAGATTTGACGTTAATATCTATATCTCTGGGATAATCCGGATACCTACGACGGAAGGATCATACGTATGCAGTTACCTCGACCTGTATGGTTCAGAGATTTTATCAGTGTTCGTCATAATTTACGGGTGGGTAGATTATAGACACGAAATTAGATTTCATAACGGATATGCCTGAACCTAGAGAGTCTTACTAATGAGATATACTCGTAGGGCACTAGGACAACTTTTATAAATAATACTGATTATTTATAATTCGTTTAACAGTTAAACGAAAATACATGCTTTTGAGATCTTTCGGCCATTTATTAAATGTTGAATTGTGATATTTGACATTTATTATTAATATATGTATTTTGATTATTTAATGTAAATATAATACATATATTTAAGATATTTGTATTTAATTATTTGATTATTTAAATATTAAATAATTAAATTAATTAAATAGTAAATATCTAGTTTACTTTTTAAAGTAAACTAAATGGCATTTTTTAATTGGATAAAGTCGCCAATTGATGAGCGGAAAATATATCAATATTTACCGCCCCTTTTACTTAATATTTTGTTTAGTTTCTCGGGTTTGATGAACATTTTGATGTGTTTTAGTTTATTTTGCAGATAAAATATTATTGGGACACAATGAAATCATTTAGGACGAAATGTGGGTCAAATAAGGGCAAAAATTGGACTTGACATATTAATTTTGGAGATTGGAAACTTGAAAGGGCGTTTTAACGAAGTGCAGTTTTGGAAATTCCAGTTTTGCGCATCTGTCGTATTTTGGGCATAACTTCTTACTCCAATATCGGATTGATCTGATTCAAGTTCCAGATTAAAGAAGCCTCAAAGCTCTACAACTGTGAAATACAAAATAATTTCTAATTCTGAATATTTCATGCCCCAAATGGATGAACCATACAAAAGTGTGTTGTGTGTAATTATTAAAGTCATTTTCAAAGCAAAAAAATAAATTAATAAATAAATAATAAAAATTATCAAATCACCACAAAACATGATAAAAAATTAGTGGAGCAATTAATAATGGATTTGGTGAAGTAATTAGTGGAGCAATTAATAATAGATTTGGTGGATGATTTGATGGAGGCAAAATTTTGCCTATAAATACCAAGTCATTTCTTTTGTAAATTCATACTTTCTTCCAAGGAATTCCTTGAGAATACTAAGAAGATTGTATTTTGTTTGTTTATTTACATCTTTTAGTAATTAATTTCCGCTTTCGCACTTTCTTTTCTTTACTTTTCAGTTTTTACTTTCCGCAATTTACTTTTACGCACAATACTTTTCTTTCTTTAATTTTCAGTTTTTACTTTTCAGTAATGAGGAGGTAACTCTCCTTTGCTGGGGTAAAAGGTAAAACTTTTATTACTAATATTTAGATTAATCTCCCTTAATTATAATATATAAATTAGTTAAAACCTGACTTAACGAGGATACCACCATATTGGTCGGTTGGTAATTATTTAAATTGGTTTTAACCTGACTAAACTGGATACCGCCTGATTGGTCGGTTGGTAATTAATTATTTTGACTTAATCTGGATACCGCATATATGGCTGGTTGGTAATTATCATGCAAAGTTAATATATTATATTAAGGGAGATATCTAAAATAAAAGTAATAAAGTGGATCATTTTACCTCACATTTTCTTTTATTGTACTTTTACTTTATTTACTTTTCAGCAATTTACTTTCAGAATTTACTTTTTAGCAATTTACTTTCAGCATTTACTTTTCAGCAATTTTTTTTCAGTAATTTACTTTCAGCATTTACTTTTCAGTAATTTACTTTCAGCATTTACTTTTCAGTATTTAATTTTCAGTATTTAATTTCAGCATTTACTTTTCGTCATTTACTTTTCAGCAATTTACTTTTCAGCATTTTACTTTATGTCTTTTATTTTATTTAAGTTTTTACTAGCCCTAGTTATGTGTCGTAACTAAGTTAGTTATCTGGGGTTGTGATGAATTCTAATATCACCGGTTTATAAGGGGTTATTTTATAGTTTGGGTAATTTAAAGGTTTACTTATTAAGTTAAGCTTATGCGTCTTGTTAATTGGCCACTAATAAGATTGATCTGGTAAATCTAAAATAAAGTTGACAAAGAATTTTAGGTTTCAGCCTTAGACTTAATAGCCCACGATCTTCCTTGAGGATAGATAACCCTTTAATAGATTTCCTTACAGGATAGACATATACCTGTCGGGCGGGGGTAGCCATAATTGGAACTTAACTTAATGAATCCAGGTAATTTGGTTGACATAGACATATGGTTCAATTGGGTTATACTGGGTATTTGCGTCTGACCATCGACAGAGGCTTTCGCATAATTTAGTGTTCTAGGTTAGTAAACCGATATATTACACAAAAATGAAATAACCACTTCATCTTTAAAATGATATTGGAAGATTCACAACCTTAGATAGTTTCATAATATTGAATTTTCTTAAACCTACTTTCGCGTCATTTTATTTACTTGTTTTTAAATTTAGAATCATCACCATTTCAAATCAATCAATCAACCTGTTAGATACTAGTAATCATTTGACCTCTTAAAATTAATAGATTAGGTATTAAGTCCTCGTGGGATCGATATTTTTTATACTACTTGAACGATACGTGCGTTTGCGTTATATGCGTGTGATTACGCACCGGTCAAGTTTTTGGCGCCGTTGTCGGGGCCTTATTTATCTTTCACTATTAGTTTTGGGGTTAGATACGTTACTTGTATCTAATTTTTTTTTACTTATTGTTTTTGTTTTCTTATGTTTCATGTCATTAGAAACTACATGAGACGTACCAGAAGCTTTGAACTCCGACCGCTTGACCCAGAAATTGAAAGAACCATCAGACAGTTGAGAAGGGAAAGGCGAGAAGGCCAAGAAGCTTTAGTCAACATGGAACCTGAACCTTTGGAGGTTGCACCACCAATACCCATTCGAGACAGAACCATTCCGGTGGTCGACGGCTTCATTTCCTGTATTGTAATTCCTCATTTACCAGCAAATGCGTGTGACATCAAAACATGCATCCAGATGATTCAGCAGTCTGTACAGTTTGGGGGGAAATGCAACTGAAGATGCTAATGCCCATATCAGCAACTTCCTGGAAGTTTGCGATACTTTCAATTACAACCGAGCAGCTGAAGAAGCAATGAGACTGCAGGTTTTTCCATATTCCCTGAAAGACAGAGCTAAAGCTTGGCTACATTCGTTACCAGCAGGTTCCATCACAACTTGGAACACTCTAGCCACAAAATTCCTTGCAAAGGACTTTCCACCAGCCAGAACTGCAAAGTTGAGGAATGACATCACATCCTTCGTGCAACAAGATTCAGAATCCATTTGCGAAGCTTGGGAAAGATTCAAAGATTTACTCCGGAAATGTCCTCATCATGAGATCGCAAAGTGGCTACAAGTCCAAACCTTATACAATGGACTTTCTGGAATAATGAGAACCACAATTGATGCTGCTGCTGGAGGAGCTTTGATGGCAAAAGAGAAGATCAAGCCTGGGACTTAATCGAGGAAATGGCTAACAACAATTCATTGTGGCCAACAGACAGGAGCATGATTCAAAGAATTGCTGGAATTTATGAAATTAGAGCCAACACTGCAGTAAATGCCAAGCTGGATCAGATTTGCAAAAATCTGGAAACTCTCAACATGCAAGTTAATACTGGATCCACAAGTTCACCATATGGAGGAGCACAAGAGCCAAACCAATATAAAGAGACAGTGAATTATGTCAACAATTTCAACAGACAGTGGAACAATCCATATTCCAACACCTACAACCCAGAGTGGAGGAATCATCCCAATTCAGGGCAAATGAACAACCCACCATCCGGATTCCAACAACAGAACAAAGGCCAGGAGCAGGCAAATGAATCAGGAATAACAGAAGTGTTGACCCACTTGAAAAAGATAGAAGCAAAACATGACTCTCAAGCAGCAAGATATGATGTTATGTTTCAATCCCAAGCAGCATTAATTCAAAGTCAATCTGCTTCTATTAAAGTACTAGAGAATCAAATTGGACAACTGGCCAATGCTCAGAGTTACAGACCGCCAGGTAACCTTCCTAGCAACACTGAACCAAATCCGAGGAACAAAGGGAAGAAGCAGTGTCATGCCATCATGTTAAAAATCGGTACTGAAATCAACAAAGATGTTGGAGCCAAAACAACTGATGAGGAAGTTCCAAAAGAAACAAAGCAACAGATGGAGGAAAAAGAAGTAAAGGAAAAAGAACAGATCACTCCACCTCCACCTTTTCCTCAGCATTTTCAGAAAAACAAACTGGACAAGTAGTTTGCTCGTTTCCTGGAGGTGTTCAAAAAGCTGCATATCAACATTCCATTTGCAGAAGCGTTGGAACAAATGCCCAGCTATGCCAAATTCATGAAAGACATTCTTTCACGAAAGCGGAGATTGGGAGATTACGAGACAGTAGCATTATCAGAAGAATGCAGCGCTATCATTCAGAGGAAACTTCCTCCAAAATTGAAAGATCCTGGCAGTTTCACTGTTCCTTGCACCATAGGAGAACATGACTTTGGTAAGGCTTTGTGTGATTTAGGTGCGAGTGTTAACTTGATGCCTTTTTCTATTTTCAAGAAATTGCAGATTGGAGAAACAATGCCAACTCCAGTCTCTCTACAACTTGCTGATAGAACGCTCGTATTTCCAAGAGGCGTAGTTGAGGATGTGATGGTCAAGGTTGACAAATTCATTTTCCCAGCATATTTTATTGTTATTGATATGGAGGAAGACGCAGATGTGCCAATCATCCTCGGGAGACCATTCTTGGCTACAGGTCGAACCATTATTGATGTACAAAAAGGAGAACTAACCATGAGGGTACATGACCAAGAAGTAACATTCAATGTTTTTAAAGCCATGAATTTCCCGAATGACGAGAAGGAGGAATGTTTCAGACTTGATATGATACACAATACCATTCAGAACTCCAATGCAATGCAAAGCAAAGTTCTACTGAAAAACTTAAAACATGTCAATTGCCTATGAAGCCTGAAGATAAATCGTCTTTTGCACTGAAAAAGCCAATTCTTGCACTACAAGCAATGGAAGAGAAAATTTTCCACCAGCTCAACGAATTGGAAGAATTTCACAATCAGCCTTTTGAGGATGCCAAATTGTTCAAAGAAAAGGCCAAGAAGAGACGTGATGAGAAGTTAGTGTGCATACAACTGGAACCAGGGTAGAAGGTACTGTTAAACAAATCAAGGGTGAAGTTCTTCCCATGGATGCCAAAATCATGGTGGTCATGTCCATTTGTGATCACCGAGGTTTTACCAGACAGAGCCGTTGAGAGACATGATCCTGACTCCAACAAAACATTCAAGGTTAAAAACAAGCGTGTTAAGCACTACTGGGGAGAATCATTTGAGTGACAAAAAGAAAGTGTCACATTTTCAGATCCAGCCTAACGTTCGAGAAGCCACGTCTAGCTGTCGATGTTAAACTTAGCACTCGCATGGAGGCAACCCGTGCAATTTGTGTATATATTGTGAATTGGTGTGATTTAATTTTGTGTGTTTAGTTTTTACAGATTAAAACATTTCAGGATGGAAGAAGTTCTCGCAAATCTTCACAAGCAATTTCATTCTCTCCCTCAAAACTCTCTGATGAAAGTCTACAAAGCTCGCTTGGAACGGATGAGATTACTAACGATCCATGGTGTTCCTAATGATATTCGTTGGGTAATTGAAGCACGAGTTCGATTGGCAGGTGAGTCTTCTGACTCTTTTATTTCACATCTGCCTGGTTTTGGAAGAAGAATTTATGCAAAGAAACGTAGAGCTAAGCAAATGGGTGTTTGTTACAAATGTGCACGGTAGAATTGCAATACTCGTTGTCGTTCTTTAGGAATGGTGTCTGATAATCGCGAAGACAAAATTAAATTCATTAAGGATGGCTTGAGTAAGGAGTCTGTAGATAATATATCTTCTCGACTCTTGAGACGCATCCCAGTAGATATGTTCATATAGCCATTCTCAAGTTGCATACACAATTCCAAAAAGAAAGACAACAATTAAGTCTTGGGAATATGACTCAAAAAGACCATGTTTGCCAATTTATAAGAAAATTGGATGGGAAACTTGTCCCTGACGCATAGACATCAATCAAGCCGCTACTTTTCTTGTACATATTATATCTCTTTGTCTTTTCCTAATAATTGTACAAAAATATTACTCTCTTATCAACTGTACTTGTGACTGTTGTGGGCAAAAATGAGTTGATTAATATTTTGTCGACTGTGTATATGGAGAATGGTAAATATAATCGGAGAATTTACTTATTCAGTAATTTAAAAAGAAAGAAAACAACTAGTAACTTAGAGTAGAAGTTTCACCTGATTAGTCACTAACTTCTTTATTCTATTTTCTCTTGTCTTTTTGCTTTTTTGTGCATTAGTTTTATTATCTTTTTATTTTTGTAAAACGTTTGTGGGTATTGTTGCTGTAAGCCCTCACGAGACTATAACTCGTCCACTAGGGACACCTAGGGGTTTAAAGGCTTGTTGCATATGCTAAATGCAACTGTGATCCCTACGAAAGTGGCTTAGTTTAATTTTAATTGTTTTTTGTATTTTATTTTGTTGTTTTGCTCGAGGACTAGCAAAATGTTAGGTTTGGGGGTGTGATTAGCGGAAAATATATCAATATTTACCGCCCCTTTTACTTAATATTTTGTTTAGTTTCTCGGGTTTGATGAACATTTTGATGTGTTTTAGTTTATTTTGCAGATAAAATAATATTGGGACACAATGAAATCATTTAGGACGAAAATTGGGTCAAATAAGGGCAAAAATTGGACTTGACATATTTATTTTGGAGATTGGAAACTTGAAAGGGCGTTTTAACGAAGTGCAGTTTTGGAAATTCCAATTTTGCGCATCTGTCGTATTTTGGGCATAACTTTTTACTCCGTTATCGGATTGATCTGATTCAAGTTCCAGATTAAAGAAGACGCAAAGATCTTCAACTTTGAAAGACAAAATAATTTCGAATGCTGAAGATTTCATGCCCGAAATTGATGAACCATACAGAAGTGTGTTATGTGTAATTATTAAAGTCATTTTCAAAGCAAAAAAATAAATTAATAAATAAATAATAAAAATTATAAAATCACCACCAAACATGATAAGCAATTAGTGGAGCAATTAATAATGGATTTGGTGGAGCAATTAGTGGAGCAATTAATAATGGATTTGGTGGATGATTTGATGGAGGCAAAATTTTGCCTATAAATACCAAGCCATTTCATATGTAAATTCATACTTTCTTCTAAGGAATTCCTTAAGAATACTAAGAAGATTGTATCTTTTTGTTTATTTACAGTTTTTAGTAATTAATTTCCGCTTTCGCACTTTCTTTTCTTTACTTTTCAGTTTTTACTTTCCTCAATTTACTTTTACGCACAATACTTTTCTTTCTTTAATTTTCAGTTTTTACTTTTCAGTAATGAGGAGGTAACTCCTCTTTGTTGGGGTAAAAGGTAAAACTTTTATTACTAATATTTAGATTAATCTCCCTTAATTATAATATATAAACTAGTTAAAACCTGACTTAACGAGGATACCGCCATATTGGTCGGTTGGTAATTATTTAAATTGGTTTTAACCTGACTAAATTGGATACCGCCTGATTGGTCGGTTGGTAATTAATTATTTTGACTTAATCTGGATACCGCCTATATGGTTGGTTGGTAATTATCATGCAAAGTTAATATATTATATTAATGGAGATATCTAAAATAGAAGTAATAAAAGTGGATCATTTTACCTCAGCATTTTCTTTTATTGTACTTTTACTTTATTTACTTTTCAGCAATTACTTTCAGCATTACTTTTTAGAAATTACTTTCAGCATTTACTTTTCAGCAATTTATTTTCAGCATTTTACTTTTCAATAATTTACTTTCAGCATTTACTTTTCACCATTTAATTTTCAGTATTTAATTTCAACATTTACTTTCCGTCATTACTTTCAGCATTTTACTTTATGTCTTTTATTTTATTTAGTTTTTACTAGCCCTAGTTATGTGTCGTAACTAAGTTAGTTATCTGAGGTTGTGATGAATTCTAATATCGCCGGTTTATAAGAGGTTATTTTATAGTTTGGGTAATTTAAAGGTTTACTTATTAAGTCTTAAGCTTAATGCGTCTTGTTAATTGGCTACTAATAAGATTGATCTGGTAAATCTAAAATAAACTTGACAAAGGAATTTTAGGTTTTAGCCTTAGACTTAATAGCCCACGATCTTCCTTGATGATAGATAACCCTTTAATAGATTTCCTTACAGGATAGACATATACCTGTCGGGCGGGGGTAGCCATAATTGGAACTTAAACTTAATGAATCCAGGTAATTTGGTTGACATAGACATATGGTTCAATTGGGTTATACTGGGTATTTGCGTCTGACCATCGACAGAGGCTTTCGCATAATTTAGTGTTCCAGGTTAGTAAACCGATATATTACACAAAAATGAAATAATCACTTCATCTTTAAAATGATATTGGAAGATTCACAACCCTAGATAGTTTCCTAATATTGAATTTTCTTAAACCTACTTTCGCGTAATTTTATTTACTTGTTTTTAAATTTAGAATCATCACCATTTCAAATCAATCAATCAACTTGTTAGATACTAGTAATCATTTGACCTCATAAAATTAATAAATTAGGTATTAAGTCCTCGTGGGATCGATACTTTTTATACTACTTGAACGATACGTGCGCTTGCGTTATACGTGTATGATTACGCACCGGTCACCAATCTTTATTGGATAAATTGGCATGATTTATTTGGATGGTTTGTGATAAACATTAATTTGATTAATGATTTTACACCACAAATTTAATTAAATCATTTTCCAATTAATTAAAACAAAATTGAAAAAATATGGCCATTATTTTTTCTCAAAATTCGGTCTTTGTAAAAAATATATAAGGCCATTTTTTATTTTTTGTTTCACAATTCAAGAACCCTAAAAAATCAAATACAAAGTGAGAGAGAGAGAGAAATAGAAGAAAGAAGAAAAAGCTTGCATATTTTGGAAATTTGGTAAGGATTTTCATACTTTCTTCTTCTTGAAAATTATTTCTAAGATCGTAAGCTTCAACATGTGTAGCTTAATTTTTTATTTACTTTCTTATGGATGTGTTTTGATGATTTGGGGCTTGATTGAAAGATGGAAGCATGTATGATAATTTAGAATGCTTAAAATTATTTATAAAGCTTTCTTTTTGCCATTTTGATGGCTAGTTGCCATTCTAGAGTTACTTAGCCACTCATGATTGACCTAGAATTGTTCTTGAGGTATTTCATGATGGTGAGGCTTGTTTGGTGTTGTGGGAATTGAATTAAAGTCTTGAATTTAATTAATTTGGTGTTAATTTTGTTAATTTGTGAAATTATAAAATTAGGGTTTTTAACCTTCACCAAATTTGGGGCTTTTCATATATGTGATGACATTTAATGTATATATGATGTATATTAATTTTGGGAATTTTTGGATTTGATCTTGACATGTTTTGAACAAAAAGGATCAAATTGTAAATTCTTGAAAGTTTAGGGACCATTCGAAAAATTCTGAAATTCGGTTTCTATGAGTTGCAAATTGTATTTGCATGTATTAGACATGTATAAATCATTTTGGGATTGATTTGGAATCAATTAGAATTATATTTGACAATATTGGACTAAAATGACAAAAAAATACAAAGTTTTGGGGCAAAATGGTAATTACTGAAAAATCTGATTTTTGGGTAAAAATTTCAGTTTTTGAGTATTAAGTAATTAAAATAACCCAGGAAAAATTATTGAAATCGGAAAATTTTCATTTTCCGCGTTCCGCTGCGTTTACCCGAATTACCACTCAAAACCTCAACAAAAATGGTATTAGAGCAGGTCTGAACCTGAACACATAATATAAATATGTCTTTAAATTCAATGTTTAATTATGTTCTTACTTTATACATGCTTGTATTTATTTAATTTGATTAAATTAAATATGTATCATCTTTGCGGAAATATCCCTAATTAATAAGGTTTTAAAGTAATATGTATTGGATACATATTTCTTGGTCCGTCTTGTCAATACGATTTGTGGATATTTGTTCTATGGCTGCATCCGAGATCGTGCCAAAGCAGTGAGGGTGTAGTTGATAGAAATTTATCCATACCGGATGTATATGTGATACTAGATAAGTTCAAGCGAAAGCGGAAATCCTGAACATGCCAAAGATGTCAGGACTACGCAAGTATCTTGAATTTATCATTGACAAGTTTAACCTTGGTACGCCTCCTTGTGAACGTGCCAAAGCTGTCACAACGAGAAACGGCCAGGACCGGAACCCATGAGTCACTATTGAGTGATTGACAATGAGTTGCTACCTAATGAATATACGTAGGCGAAATCGTGCCAAAGCTGTGAGCTGAAACATATTCATGGGATCCACCTTTCACTATTAAATTTAATTTGATTAATTGTTTGTTTGCATTCTGTTTGGGGATTACAGTATTGCATGTAATAGTGGGAGGGGCATTTGCAGATTAAAATCCATGATCTATTTATGCTTTGTTTGATTTATATTATATGAAACTGTTATGTCTGCTAACCGTTTTTCGTTATCTATATGATAGATTTATGATGGCTGCACCTGCTTCTAATCTTTTGCTCGTATACTTGATACAAACAAGCTTAAAGGCTTCGAAAACTTTGTAGATTGGGACTTGGATCTGAGAATTGTTCTTTGGTCTGAGCAAATAGAATATGTGTTGTAAGGTCTGTTGCCACTTGCCATAGCACCTGATGCTACACCAGAGGAACATGAGACTCTCCAAAAGTGGAGAGATGATGATAGAAGAGTCAAATCATATATTCTCAGTTCCTTGGCACCGGAGCTTAAGAGGTAATATTTTGGATTGTCCGACACTTATACTATGATGATGCGGCTACGAGAATCCTTTATGAACCAAGAACATGTCTCGGTTCATAAAATTGCAATGGAACTGTTCTATGCAAAATTGGAAGAGGGAAAGGCTGTGAGCCCTCACGTGCTTCATCTGATTGATTTGATCGAACAGTTGAGGCACTATAATTTACATCTCAATGACACTTTAGGACGAAGTGTCATACTAGGATCTCTGCCAGCATCATATCGCCAATTTGTGATGTATTTCAATATGAATGGGATTAGTTGTTCTTACCAGGAGCTGCATAAGATGCTGCAAACTACGAAGGAAGATTTGAGGAATGAAGTACCGACTCGCCCTCCTAAACCCATTGCTCTTCATGCTTCCTCCCAATCTAAATAGAAGGGGAAGAATAAGAAAGGGAAGAAAAAGAAGGGTATGAATCTTCCACCACAGGGTAAGATAGATAAACCCAAGAGAGCTGTAGAAGATAAATGCCACCATTGCAGCAAGATTGGCCATTGGAAAAGGAACTGTCCTGACTATTTGGCGCAAATCAGAAAGGAAATAGCATCTATTTCAGGTACTTTTATTTTTCCCATTATTGATATCTCATTAGCTTGTGAAGCTGTGTCATCCAGTTGGATTTTGGATTCTGCTTGTCCAATTCAAATTTGCAATTCGTTACAGGTGCTGAAGGAAAGTAGACGACTAAAATCTGGGGAGATGCAATTGCGATTCGGGAGTGGCGACTCTTTGGATGCAGTTGCTATGGGCTTATGAGAGATTCCCCTACCCAGTGGGAGCCTTTTATTGCATGACTGCTTTTTTGTACCAGGATGTGTTGCGAACATTGTATCACTTTTTGTATTAGATACTGAATGATATAATATAAATATTAAGAATCGTTCTTTATATTTATATGATAGATATAATGTTCAGATCCTTGTTTGTCCAAATGAGCATGGTCATTACATTTTGCATACCTCACAAGATATCTTTAATGCTGGTATTAATAAACGTAAAGTATTTGATATAAATAATACTAAACTATGGAATATGAGGTTGGCTCATATAGGCGTGAAACGTCTATCCCAGTTGGTTAGGAATGGTTTGATACATGATCTTACAATTGAACCTTATCCAACTTGTGAATCTTGCATTCGGGGTAAAATGACCAAAGCCCCATTTTCGGGTGTAGGACACCAAGCCACTGACTTATTGGAACTAATACATTATGATGTATGTGGTCCCATGAGTCACACTGGTCACATGATTTTTTCTACTTCGTTACCTTTACCGATGATCTGTCACGGTATGGTTATGTTTATTTGATAAAACAGAAATCAGAAACCTTTGAAAAGTTAAAGGAATTCCGAAATGAAGTGGAAAAACAGACTGGTAAATATATTAAATGTCTTCGATCTGATCGAGGCGGTGAATATATGATTGGTGAGTTCACCGATTATTTAAAGGAGAATGAATATACTCCTCCGGGTACTCCACAGCACAATGCAATGTTCGAAAGAAGAAATCAGACTTTATTAGATATGGTTCAATCGATGTTGAGTTTTACAGATTTGCCCTATTACTTATGGGGATATGCTCTTTTAACTGTTGCTCATCTTTTGAATAAGATTCCTTCCAAGGCTGTTCCTACAACTCCGTATGAGATATGGACTGGTAGGAAATTGAATTTTAATTATGTTAAGATTTGGGGTTGTCTGCCTATGTCAGGATAGCTCAGACAGATAAGCTTTCGCCTCGAGGGCAAAAGTTTAGGTTTGTTGGGTATCCTTCAAATACGAAAGGATATTTATTCAATGATACCGAGCATCGAAATGTGTTCGTAGCTCGCTTCGCAAAATTTCTAGAAGTAGAATTTTTGTCTGAAGGAGGTAATCATAGACAGGTTGAACTTGATGAAGTACAACCTGGAATCAACGAACCATTGGAGGAACCTGAAGTTCAAATAGATGAAGAGCCTTCAATACACACACCCCGTAGGTCCCAAAGGGTGTCTAGACTTCCTGAACGCTTGTATTTTCTATAAGAAAAGAGTCTAGATGTTCTCTTAATTGAAGAGACTGACCCTTACACCTATAGAGAAGTGATGTTGGACATCGACTCTGCGAAGTGGTAAGAGGCCATGAAATCAGAGTTAGACTCTATGCATCAGAATCAAGTTTGGGACTTGGTTCCGCTTCATGAAGGAATTTTTCCTATCGGTAGTAAATGGGTTTACAAAAGGAATCGTAGGCCTGTTGGAAAGATTGAAACCTTTAAGGCCAGACTAGTAGCTAAAGGTTACACGCAGCGACCTGGAGTCGACTACGATGAAACTTTTTCGCCAGTTGCGATGCTAAAGTCTATAAGGATTTTATTGTCTATTGCTGCTTACCATGATTACGAGATTTGGCAAATGGGTGTCAAAATGGCTTTTCTAAATGGGTTTCTTGACGAAGAAATCTATATGGAACAGCTGAAGGGTTTTGTATCCAGCGAAACCTTAGGCATGATTTGTAAGCTTAAAAAGTCCACTTATGGACTTAAGCAAGCTTCGCGAAGTTGGAATCTTCGATTCGACGAGATTATTAGATTGTCTGGTTTTCTCAAGAATACGGAAGAATCATGTGTGTACCAAAAGGCTAGTGGGAGTATGATAGTATTTTTTGTTCTCTATGTTGATGACATCCTAATCATTGGGAATGATATAGGAATGATGCAAGGCGTCAAAGCTTACCTCTGTAAGAATTTCTCCATGAAGGACCTGGGTGAAACTTCTTATATCTTGGGTATAAATCTCTATAGGTATAGAGAAAGAAAGTTTATTGGGTTATCCCAATCCACGTACATGGATAAGATCTTAGAACGGTACAATTTTGCTAATTGTAAGACAGTAAATATATCGTTCAGATATGGCATTCATCTTATGAAGAATATGTGTCCGCAAACAGAAGATGAGAAGATTAGAATGTCTAATCAACCTTATGCTTCATGTTTGGGTAGCATTATGTATGTCATGTTATGTATGAGACCTGATATTAGCTACGTGGTTAGTGTAACCAGTAGATATCAGTCCAATCCAGGAAATGACCATTGGATGGCCGTTAAACATATCCTGAAGTATCTTAAAGGTACTAAGGATAAGTTTATCATTTATGGAGGAAATTAACTGCAGGTTAATGGGTATACGGATTCTGATTTCCAATCGGATCCCGATGATAGAAAGTCTACATCAGGATTCATATTTACCCTTAACGGAGGTGCAGTTTGTTGGAAAAGTTCCAAACAGGGGTCTACAGCTGATTCCACCACAGAGGCGAAATATATTGCTACTTCTAAAACTGCAAACGAAGCTGTTTGGCTTAAGAAGTTTATCACAGAATTGGGAGTTGTCCCAAGTATCGAGAATCTGATTCTGTTATACTGTGATAATACTGGTGCCAGTGCGCAAGCAAAAAAACCGAGGGCGCATTAGAAGTCGAAGCATGTGGAACGAAAGTACCACATTATTTAAGAGATTGTGTTGCGAGGTGATATTGTCGTGTGCAAAGTTCCCAGTGAAGATAATGTAGCAGACCCGCTCACGAAGGCCATACCTCTGAAGTTATTTGATAAGCATATGGAGTCGATGGGTATTAGATACAATCGATATTGGCACTAGAGCAAGTGGGAGATTTTGTTAGGGTTGGTGCTCTGAGCGCCAATTTCTTATGTATTTCCCTGTAAATACTTTTGTATATATTTTATTAATGAATAAAATAAACAGTTTCTATAATATAAATTCTTTTATTATATGGTAAAGACGTAAATGACCATAGAGTGATTGGTTATGATACAATTACAAAAGCGTCGCAACTGACATTGAGCAGTGTACGGACCAAAATTGGGCCCAGAGATAAAATCGACATTTACCACAAGGCCAACCACTAAACCTGGAGCCTATTAGTAGATCCACGGGCCGCCTCACGGGCCCAAACTCATTAACATAAAAAGAGCCAACGGACACCAGTTACGAAAATCAAGAAGAGAATCTGAATCCATAAACATCACCATGAAGTCGACGGTTTCGAAGGAGAAATACGATCGTCAGTTATCAGACATAAATCACCTGAATTAAACCATCATTGAAGAAGACTCCAACGGGCAGAATAGGGACCCCGCATCAGGGAACCTATAAAATAAGAAGACGAAGCAATAGAGATTGATCTTCTCCTTGAGACTAGTCTTATCATCAAGACACTACTCCTATACACCGCCCTCACGGCAAGCAAATCTATGGTCGAGGTATTCCATAGACCTTAACCTTTTCATCTTGAACTCATTCGCCCTCAGGCTAACTTGAGCGTCGGAGTGCCTACGGCTTCCACCATACCGGTGGGCAGTAACCCCCTCTTTCGCTCTACTCTTGTTTTGCAGGTTCGTTTGTGCCCCTCAACTCACTTTCTTGATTGTGGACCTCGACCGAAATCAGTTTCCACAAGCAGTATCATAACAGTATCATTCTTTAACTGTTCCTGGTCAAGATTTACAATTACTTGGTCAGTAAATAAACCGGTTGAGACCGGTACGTGTCCTATATTGGAATGTTGGTTTCTAATGGTTTCTCAATGAACCATGAGTCTCGAGAGACTCATATAGACACGTAGGTGTTTATATCGTATAAACATTGAACGACTCACTGAAGATTCTTAATAGATGGTACACCAACGTCAATAAGAATCTTCTCGGGTTGAGTGAGCATAGTGATCCTTCAACTTGAGATACCACTGTGGATATATGAGGTATCCTCCACACTTTGATGGCAGTCACGTCACCGATCTATTTAGATCAGACCTCCGCATGTTCGTTGGGTGTGGATTGATTCTCATGATATCCTGTGCGTAACAAGATAGGATCTGTTAGTTATGTGTACAGAGCATAGGTATCCATTATGGAATTAGCAATCTGTTAAATCCATGGGCCCGTGGTACACTGTAGAAATCAGTTCTAATTGATATTTAAGAGATTGCTAATAGAATCGTCGACAGGATTATACCTAAAGAGATTTGACGTCTATATCTATATCTCTGGGATAATCCGGATACATGTGACGAAAGGATCATACGTATGAAGTGACCTCGACCTGTTGATAAGTGTGGTTTATATTCACTTATTCGGGTATTCTTAGCTTGTTATTTTTTTATACTTCGAGATATTTAATATTATTTATAGTTTATTTCATGTTTTATTTGTAAGAGCATTAATACATGGATCCTGGGACAATTACATGTATTTTGGGACTATACGGATGCATTGGACACGTACGGGAGCGAACGCAGTGGAAACCCAAGGCCTAGGCGCTGCGGCGTCTCTTCATCATTTTCAACTAGCGCCGCGGCGCTAGCTTTTCATACAAAATCCAGGAGCTTAGGCGCCCAGGCGCCTCAAGCTATAACAAGCGTCGCGGCGCCATCTTCAAGGCAAAATCCAGGCGCCGCGGCGCCTAAAATTCCTTATACAATTTCCAGGGAAATTGGCGCTGTGGCGCCAATTAGTAGCGCCGCGGCTCTGCGGGAGAATACAACACGCATCAGGAAAATGATTTTAGGGTTTTCAATAATCCTAATGATACCCAAAGACTCACAGACTCCACTATAAATATAACAGTTCATCCAACACTCAAATGGGAGCCTAATACACTGCACAAAACACAGAAATAAATATTTTTAGAGATTCAAGGAGAGGATTGAAGAGCAACAAGGGGAGATTAAGGCGGTGACGTCCGAGGAGGAAGAGATTCAATTCGGGTTTTATCTTCTTATTTCTTTCTTAAAACTCTAATGATTTCCATTAGATTCATGACCTGTTTATTATTCTTTTTATCTTTTGTCATGAACTAAACTCCTTAATTCTGGAGAATGATGTAATCTATGCTTGAACTGTGTATTGTGTTTATCAATTTTGTTATGAAGTTTTATTAATTTATTTATATTCTTTTGAGTCTAATGCTTCTTGATTGTTGGCCACAATTGAAGATGATGAGTTTTTAGAATCTATCACTCGAGAGAAGGGATTTTGAATAGATCTAGAGAATATGACATAGGATTTTATAGAGTTCGAGAGAATCTGTAGTTCCTTTGAAGTCGTTAACATAGAATCACAAAGCGTAACGAGTTATTAACTACTAGATTTTTATAGAGATATCGAAGTCTGTAGTTGATGATATTTTCACTGTTGCTCGAGAGAGGGAGTGGATATTTTAGGAGTCTTGACTTATAAATAATATAACTGAACAAAGATTAATTGGCATAACAAATACATAAGCGACAGCTAGGTGAAATCAGGATCCAGAATCTCTATCGTATTAGTTCCTCCTATTTTATTATTTTTATATTTTATTTATTTACCAAAATATTTATTATTTGTTTTCTAAATAAAGTTAGGATTATCAATTGTAGTACTTTGTGCGAGTTAACGCATTCCCTGTGGGTTCGACACTCTTAACTCTGATTTATACTAAAACTTGACACCGTACACTTGCGGTACGATATAAAAATATCACAACAAGTTTTTGGCGCCGTTGCCGGGGATTGTTTGTTCAATTCACATTAATACTACTACCAAGTAATCTTAGCTTTAATTTAGAATTTTATTTTATTTTATTTTTGTTTTTATCTTATTTTCTTTATTTCCTTTATTTTTGTCTTAAGTTTTATTTTTTTTTCTTATTTATTTTATTTTATTTTATTTTATTTTATTTTATTTTATTTTTTTGTTTTATATTTTTCGTACGAGGTGAGTTTGAAAAGAAGTAATGGCAGATCCTGTTGGTGCACTGATAACTCAAGTATCGTCCCTCACGACTCATCTAGCAGTATTGACAAATCAAATAGGCCAACCGTCTATTGAAGCTGCTTCTGTTAATGGAATGCTTTTACCCAACAGAGGAGCAGGATTTGAACAAGTACAGCATGCGAACAATCGGAACTTCAACAACTATAGAGGCAGTCCTATGCCTATTTATTATCATCCGAATTTTTCATATGCTGATATGGAAAATATTTTGCAACCTCCTCATGGCTTCAATTATCCAAGGCTGAGCAGAAACCTTCCTTAGAAGACCTCATGAGCATGTTTGTAGCTACAGCTTCAGAGAGGTTTGAGAAGAATGAGTCAAGGCTGGATAACTTCGAAACACGAATAGGCAATATAGAGGCAAATATGAAATCTTTAGAAACGCAAATTGGGTTGCTTGTTTCTTCCATGGCCAATCAACAGACATGGGTGTTTCCGAGTGATATTGAAGTCAACCCCAATGAGCAATGTCAAATCATAACCTGTAGGAGCGAAAAAGAGCTTAAAGACATCTCTCAGGACTTAGGCAGTAAAGAAAATGAAATGATATTTCAGGAGGAAACAGTAATAAAAGAAGAGAACACAGGTGAATTGATAATGAGAGGTCAATGTGAAGAAATCACCTTCAGTGTTTTCAGAGCCATGCCGAGTTCTCAAGGTGATGCAGAATGTCACAGGGTAGATATAGTAGAGAATGGAGTTGAAACCAGACATGGTGAATCAGTATTTCAGCAACCTACGAGCATAATGCAGCCGTGCGTAAAAGAAGATTCTCTGCAGCTAAACCTGAAACCAATCCCAATTGCCGCAAAAAGAGGAAAAGAAAGGCCAGTTCTTACTTGGAGATGATCCCTGGAAGGTTGAAAAGGAAGCCGAGCCAATTTTTCCGAATGTGCAGTCCAGAATTTCCAACTGGGGGAAAATCTACATATCCTGGGGGACCATCTATGGATAAATTACCACAGCCTGCCAAGCTGTCTTTTTCATGTCATAAGAACCGGTGGATACCAAAGAAGAAAGCAGATGAGATTACCCGGTTCACTACGTTTAAACCACCATAACCATTTGGGTGGTTGCGTCTGGCTGAAGACGTTAAACTTAGCGCTAGTGGGGAGGCAACCCTTGCATTTAATTGCATTTATTTATTTTCTTTACTTTTAATTTTTATTTTATTTTATTTTATTTTTTTGTTTTATATTTTTCGTACGAGGTGAGTTTGAAAAGAAGTAATGGCAGATCATGTTGGTGCACTGATAACTCAAGTATCGTCCCTCACGACTCATCTAGCAGTATTGACAAATCAAATGGGCCAACCGTCTATTGAAGCTGCTTCTGTTAATGGAATGCTTTTACCCAACAGAGGAGCAGGATTTGAACAAGTACAGCATGCGAACAATCGGAACTTCAACAACTATAGAGGCAGTCCTATGCCTATTTATTATCATCCGAATTTTTCATATGCTGATATGGAAAATATTTTGCAACCTCCTCATGGCTTCAATTATCCAAGGGCTGAGCAGAAACCTTCCTTAGAAGACCTCATGAGCATGTTTGTAGCTACAGCTTCAGAGAGGTTTGAGAAGAATGATTTAAGGCTGGATAACTTCGAAACACGAATAGGCAATATAGAGGCAAATATGAAATCTTTAGAAACGCAAATTGGGTTGCTTGTTTCTTCCATGGCCAATCAACAGACATGGGTGTTTCCGAGTGATATTTAAGTCAACCCCAATGAGCAATGTCAAATCATAACCTGTAGGAGCGAAAAAGAGCTTAAAGACATCTCTCAGGACTTAGGCAGTAAGGAAAATGAAATGATATTTCAGGAGGAAACAGTAATAGAAGAAGAGAACAAAGGTGAATTGATAATGAGAGGTCAATGTGAAGAAATCACCTTCAGTGTTTTCAGAGCCATGCCGAGTTCTCAAGGTGATGCAGAATGTCACAGGGTAGATATAGTAGAGAATGGAGTTGAAACCAGACATGGTGAATCAGTTGTTCAGCAACCTACGAGCATAGTGCAGCCGTGCGTAAAAGAAGATTCTCTGCAGCTAAACCTGAAACCAATCCCAAATTGCCGCAAAAAGAGGAAAAGAAAGGCCAGTTCTTACTTGGAGATGATCCCTGGAAGGTTGAAAAGGAAGCCGAGCCAATTTTTCCGAATGTGCAGTCCATAATTTCCAACTGGGGGAAAATCTACATATCCTGGGGGACCATCTATGGATAAATTACCACAGCCTGTCAAGCTGTCTTTTTCATGTCATAAGAACCGGTGGATACCAAAGAAGAAAGCAGATGAGATTACCCGGTTCACTACGTTTAAACCACCATAACCATTTGGGTGGTTGCGTCTGGCTGAAGACGTTAAACTTAGCGCTAGTGGGGAGGCAACCCTTGCATTTAATTGCATTTATTTATTTTCTTTACTTTTAATTTTTATTTTATTTTATTGTGTGCTATTTATTAAATTGTATGTTATTTATGCAGGGAGCACGAGACACACAACGCCCGCGCAACCAAATTTTAACCAGCAAGAGTCTGATCAACTCCATGCACGGTAGTGTTGTTCCTCACTTTTGCTCTTGATATTTATCTTACATTGAGGACAATGCAAATTTTAAGTTTGGGGGTGTATGCATGTTGTTTATGCACGTTGTTTACTTGCTATTTAGTTGTTTAAATTTATTGAAAAAAAAAATTTGTTTTAGTCTTTGATAGTAAAGCATAAATCCTGTGATGATATTGTTTGTTTATGAGTGAAATTTTAGAAACGATAAGTGCCCGACTTACTTTTATCTAATGTCTTGAATAACTGATCTATATTAGACTCGTAAGCACTTAAAAACAGGTTTTTAGCAGTAAAACTTAAGTAGTTGACAAGGTGACTAGTTGAAGAAATTGCATGTCGATGAATGACCGTTTGCTTAGATATATATCTTGATTTGCTAGTGTTATGAAGTATGGTATAGCTAAAAAGAAAAATGGCTCTAAAGAAATAAAATAAACCACCTATAACCGATAAGCGTGAAGCTACCCATGGGCGAGTATTAGGACCACCATGAGGAGAAATGCTACCTTAAAGGGTATGTGAGTTGAAAAAAAAAATGAGTGCAAAAATGAGTAAAGAAAAAGAGACAAGAAAAGAAAAGAAAAATCATACCATACTGAGCACGAAATAAAGCAATTACAGAGCCTAATTGAGATATCTAGGTTGGTTTGACCCATCAATTCTAATTTCTAAACGAAATCATTAAGTTGGCTTACTTATGAGTCGAGCTGTGAACGAACCTTTACACACACACATTGTGAGTCTAGCTTAGATGATTTACTCAAGAATTTGGATTCGAGTTATAATTGCGTACTTTGAAGGTTTTTTAATTTCATTTATAAGCTTTCTTTGAGGATAAATTTATGCGTAACTATCGGGACTATATTTTGTTATTTTTATATTTTTGCATGATTATGTGTGAATGACGTTTGTGGGTGTCGTCGCTGTAAGCCTTCACGAGACTATAACTCGTCCACTAGGGTTGCCTAGGGGTTTAAAGGCTTGTTGCATACGCTAAATGCAATCGTGATCCCTACGAAAGTGGCTTAGTTATTTTTAATTATTTATTTGAATTCAGTTTTTATTTTATCTTTTGCTCGGGACTAGCAAAACCTTAAGTTTGGGGGTGTTTGATAAGTGTGGTTTATATTCACTTATTCGGGCATTCTTAGCTTGTTATTTTGTTATACTTCGAGATATTTAATATTATTTATAGTTTATTTCATGTTTTATTTGTAGGAGCATTAATACATGGATCCTGGGACAATTACACGTGTTTTGGGACTATACGGATGCATTGGACACGTACGGGAGCGAACGCAGTGGAAACCCAAGGCCTAGGCGCTGCAGCGCCTCTTCACCATTTTCAACTAGCGCCGCGGCGCCAGCTTCTCATACAAAATCCAGGAGCTTAGGCGCCTAGGCGCCTCAAGCTAACACAAGCGCCGCGATGCCATCTTCAAGGCAAAATCCAGGCGCCGCGGCGCCTCAAATTCCTCATACAATTTCCAGGGAAATTGGCGCTGTGGCGCCAATTAGTAGCGCCGCGGCGCTGCGGGAGAATACAACACGCATCAGGAAAATGATTTTAGGGTTTTCAATAATCCTAATGATACCCAAAGACTCACAGACTCCACTATAAATATAACAGTTCATCCAACACTCAAAGGGGAGCCTAATACACTGCACAAAACACTGAAATAAATATTTTTAGAGATTCAAGGAGAGGATTGAAGAGCAACAAGGGGAGATTAAGGCGGTGACGTCCGAGGAGGAAGAGATTCAATTCGGGTTTTATCTTCTTATTTCTTTCTTAAAACTCTAATGATTTCCATTAGATTCATGACTTGTTTATTATTCTTTTTATCTTTTGTCATGAACTAAACTCCTTAATTCTGGAGAATGATGTAATCTATGCTTGAACTGTGTATTGTGTTTATCAATTTTGTTATGAAGTTTTATTAATTTATTTATATTCTTTTGAGTCTAATGCTTCTTGATTGTTGGCCACAATTGAAGATGATGAGTGTTTAGAATCTATCACTCGAGAGAAGGGATTTTGAATAGATCTAGAGAATATGACATAGGATTTTATAGAGTTCGAGAGAATCTGTAGTTCCTTTGAAGTCGTTAACATAGAATCACAAAGCGTAACGAGTTATTAACTACTAGATTTTTATAGAGATATCGAAGTCTGTAGTTGATGATATTTTCACTGTTGCTCGAGAGAGGGAGTGGATATTTTAGGAGTCTTGACTTATAAATAATATAACTGAACAAAGATTAATTGGCATAACAAATACATAAGCGACAGCTAAGTGAAATCAGGATCCAGAATCTCTATCGTATTAGTTCCTCCTATTTTATTATTTTTATATTTTATTTATTTACCAAAATATTTATTATTTGTTTTCTAAATAAAGTTAGGATTATCAATTGTAGTACTTAGTGCAAGTTAACGCAATTCCTGTGGGTTCGATACTCTTAACTCTGATTTATACTAAAACTTGACACCGTACACTTGCGTTACGATATAAAAATATCACAACACCTATATGGTTCATAGATTTTATCCGTGTTCATCATAATTTACGGGTGGGTAGATTATGGACACGAAATTGGATTTCGTGACGGATATGCCTGAACCTAGAGAGTCTCACTAATGAGATATACTCGTAGGGCACTAGGGCAACATTTATTAAATGGTGAATTGTGATACTTGACATTTATTATTAATATCTGTATTTTGATTATTTAATATAAATATAATACATATATTTAAGATATTTGTATTTAATTATTTAATTTTTTAAATGTTAAATAATTATATTAATTAAATAGTAAATATCTAGTTTACTTTTTAAAGTAAACTAAATGGCATTTTTTAATTGGATAAAGTGGTCAATCTTTATTGGATAAATTGACATGATTTAATTGGATGGTTTGTGATAAACATTGATTTGATTAATGGTTTTACACCACAAATTTAATTAAATCATTTTCCAATTAATTAAAACAAAATTGAAAAAATGTGGCCATTATTTTTTTCTCAAAATTCGGTCTTTGTAAAAAATATATAAGGCCATTTTTTATTTTTTGTTTCACAATTCAAGAACCCTAAAAAATCAAATACAAAGTGAGAAAGAGAGAAAAAGAGAAGAAAGAAGAAAAAGCTTGCATATTTTGGAAATTTGGTAAGGATTTTCATACTTTCTTCTTCTTGAAAATTGTTTCTAAGATCATAAGCTTCAACATGTGTAGCTTAAATTTTTCTATACTTTCTTATGGATGTGTTTTGATGATTTGGGGCTTGATTGAAAGATGGAAGCATGTATGATAATTTAGAATGCTTAAAATTGTTTATAAAGCTTTCTTTTTGCCATTTTGATGGCTAGTTGCCATTCTAGAGTTACTTAGCCACTCATGATTGACCTAGAATTGTTCTTGAGCTATTTCATGATGGTGAGGCTTGTTTGGTGTTGTGGAAATTGAATTAAAGTCTTGAATTTAATTAATTTGGTGTTAATTTTGTTAATTTGTGAAATTATAAAATTAGGGTTTTTAACCTTCACCAAATTTGGGGCTTTTCATATATGTGATGACATTTAATATATATATGATGTATATTAAATTTGAGAATTTTTGGATTTGATCTTGACATGTTTTGAACAAAAAAAGACCAAATTATAAATTCTTGAAAGTTTAGGGACCATTCGGAAAATTCTGGAAATTCGGTTTCTATGAGTTGCAAATTGTATTTTCATGTATTAGACATGTATAAATCATTTTGGGATTGATTTGGAATCAATTAGAATTGTAATTGACAATTTTGGACTAAAATGACAAAAAAAATACAAAGTTTTGGGGGCAAAATGGTAATTACTGAAAAATCTGATTTTTGGGTAAAAATTTCAATTTTTGAGTATTGAGTAATTAAAATAACCCAAGAAAAATTATTGAAATCGGAAAATTTTGATTTTCCGCATTCTGCGTTTACCCGAATTACCACCCAAAACCCTAACACCCATAGCACACGAACTCAAATTTCATATTTTAGATGTCTATATACTCATATAGTAGAAGGTTTTTGAAGTTAATAAGCATTCTCATAGCATACGAACGCGGGCCCACATTAATTCGGGTCCCGAGAAATAAATTACACAACCGAATATAATAATATGATATTTTATTAATAATGTGATCATTATATTACATCATTGTACAAGCAACATCTAAGGGTGAGAGGGTTCACGGCTAAAGCTCATAGATCACCAAAGCCCCCTTGGCCACCCCAAGGGTCACGTAGCCCCCCCCCCCCCCACCCAAAAAAAAAAAGCTTTTAAAGACATTGCACATATTTCACCAGTCTACATACCTAGCGCTTGAGTGGTCACAACCCTCTCTAAAATCTAAATTACAAGGATTTTCTAGGAACTCTTTCAGCGAGTCAATAAGCCATAATATAAGTGACTTCAGGATTAAATTGCGTCTCTGGACGAGGTCATCTTGATGACTTTCTACAACACCCATACTTTTGCGACAAAATGCATGGTTAAGACCAAAGTGGACACACTGCAAGAATCTCCCAGCGGAAATTTTCCCAGTACATGTGACCATGACCTTCACTCGTGACCCCGGTCTAACTTGATCTGGCGCCTCGAAAGATAAGCTCCTTCACAATGCTGCAAAACTAGGCTAACGGCTTGCAGCAAGTGACCATGCTTCTAAATCTCCCGGCAAACTTTAGAATGGGACCTCATGGATGAAATCTCCCCAGTACATGTGCCCATGAGAGTTACTTCTGACCTCAAACGAGCTTGATCTAATGTCCTGAAGCATGAGCTCCTTTACAAAGAGGCAAAATGTGCTATTGGGTAGCAGCAAAGGTGGTTTTGCCGCAAATGTACAATAGTAACACGTGGCACATCTCCAATACTTGTGAAAATGCATGTAAGCGAAAAATTATTGTGAATATTTCTAGCCTTAACCTGGGGCTGTGACAATGTGCATGTTCAGGCCTACTGCGATGCGCGTGCTGATGAGCTGCTGTGCGCGTGCGTGCAGGTTGCTTCTCTGTTGGGAAGGTGCTTGTTGTGGGGCCGCTAGCGCGGGCTTGTTGCGAGCTATGGACACTCGAGTGCTGCGGTGAACTGTCGCAAGCCAGCCTTTGCACTATTAGGTTGCTTTCTCCTTTGTGCCTACTCTTGGCCCTTGAATGGGTAAGTTTTGGCCACAATTTCTAGGGGAGTAAGACGTAGTCAAAACATTGATTTAGAGATAATAAATTTGTTTTATATATTTACTAGATATTGTCTGTGCCTCTGGCACGGTGTTACAAAATTTACATAGAGATTAAGATTCTGTTATTTAATTGTTTGTTAATTTTCAGAGATATTCTATCATGAAATGATTTTATTTTTTAATTAAATGATTTTATTCTTTAATTTATTTGATAGTTTTCATTTTCCATTTTTATAGAGATTCTATAATGGAATGATTCTTTATCAGCAATTAGATTATAATGAAATGATTTGAGCCGCCAATTAAGCCACATAAAGATAGCATTTGGATACATTATCTTTCTTAATCATAACCATTGGTTGCATTCTCTTTCCTCTCACACCATTGTGCTTTATAATATAGATATATATGAATTGAGTAGGGACCGTCCTTAGTGGCTCTACGCCACTATATCCAACACCTTCATAATCATGTTCTCGTTCACATCGTCATCATCACCATAATCATTGCTGCTAACTTTTCATTGAAACGCAAGATGCGAATCATCTTGAAATTCCTTCATTTTCAGCATTAACTTGCAAGTTTTAAGTTTTTTTTGCCTTAAATTTACAAGTTTAAGAATATTTGTTTATTTTAGTTATTTTTGCTGCTATCCGTTTTTGGTTATATAATATATCAAATCGAAGCTAACCAAGTGAAAATGTAGTTTCTTGATTTACGTTTCACAACAGACCAGTAAGTAGAAATGAACTGCAAAAGATTGAAGGTAGCAGGCCCAAGGCTATGAGAATTTAGAAATGAAAGATGCAGCAGTATTATATTTGAAGTTTCTTTCATTTATTCTCTTTCTTTTGAATTGAAATTAGAATCTCATTTGAATGAAGAAATCCTGAACAATTACCATATACGTGGAACAAAATAACCACAAACAACCATCAATTACAGATTACAAATTGTAGCTTGTTTTGATCCAAAAACAAGCTGTCAAAAAAATAAGCACACAATTACCATGACACCCTTTTATCTTCTCAAAGTTGCATTGTAACAGCTCCCTTGGTCTCCATTGAGGCAACCTTTTCCTTTTCATTGAAGGATTTGTGCCTCCAGAAACAACCCACCACTAAATAAAATACGGCTTGAAATCTCGAATAACCATCCGAGAAGAGCTTGCCGGAGCAGCAACAAGCATGCACTTAAAATTGGAAGCCTGCGGTATTATTAACAAAGAATCAAGAACAATCATCAACCTCTGTTAGTCGTAATCTTGTCTCTCTACATCTTGCACATCAGATGGTTCTGGGAATATGTCTCTAGAATGCTGTCTTTTTGAAGATGAATGTTCGCCTCCACCAATTCGGCCGCTTCCCTGGGAACCGGTGGTTCCTGATTGTTTTAAACTACTACTGCCTTCTGCTTTAGTATTGGGGGGTACTGGAATGGCTGCTACGTCAGATGAGCTGTGACGCCAGCTACCAAAGAGAGCAGCGTTCCAAGATCCTCTAGAAGAAGTAGTTCGAAGCCTCGCAGAGCTGGAATTCTCTTCCCTTACTACTTTCAAAGGATTCTCTAAAGCCTTCACGATGTATCTCATGAGGGGCCGTCTTGTAGGCTTGGGATTAAGGCAAGACCTGGCAACAATGGCCATGGCCCACACTTCCTCTAAAAGATCCTCATCTACCATCAGCGATGGATCCACAATCTTCGTCACAAGTTCCTTGTCGTATATACTGATATATGGTAGAGTCTGATTTAGTATTTCCTTCACTCCGGCATCATTGGATGCACTAATGCCCAGCTTACCAGTTACCAGCTCAAGTAATACCTTCCCAAAGCAGTATACATCATAGGCACATGTTACTGTCGGTGAACCTGGCCGTTTGCCAATGATAACAAACTTCAGATGCAACATCAGAATTAAGCGACTATATGAATTTATAGATAAATTAAGGACCCTTCAGCAAATGTGCAGCTAACAATTTTAAGCTTTCAAGCATCCGCGTTGTACAAAAGACTTCTCGAGTAACACATTTTTAAATCTTTTGTCATCCAAGAAAAATGGAATTGCAGTAGGTGCTAAAAAGTGAAATTCTTAAGAGGAGATATTTATAGACTACAACTGGCTAGGATTTAGGACCATCAAGGAGGTAATGAATATCCTATATTTCTATGCAAACGACGATGCTTAATTTAGGCTGAGAAAAAAACTTCTTAAAGACGAGGATCTGTAAGTAGCTATATGATAGTCGCTTTTGTTTATTCTCTCCAAATCTGGAGCTAAAACATAAGTGGTTGCTAAATATACTAATAATTTAAGCAGCCAATAACATAAAATTTAATTAAAAAAATGTCAAATCTTACGAAAAATAATAATAGTAACAATAAATAAATAAACATACCAGAAATACCTTGTTCAGATGACCTGCACATCACAAAAAGAGAATAATTATTATTATCTTGGTCCGCAAAATAGCACGTGTAACTTAAAAGTATCCAGCAATTTCTGAAACTAAAGGAAATGGGAAAGGAAAAATAGCAAATAAGTTAACGCAGTTATATTGCCACATTATCCTTTCAAAATTTCAGTGCATACCTTTTAACATTATCAAAGATAACAACTGGATGCAAAATATTCAAACACACTAACAAAGACAGTTGTAGATGGTGGAGATAAAGACAAAATACAGGGGTGATTTCACAGAGACAACTCTAGGAATATTTCCAAGCAACAAATTCAAAACAATACTAAAGCCAGAAGTTGTATTAGTTCATATAAGTCAAACTCTTAACAAAATACTTACTGTGGCAGCCGCAGCAACCTGGTAATCCTGCTTTGATGCAAGTCACCTTCTTGAGCACAGACCTCGCTCAGGCTCCCTAGCCGTACTTCAAATTTATCATCTAGAAGTATACTGTTTGCTTGGACATCTCTTCAAGGATACAAGAAAACCATGTCATTAATTAGGCAAGACATAATTAGCACAGGATTAATGCAATGCACATATAAAATAGTTAAAAAAGGGAGATGCACTCATAGACTCTACTTAACTAGCTAAGGCAATGCACAACTGCTAAATTTCCTTTGTTCGACTTCCAGTATTTTCATAATAGTATCTTGGATCACATGGACATCACATTCTTTCAGCATAACACGTCCGACGACTTTGTTTTAAGTGAATATAGAGAGACAATTATCACCAGAATGATATGACCACAAAGTAGTCAACTACTTACTATTAAAGCCTAAAGGCTGATTTAGAATAAATATAAAATGACATATAAAGTATAAACAATATGAAGTTAAAAGTTCAGGACTCAATAGAATAGTGTTTCTAGTGTAATGACTGCCCTCTCTTCCACATTGCTAGAAAATAAATGGTGTAGGTGGCTTTAAAATACAAGGTTCAACATTATATCTAAAAAATTATTTGACTCGCTATGGTAAGTTGCAAGAAATTGATCATATGGATAACAAAAGATTACGATAGAAAGCATAACAAGAAGAAAATCTTAAATATACCTGTGCACAAGAGGTGGTGTACATTCATGATGTAGATAAGATAGGCCCTCTGCAGCTCCTATTGCAATTTTCAATCTTGTTATCCAATCCAATGACTGTAAGTCGTCTTCTGTATTGGTTTTTCTATACAAGGAACTTGACAAATCCCCATTTGGCATGTATTTATAAACAAGGAACTTCTCATTTTCTTTCTCTAAACAATGTCCTAAGAGGGGAACCAGCCTGGCATGTGAAACACTACGAAAGACATCCAATTCCAATAAGTATGCTTCCTGTTTAATCGACTGCAAGTCAATTCTTTTGATGACCACCGGGATGCCACCTTCCAAGATACCCCGGAAGAGATCTCCTGAGTGGCCATTTTTTATTAGGTTTGCATCATTAAAATCACCGGTGGCTGCAAGCAGTTGCTGATAAGTAAATGAGTCTCCTAAATTAGAAAAGTTAATCAATGCTCCAGGAGGTGGCAGACGGGAGCCAGCAGGAACTGGCCCCACACCAACCCCTCTTTGATTGGTAGTGCACTTCTTAAAGAAGCATAGGGCTAACAGTGCAAGCAACACCAAAAGTACAATAAGCCCAAGTCCCCCCAAAACTGCTGCCAATATAATTATCTTTCTTTTATTTTTCCCAGAAGTTTCAGATGCAGGAGGTTGTGCAGAATTTGGGCGTCCAAAGTTATCAAAACTCAGGCCTCTTGCAGAGTAAAATGATGAACAGTCCGCTAAAGTACTCTGGTTCAGCACATCTTGAAGGCAATTACTATCAAGAGATGCATTACTCTGCACATAGGCTGGAACCCTGCCTTCAAAATAGTTTCCTGAGAGATCAATGAGACTGAAACTTCCAAGCAATGGTGTGAGACCTCCATAAAACATGTTCTGAGAGATATTGAGTTCTACAGCAGTGGCGTTTACATCGAAGCTAGAATTGGGCAGAAAACCAGTGAAATTATTGCGAGAAATGTCAAGCAAATGCAATTGAGGCATGTACCATAAAACTTCAGGAAGAGAACCGGTGAAACCATTGTGTCTCAAAACAATAATCTGCAACTGACTAGGAGTTGGAAACAAATCAACTGAAAAATTGCCACTCAGAAAATTGTTTCCAATTATCAACTTCTGCAAATTCCTTAATCCTATTAAATCCGGTGGCACTGACCCAGATAAAGAATTCATGCTTAGATCAAGGTCAACCAAGCTATCAAGATCCCCAAGCTGGGTTGGAATTGAAGTAGCTAAACTATTGTTTGAAACATTCAAATACTGAAGCTTGGAAAGTGCCCCAAGGTCAGGGGGTATCGAACCCGTCAAGTAGTTTGAAGAAACGTCAAGGCTCGAAAGATTCTTAAGCGACACAAATGAAGTAGGAATGTTTCCAGTCAGCGAATTCCTTGAAAGGTCAAGTACAGAAAGGACTGACAATTGACCCAAACTTGAAGGAATTGTCCCAGTCAGGCCATTATCAGACAGATATAGACTACTTAAATTAGTCAAATTTCCAAGACTAAAAGGAATACCACCACTTATAGAACAAGAACGAAGATCCAGCACTTGCAAAGTTGGCAACCGCAGCCCCAACCAATCAGGGATCGAGCCAGGGAGCAGGAATCTCGAGGCATTAAAAGAAGCTAAACGTTTCAAGTTCACAATAGCATCAACAGCAAATCGCGGGTTTCGGCTTTCAATTCTTGTCCTTCGAAATCCTGAAATGTTAATCTCAACAACACTACCATTTTGACATCTTACACCATTCCAAACTAAACAAGGATCAACCTTTCTTGGCCAATCCCTACTTCGTAGCCCTAATGAGGATCTGAGTTCAATCAGAACAGCCAACTCAGTTCTTGAACTCAGTCTCTCTAGTTGCTGCTCAAATGTAGGCTCAATCAATAACAAAAACATAACAAAAAACACCAATACACTTCTCTGAACCACCATGGCTTACACACACTCACAATAATTCAACAGTAACATACACCTCATCATATTCTTTCTCTCATAATTCACACATTCTCACAAGCATATTTCACTGTAAATAAATTGAAATCCAACAAAATAAAAAATACCCAGATGCCAAAAACTCATTCTTTCTACATTAAAACTCTTACCTCAATCACAACATTAAAACTATTTTTGCCCTTCTTCTTCTTCTTGAAGAACTATTGCTAACCAATATGCTTGTATCTTTTGCTTCTCTTTTCTCTCTCTACCTACTCTTGTCTCTCTCTAAATCCTTCTGTTTCAACAGTTGACAAATAAAAAATAAAATAAAAATAAAAATGGCCTGTGATCTATTAATTAAAAAATAATATCACTGAAATTGAGAGATAAAAGAAGAGCCCCCTCAGGGGGAAAAAATTGGGCAACCAGATAACAACTGTGAAGTGCAGACTAATCTCTCTCTTTCTACAACACAGCAACCCTTAAAAAATAATAAATAAATAAAAAATAAGGGCTTGATTTTGAAGCGCTGACAATTTAAAAAAATGCCAACTCTCTTTAGCTACAAGCAAAATAAAAAGCCTTTTTAATTAAAAATATAAGGGCATGAATGAACCGGAGGACAAACTCAGCCTGCTCCGGTGCCGTTTTGGCTTTGACTGCCGGTAATTCCGCCTTGGCCAGCTCAGCTCAGCTCAGCTAAGTCTCTTACATAAAACTGCTCAACTTTCCTGCCCCTTTAAATAATAAACACATGAAAGTGTTTTCTTTGTTGTGGATTTGTTTGAACTTTGAAGATTCAAAAAGAATTTTTTTTTTTTTTTTTTTTTTGTTATTTGGATATTACTGACGTTTACAATGAAATTTTGAATTTGTTTCCTTTTTCCACCTAAGAATGAGACTAGACATGCATTCGATTACATATTTAAATCGTAACCGAACTATTGATCAACTGAACCTTTAACAAAATGGATCGCAAACTGCAATCGAATTGGATGGATCCGATTCAATTCCGGTTGGTGCATTTCCAATCGACATTTGAATCTGATTTACAGTTCAATAATAACAAATCTGGTTCAATCGAATTTTTTAAATATTATTTTAAATTATTTATAATATTTTTTAAAAAAAAATACGATTCAACAGTAACTGAACCGTAACCATATAATTTGGTTTGGTTACGGTTAAGATTTACAGTTTCGGCTTTGTCCGAACAGTCATGCCTAGATGAGACTTATCATAATAATAAAATTATTTCATTGTTACATGTTTAAATCGAGGAAACATTATTTTTGTAAAAAAAAAAAAAAAAAAAAGAAGAAAAGAGAAGAAACAGGTAAAACTGCTTATAAAAACCCAATACAGAACTTACGTATAATTTGAAAATATTCATTTTTTCAACTGATAAAGTACAACAAATATACAAATTATTCATTTAATTTAGAGAAAATTATTCGTTTTTGAGTTGGGAATTTATAAAACTAACCAAAAAAATACTCAATTATCAAAATGAGCCACAACGTTTCTCATTTGCATTTTCAGCCACAGTATCCACAATGTACTTCGAATAATATGGATTCTCCGAAGTACACATCGAAGTTGGATAAAAATTTGAAGATCCGAAGATTTGATTTCGGATCTCCGAAGTTCTTAATTTTTAATTTTAATCAAAAATTCTGGATATCCGAACTATTACTTCGGATTTCCGAAGTTGTCTATGAAGTATTCTTTGGATTTCCGAAGTTTGAAATTATTTATAAAGGATTGATTTTATGGCGATGGCGATACGATATTAATTTTGATACTCAACAAAAAAGTTAACGATTTTTATGGTGATACGATATTAATTTTGATGTTCAACGAAATAGTTAACGATTTTTTTTATTGACATATATAATTTTGATATAAAAGTTCGCCAACATAAATAAAAAAACATCAATTTTTAATACATACGATTCTGTTTACATAAGCTAAAATTAATGTTGACTTAGAGTTTGGCTAAGAGGAATGCATGAACGTCTATTATGTCCACGTTCGCGACATCGACCGCATATGACTTGCACTGTTGTTCGTCATGTGACAGTCTTCTATTTGATTTCGGGGCATCCCGCATAAACACACACATTTGGTGGCAATACATTCAAACCTGTATTGAGAATCAAAACATTAATTAAAATTATTTTTTAATGTTTTTCTAATGAAACAAAGTAATAATATTATACCTAATAACTCTTCTGGCAAGACCTAATCAGATTAGTCACCAGCAGGATGGATAGTTTCATCATACGCAGCACGAACGGTGGTCGTTGTATACATCTAATGGGTGAAATTTCTAATCGATAAAATCCTCTAAAAAAAAGGTGTCGTATCAAAGTAAAATTCACATTTTGCATTTAATTTTCGAAACTGCAACTGAGATTATCTCAATAATTAAAATTTTAGGTGGCTAAAGAAATTTTATTTCTTTAGTTTAACATAATCTTCTATTTAAATCCACTTATTTTGAGATTTTGTTAAATTTATTTTGGTAAGTGAATAATTAGTGAGCCCTTAGATAGGGATGGCAGTGGGTAGGGTATGGTGCGGGTTTGCCATTACCAAACCTGCACCCGCATATGTAAATAAATTACCAAACCCGCACCATATCCGTTGCGGGTTTTAATTTTCATTACCAAACCCGCACCGCATATAAAAATAAATTACCAAACCCGCATTGGTACCAACGGATTTTTTGCGGGTTTTTAAAATATTGAATTACTTTGTGTTCTTAATAATCTAATTTTTTTAATTAAATAATTTATTTTTAATTGCTAGTTGTAGTTTTCACATTTATTTTTCATTTAACATATACAACATGCAATGTATGTATATACAATACATAGATAACATAATGTATGAAAGACTCGGTACCATATGTTATTTTTTCATATAAACATAATTAAAACGAGTTCTTCCCTTCATAATTATAATGATCTAAGTTAGCCAACTTAATCGATAATAAGCTAAAAAGTAATAATCAATCTTTGGTCATATTTTTTATGCTAATTGTAATGAAAGTGATGCTTACAAAGCTCAAGTGTGTGTAAGTGTAATGAAGAAACATGAAAGCTACTGAAGTTGGGCAGGTTGCGGGCTGCGGCTGAGTGGGAGTGCAGAACTGTGGATTATGTTTTAGGTTTAGGTTTTGTTAGTTGTTTTTATATGAAGGTTTTTTTATATTGTCCTAAAAATATTAATTATTAAAAAATAATATTGCGGGTATGCGGATACCCGCAACAGATACCCGCATTTTTTTCTTAATTACCAAACCCGCACCGCACCCGCAGCGGATTTTACTTTAAATTACCAAACCCGCACCTCACCCACTAATATATTTACCAAATCCTACCCATTGCGGGCGGGTTTTTGCGGGTTTGCGGGTTTGTGGGTAAAATTGCCATCCCTACCCTTAGATCTAATTTCTCTTTATAATCTTGAGACATTAAAAGCCAGTGCCAAGTTAAAGCTGTCAACAACTCTTGCAGGTGAATTAAAACTTGCTTGAAAAATCGTATGGTTTTTATTTTTATTTTTATTTTTTGCTTTATTAAGAAGATTATAGGTGTCAAACTTTGCTGTTAAATTGTAAAACACTAACACTAGTTTCTGAATTTTTTTTTTTTTTTTTTTTTGCAGAATAATTTAAAATCATTTATGTTCATTAATGGGTATGGTGAAAAATTGTCTTTAATCAATTGAAGATAATCTGCCAATAGATTTGAATTGGCTCACTCATTTATGGTGCATAATGGGTTGCCTTTAAATGAATTTTCTTCACTCTAAAATCAGCAATGTGATTATGTAAGGAGTAATGATAAACATAATAAGATGAGAGAATAGTGACAAAAATTAATTACTATATATGTGTGTGTGTTAAAAAATAATTTTATAGTATATGTATTTTATGACTAATTTTATTCACTCTTTAGTCCATTTATCATTTTCTTTATATAAACAAGTCATTTTAAAAAGAAAAATAAATTATTTAACGGTCTACTTAATTTTAACAAAAGTTTAAAATATGAAATTTAACCTTTCAAATTTATTATCATTCCACTTAAGGCTCCCAAGGGTGTGACTTGAACTTAGGATTTAATTACTCAAGTCAGAGATCCGAATTTAGAAATTTTACATATTCCGTTTAAACCCAAATAAAATAATTTGGCTGCAGGATTTCCAATGTTTTCAAAAAAAATATCATTCCACTTAAGGTTTGTCAAATGTATCATCAAATTATATTTTCGTAATTCTTAGTTAGTGTATTCTGATATGATGGTGGAAATTTTACTTATTTCGTTTCAGTTCGGATTACGTGGTTTGACGGTGAAGAATCCAATATTCCAAAAAAAAAAAAATATATATATATTATATATATATATATATATATATATATATATATATATATATATCCTGATGTGACAATGGTAAAATAATCATTTCCATGTTAAACTTTATTTTTTTAAAATAAAAATTATTGTCGAACCACTTAATTTTTTGTAAAGATTCCGTAAATATTTTCTCAGACTTCGACGAAAAAATAATTTGCTGATATAAATCTGAAACTCTTTCATATATTCTTATGATTTTTTTTTTTTCCAAAATTTTGAAATAGTTGAGGTTGCTTGCATGAAAGTAGAAGACAAGTAGGCAACTAGAAATCTAGAGAAGTCATTGACTCATTGCAACCATCACTTTCAGCCTCTCTTGTTAGTCCAAAAATGCCTAAAAATTTCCAAATTTTCTTTCTAGGTAACCTAAAAAGCCGCAGAAGTGGGCTCTATTACAACCAAGATGTGATTATCATGTAGAGGGGTGGTCTTATACATCTTATTTTTGTTTCCCGAATCTATGGTGAGTTAGAGACAAAATTTAAAAAGACCAAATCTTTGATGATTCTATGATAATTTCAGGATTTTATATGAGTTTTTAAAACGTGATCTCTATCCAAAAAAAAAATTTAAAACTAAAAACAAACAATAAAACATAATTGGTATAGACTTAAACCCCAACCAATTGTCTATATATATCGTTCTCGGATCGCCTTTTATCTTGCATTGATTAGGTTAAAATAGTGTCTTAGACGGACATGCTTTTCATATATGTATGTATGTATATATATGTATATAATTTATATGTTCATTCAATAAATCCTTGCAACGTTCATATTCTAAAATTAATCGACAAAATTAAATAAATATATTTTGATATTTTGATATTCAGATATATAGAAGCATAGGCTGAAAATCTAGATATGTCCTAGCATAGCATTCACATTCACAAATTTAAATTCATAATAATTCTCACTTGAAGAAAAAAAGTGTTAACACATGAGGTTTCTCATATTATGAGTTCTATGGATGATTTAATATATACGTGGTTTTATCTTCTTCTTTTTTTATAAATAAATTATTTCTGCAGCTCGAATATGTAATGGAGTAACAGTTCTCATATGAAAATTTACATATTTTTAAATATAAATTAGAGGATTTTTTATTCATTTAATTTTTTTTACAATAGTGCTATAAATAAATACGCATAAAGCCACATAAAAATATGAGAATTTATTTAGCTAAATTATAATTTAGCGGATTTATTCATTTATATATTTTTTATGCGTGGACTTGAGTTAGCTCCAATTTTGGTTTGAAACCTTGAGTTGAGTCTAAATTAGAAGAAGGGAAAAAAAATATTGAAAGTCAGTCAACCACCACTTGGTGCATAGTTGTGCCACTTGCCTTCTCCCTCTGCTTTATCGGCTGCCTCACATCAGAGGTAATATTTGGTATAGTTTATTGGTTGAAATTTATAAATTTGACTACCGATTCGGTTCGATTC
The DNA here is from genome assembly GCA_019454045.1 of Zanthoxylum bungeanum. NCBI lineage: Eukaryota > Viridiplantae > Streptophyta > Magnoliopsida > Sapindales > Rutaceae > Zanthoxylum > Zanthoxylum bungeanum. The sequence goes on from SKCR01030732.1 coordinate 203,198, forward strand.
CGAACCGAAATCAAACCATCCGGTTCCCGGTTCCACAAGAATCTGGAATCGAGAATCAGAACCGAACTATTCGATTCCGGTTCCCTTTTATTTTTTTAAAAAAATGAAAAAAATATTAAAAAAAATTGTAATGGGATATTATTACCAAATAAATATAATAAATTTTTTTATTATATTATATTAAATTAAAAATAAAATAAATAGCTTAAAATTAAAAAAAAATTATTTATATTATGTTATATTATAATCGAATCGTACGGAATCGATTTCGATTTCGATTCCCGAACCGAAACCATAGCCGGATCTATTAGTAGAGATCTCATTAACTTGTCTTCAAAACAATTCATGGACGCCTCTAAGGAGATGTGTATGTTCGTACTTCGTACTTAACCCAGAGGTAAAATTTTATTTTAAGAATGAGTATTTTGTATAAATATTTTATTAATTTTTAAAAAGATAATAAAGAAAATAATAAAACCAGACTCGTAAGCAGCCCACCAGATGCGCCATGGCTATTGGCTTATACTAATAGTAAGAAAAATATATCTACTCTTTCCTTATATTTACCTGGCGGCCTCCTACCAAATCAAGCCAATAGTGGCAAAAATATTTTGTTATTGTTTTCTTATATTATTATTATTATTAGAATTTTAAATTAATTATCACACTTTTTAAATTTTATTAATAAAACATTTTGTTTTGACCATTTTAGTTCAATTGTTTGTTGTTCAAAATTGGCAGCTGTGTCTGTACACAATTTAAAAATGTTCAAGGGGCTACCGAAAATCTAGATCAAACATATGATAAATAATCTGGCCCCCAATATTTGGCTATATTTGCTCCAACAGGAGAGGTTTTTGTACTCACATCACATGGTTTATTTTATGTCTTTTCATTATGCTCTTCAATTGATGTCTTGGTAAATGCTGCATATTTGGTACCGATGATGATTTATTATTGAGTTGAATTTGTAGTCAGTACTAAGTTAATTATTTAATATAGGAAAATTATCTCAGATTTTGAGAAAATACATATAGCCACCACGGATTTCTGACAATGACACTACATCACCTATAGTTTGTATTTTATGTTAATGAGCCATTTTTCGTTAAAAGTGTTAATGGAATGATAACGTCTTCTTGATATAAAATCGAAAGGTTATGAGATTTATTGACATTATCACAATTCTTTGGTAGAGTAAAGATAATATATAATATAAATTAATAATAATAATTTTCAATTTAATAATAATTCATATGATTATATATAATAATTTCATATTAATATTAAAGTAAAAACTCATAAAATTTAACATTTCAAACTTCTCATTTTTTATGGTAGCGTAAAGACTGTTTTAGTGCTTGTGATATTTCTAATGGATGTGCGTAGGGATCTATGGCGGGGCTGTTGCTGGTGGAGTGATGGAGCTATGATAAGATGCATGTGGTGAGAGATCGATGAGCGGTCAATATGTCTATATTTACCGCCCTCATGTCTTGCATTTTATGGGTTATCTCGAGCCTTTTGAATATTTTGATGTGTTTTGGGTAAGTTTTGTCTGTCTGAATCATAATAAGACTCAATCAGACTTCATGATAAGTGATAATTATATCACTATTTCCCACTCATTTAACCTAATATTTTGTATAGTTTCTTGAGTTTTGTGAATATTTTGATGTGTTTTGTGTTATTTTGTAGACAAATAAAGTTTCAGGACATTCTGGAGGTGATTTGGACCAAAACAGTGAAAATTGGAAAAAGGGCATTTTGGTCATTTCGCGCGTCGCGACGCGCAAGCCCTTGGCGTCGCGACGCCTAACGTGCACCGGATCCATGCTAACGTGCACCGGGTCCACATGTCAGAATCTGAAAAGTTTGACTTTGCTAACGTGCGTCGTGCCACGTGTCACCATCACAGCTGATTTGCTAAAGTGTACTGTGCCACATGTCATCATCCTACTGTGCCGACAATCACCATTGCCACGTGTCACTCCATGTCACCGCCACATCATCATCCACATCACCAGTTGACTGAGTCAAAGTGCCAAGTCATCATCAACCAATCACAGCGTGCCACGTGTCGCAATCCTATGGTGCCGACAATCCCTTTCGCCACGTGTCGCCACGTCAGCACCACGTCAGCATCTGTTATTGGCTCACTTATCCGAAATCGACAGGTGGCGGATAAGAATCTGAGCCGACCAATCAGAAGCCGCCACGTGTCGCAATAATTGAGATCTCAGCCGCCTTGCCACGTGTCGCCTTATCTCCTTATCCAGAATCGCCACGTGTCATCACCTCAGCAAGCCACGTCAAAAGAGGCTGGCGTCGCGACGCCAAAGGCCTTGGCGTCGCGACGCCCAGAGCTTATCTGCGCCTATAAATTGAGCTCGAGGTTTCAGTTTCAAATGTACCATTCTCTCTTAATTCTCTGATGTAAATAGAGAGTTCTCTTCTTAGTTTCTTTAAATTTTAGTTTTGTAATTAATTTTAATTACGTTCTGTAATAATAGTAATTTACTTTCTTTACTTTTTACAGTTTTTACTTCCCCCAGCTAGGGTGAAAGGTAATTCTTTTAGTGTTGCTATTTAGATTAATCTCCCTTAAATATAATATATTCACTATTTAAAATTTGACTTAAAAAGGATACCGCCAGATTGGTCGGTTGGTAATTAAATTTTCTTACCGCCTATATGGCAAGTTTATTTTGATTCCGCCTTTATGGCTGGTTGGACTCAATTTGACTTAATCAGGTTACCGCCTATATGGACGGTTGGTAAAATAATCACAAGTTAATATATTATATTAAGGGAGATATCTAAATAGTAAATAGTAAAAGTTCATCCTTTTACCTTAGCATTTTATTTTATTGTAATTTACTTTTCAGCTTTTACTTTACCGCAATTACTTTTCAACATTTTTTTACTTTATGTCTTTTACTTTCAAGTTTTTACTAGCTCTAGTTATGTGTTGTAACTAAATTAGTTATCTGGGGTTGTGATGACTTTTAATATCACCGGTTTATAAGGGGTTATTTTATAGTTTGAGTAATTTAATGGTTTACTTATTAAGTCGTAAGTCTAATGCGTCTTGTTAATTGGCCACTAATAAGATTGATCTGGTAAATCTAAAATGAACTAGACATAGGGATTTTAGGTTTCAACCTTAGACTTAATATCCCACGATATTCCTTGAGGATAGATAACCCTTTAATAGATTTCCTTACAGGATAGACATATACCTGTCGGGCGGGGGTAACCATAATTGGAACTTAAACTTAATGAATCCAGATAATTTGGTTGACATAGACATATGGTTCAATTGGGTTAAACTGGGTATTTGCGTCTGACCATCGACAGAGGCATTCACATAATTTAATGTTCCAGGTTAGTAAACCAATTTATTACACAAACTTGAAATAACCACTTCATCTTTAAAATGATATTGGAAGAAATCACAACCCTAGAAAGATTTTAATATTGAATTTTCTTAAACCTACTTTCGTGCAATTTTATTTACTTGTTTTTAAATTTAGAATCATCACCATTTCAAATCAATCAATCAAACTGTTAGATAATAGTAATCATTTGACCTCATAAAATTAATAGATTAGGTATTAAGTCATCGTGTGATCGATACTTTTTATACTACTTGAACGATACGTACGCTTGCGCTATACGTGTGTGTTTACGCCGGTCAAGTTTTTGGCGCCGTTGCCGGGGACTTATTTATCTTTCACTATTAGTTTAGAGGTTAGATACCTTTACTCGTATCTAATTTCTTTTTACTTATTGTTTGTTATTTTCTTGTGTTTCAGGTTCTCAGAAACTTCATGAGATGAACCAGAAGCTTTGAAGTTCGACCGCTTGACCCAGAGATTGAAATAACCATCAGACAGTTGAGAATGGAAAGGCGAGAAGGCCAAGAAGCTTTAGTCAACATGGAACCTGAACCTTTGGAGGTTGCACCACCAATTCCCATTCGAGACAGAACAATTCCGGTGGTTGACAGACTTATTTCATGTATTGTATTTCCTCCATTACCAGCAAATGCAGGTGACATCAAAACATGCATTCAGATGATTCAGCAGTCAGTTCAGTTTGGGGGGAATGCAACTGAAGATCCTAATGCCCACATCAGCAATTTCCTGGAAGTTTACGGCACTTTCAACTACAACCGAGAAGCTGAAGAAGCAATGAGACTGCGTGTTTTCCATACTCCTTGAAGAACAGAGCTAAAGCTTGGCTACATTCACTACCAGCAGGTTCCATCACAACTTGGAACACTTTAGCCACCAAATTTCTTGCAAAGTACTTTCCACCAGCCAGAACTGGAAAGCTGAGGAATGACATCACATCTTTTGTGCAACAAGACTTAGAAACTCTCTACGAAGCTTGGGAAAGGTACAAAGATTTGCTCCGGAAATGTCCTCACCATGAGATTCCAAAATGGCTTCTAATCCAAACATTCTATAATGAACTTTCTGGAATAATGAGAACCACAATCGATGCTGCTGCTGGAGGAGCTTTAATGGCAAAAGGAGAAGATTAAGCCTGGGACCTAATCGAAGAAATGGCCAACAACAATTCCTTGTGGCCAACAGAAATGAGCATGATCCAAAGAATTGCAGGAATTTATGAAAGTGGAGCCAATACAGCAGTCAACGCCAAGCTGGATCAGATATGCAAATTCATGGAGACTCTTACCACTGAATCCACAAGTTCACCATATGGAGGAGCACCAGAGCCGAACCAACTTGAAGAGACGGTGAATTTTGTCAACAATTTCAACAGACAGGGGAACAATCCATATTCCAAAACCTACAACCCAGGGTGGAGGAATCATTCAATTTTTTCATGGAGCAACAATTCAGGGCAAAAGAATTTTCCACCACCTGAATTCCAGCAACAGAACAAAAGTCAAGAGTTTGAAAAAGAACCAGAAATGAAAGAATGGATTGCAGAGATGTTCAAAAAGCAACAAGCAGCATATGATGCTATATTTCAAAGCCAATCTGCTTCCATCAAAGCATTGGAGAATCAAATTGGATAACTGGCCAATGCTCAGAGTTACAGACCGCCAGGTAATCTTCCCAGCAACACAGAACCAAATCCAAGGAACCGAGGGAAGGAGCAATGTCAAGCCATTACTTTGAAAAGCGGTACTGAAATCAACAAAGATGTTGGAATTAAGGTATCCAAAGAAGAAGTTCCAAAAGAAGCAGAGCAACAAATGGAGGAAAAAGAAACAAAGGAAAAAGAACCAGAAAGAATCACTACACCTCCACCTTTTCCACAGCGACTTTAGAAAAATAAACTGGACAAACAGTTTACTCGATTCCTGGAGGTGTTCAAAAAGCTGCATATCAACATCTCATTCGCAGAAGCGTTGGAAGAAATGCCCAGCTATGTTAAATTCATGAAAGATATTCTTTCACGAAAACGGAGATTGGGAGACTACGAGACAGTAGCACTGACAGAATAATACAGTGCCATTATTCAGAGGAAACTTCCCCCGAAGTTGAAAGATCCTGGCAGTTTCACTGTCCCATGCACCATTGGAGAACATTATATCGGTAAGGCTTTATGTGATTTAGGTGCTAGTGTTAACTTGATGTATTTTTCTATTTACAGGAAACTGCAGATTAGAGAAGCAATGCCTACCTCAGTCTCATTGCAACTTGCTGATCGAACATTAGCATTTCCAAGAGGTGTTGTTGAAGATGTGCTGGTCAAAGTTGACAAACTGATTCTCCCAGCAGATTTCATCATCCTTGACATGGAAGAAGACAAAGAAGTAACTATCATTCTTGGGAGACCATTCTTGGCTACAGGTAAAACTGTGATTGATGTGCAAAAAGGAGAACTGACCATGAAAGTGCAGGACCAAGAAGTAACATTTAATGTTTTCAAAGCCATGAAATTCCCGAGTGATGAAAAGGAAGAAGAATGCTTTAGAGTTGATGTTGTTGACAATATCCTTCAGGATACTGAGCAAAGTCCCACATATACACTCGAAGCTTGCATCACCAACATGACTAACAGTGAGCTAGATGCTGAAATCCTGGAATGTATCAACTACCTTGACAAACCATTCCGATTCAAATCAACACCACCAGTTGAAAGCTTGGAACTGCCAAAGAAAGATCGAATCAAGCCTTCGATTGAAGAGCCACCACAACTGGAGCTGAAGTTACTTCCGAGCCATCTCAGGTATGCATTTTTGGAAACTCTTCTGAATTACCCGTTATTATTTCTTCTTCACTAACATTGGAGCAGAAAGAAAAGTTACTGAGAGTATTACGAGAGCACAAAAGAGCATTGGCTGGACTATAGCAGACATTCGAGGCATTAGTCCATCATTTTGCATGCACAAGATTCTGATGAATGATGAGTACAAACCCACAGTGGAGCATCAACGGAGACTCAATCCAATCATGAAGGAAGTCGTAAGAAAGAAATAATCAAATGGTTGGATGCTGGCATCATTTACCCCATCTCAGATAGTAGTTGGGTGAGTCATATGCAGTGTGTACCAAAGAAATGAGGAATTATTGTGGTTACCAATGAAAAGAACGAGCTAATCCCAACAAGAACGGTGACGGGATGGAGAGTATGCATGGACTACAGGAAGCTGAACAAAGCCACAAGAAAGGACCATTTTCCGCTATCATTCATTGACAAGATGTTAGACAGACTGGCAGGACATTAGTCATATTGCTTTCTGGACGGATATTCAGGGTACAATCAGATTGCCATCGCACCAGAAGACCAGGAGAAAACTACATTTACTTGTCCCTACATTTCAGCGTTGCATGATGGCCATCTTCTCAGACATGTTGGAGCAGAGTATGGAGGTTTTTATGGATGACTTTTATGTGTTTGGAGATTCTTTTGACCATTGCTTGTAAAATTTGGAACATGTGTTACAAAGGTGCGAAGATACAAACCTGGTGCTCAATTAGGAGAAATGCCATTTCATGGTACATGAGGGCATTATTCTTGGACATCGAATCTCACAAAAAGGAATCGAGGTAGACAAAGTAAAGATTGAAACAATCGAAAAACTACCTCTGCCGATATCTGTCAAAGGGCTTCAGAGCTTTCTCGGACATGCAGGTTTTTTCAGGAGATTTATCAAAGACTTTTCCAAGATTGCTAAACCTCTGTACAATCTTCTGGAGAAGGATGTGCCTTTCAACTTCACCAAAGAATGCGAGGAAGCTTTTGAGATCTTAAAACATAAGCTGATTTTTGCCCCCATCATTGTAGCACCAGACTGGAACCTTCCATTTGAAGTAATGTGTGATGCTAGTGATTTTACTGTAGGTGCAGTTTTGGGACAACGCAAAGCAAGGATTTTCCACACCATTTACTACTCTAGCAGAACTCTGAATGAAGCTCAACTCAACTACACAACCACTGAAAAAGAGTTGCTCGCAGTTGTGTACGCTTTTGACAAATTCCGCTTCTATCTGCTGGGTCCCAAAGTGGTGGTCTACACAGATCATTCAGCAATCAAATACTTGATCACAAAGAAAGATGCCAAACCCAGATTGATCCGTTGGATACTTCTTCTGTAAGAATTTGACGTGGAGATTCGAGACAGGAAAGAGACAGAGAATCAGGTGGCAGATCATCTATCGAGACTCGAGAATGGAGAAACAGCTGACAAAGATCTGTCAATCAAAGAAACTTTTCCAGATGAACAGCTGTTTGCCATGAAACAGTAAGATGCCCCTTGTTATGCTGACTATGTCAACTACATTGTGTCAGGAAAATGGCCTTTGGAATGGACAACTCAGCAACGGAAGAAATTCTTCAAAGAAGTCAAGCATTATGTCTGGGATAAGCCGTACCTGTTCAAACATTGTGCTGATCAATTATTGAGACGGTGTGTTCCACATGAGGAAGTCAACAGTGTTTTACAGTACTGTCATTCATCACCATATGACGGACACTTCAGCGGAAACAAAACTGCAGCCAAAGTCCTACAATCAGGTTTGTTCTGGCCCACTCTTTTTAAAGATGCTTATCTTTTTGCTCTTCAATGTGACAGGTTCCAGAAAACGGGGAATATTTCAAGGAGAAATGAAGGACCATTGCAAAACATTCTAGAAGTGGAAATATTCGATGTATGGGGTATTGATTTCATGGGACCCTTTATTCCATCATTCAGAAACCTGTACATCTTGGTTGCTGTAGACTACGTCTCCAAATGGGTCAAAGCAATTGCACTACCATCCAATGATTCAAAAGTGGTGATCAAATTCCTGAAAAAGAACATTTTCACTCGGTTCGGAACACCTCGTGCAATCATGAGCGATGATGGCACATATTTCTGTAACAGATACTTTGACGCACTCCTATCCAAATACGGAGTTACTCACAAAGTTGCCACTGCTTATCATCCACAGTCAAATGGACATGTTGAAGTTTCAAATAGGGAAATCAAAAGAATCTTAGAGAAAACTGTTGGATCAACAAGGAAAGACTGGTCTACAAAACTAGATGATGCATTATGGGCCTACCGAACAGCTTACAAGACACCCATTGGTATGTCCCCATATCGATTGGTGTTTGGGAAAGCGTGTCATCTGTCAGTTGAGCTTGAACACAAGGCGTACTGGGCACTGAAGAAGTTGAATCTTGATTCACAAGCTGCATGAGAGAAAAGACTTCACCAACTCAATGAATTGGAGGAATTTCGCCTACAGGCTTATGAGAATGCCAGATTGTACAAAGAAAAGACCAAGAAATGGCATGACCAAAAAATAGTGCACAGACAGTTGGAACCAAGGCAGCATGTGCTGTTGTACAACTCAAGATTGAAACTTTTCCCTGGAAAGTTGAAATCAAGGTGGTCAGGTCCATTTGTAATCACTCAGGTTTTTTCATATGGAGCTGTTGAGTTACTAGATCCCAACACCAACGGAACATTCAAGGTTAACAGTCAGCGTGTCAAGCACTACTGGGGAGAATCATTTGAGCGACAAAAAGAAAGTGTCACATTTTCAGATCCAGCCTAACGATCGAGAAGTCAAGTCTAGCTGACGACTTTAAACTTAGCGCTCGCAATAAGGCAACCCATGTAATTTGTGTATATATTGTGATTTGGTGTGATTTAATTTGGTGTGTTTAGTTTTTTCAGATTAAGACATTTCAGGATGGAAGAAGTTCTCACAAATCTTCACAAGCAATTTCCTTCTCTCTCTCAAAAATCTCTGATGAAAGTCTACAAAGCTCGCTTGGAACGGATGAGACTACTGATGATCAAAGGTATTCCTACTGACATTCGTTGGATTATTGAAGCACGGGTCCGATTGGCAGGTGAGTCTTCTGACTCTTTTATTTCACATCTGTCTGGTTTAGGAAGGAGCACATATGCTAAAAAGAGAAGAGCCAAAAGAATGTGTGTTTGTTATAAATGTGCTCGTATGTTTTGTGATACTCGTTGTCGTTCTTTAGGAATGATGTCTGATAACCGCGAAGATAAGATTAATTTCATTAGGGATGGCTTGAGTAAAGAGTCTTTGGATGACATATCTAAAACTCTTGAGACGCATCCCTGTGGATTTGTGTATCACGAAATTCACAGATTACATACACAATTCCAAAAAGAAAGACAATAGTTAAGTCTTGGGAATCTGACTCAAAAAGACCCTGTTTGCCAATTTATAAGAAAATTGGATGGGAAGTTGTCCCTGACGCATAGACGTCAATCAAGCCGCTACTTTTCTTGTAAATATTATATCTCTTTGTCTTTTCCTAATAATTGTAATTTATTTTGTTGTTTTATATTATTTTCTCCGACAGGATCCAGACCTTTTTGACTATCACGATTTATTTTACTGTTAACTAATAATTGTCATTTGGCAGGTACTAGTGCTATTATTTTACTCACCATTTTTCAGGTATTATAGATTCAACTTATCATTGCACTTTTGAAGACATCCGGAGTAGTGTTGGTGTTAAGCCACAATACGTAGAAACAGCACAGGAATTGGGTCGAGTCTTAGCTGCAAGGAATATGCACTTAGTATATGGCAGGGGCAATCTTGGACTAATGTGGATCGTTTCAAAGGCCGTACAGGAAGGAGGCAGTCACGTTTTGGGAATCATCCCAAAATCCTTGGCAGAGGCAAATCTTATTGGATCATCAAACGGAGAGGAACTGATCATGCCAGGTATGTCTGAACGATTGGTAGAAATGATTAACCGTGCTGATGCTTTTATTGCTTTGCCAGGTGGCTTGGGTACATTGGAGGAAATTTTTATAGTGTTATTTTGGGCGAACCTGAACATACACCAAAAACCGCTTGGACTGTACAACGTTGAAGGATTTTATGATTTTCTTTGTGTGTTTCTTGATGATGCTCGGAGAAATGGGTTCGTGTCAAAACCTATGAAAGAACTCCTCTTTACTGCCAGAACTGCTCCAGATCTAATTGACCAAATCATAGCCTATGAACCACAAGTTGACCCTATCCTTTCAAAGATAAATTGGTCTGAGGACGATCGTGGTAAGAGGCGTCGGATTAATCTGGATCTTAACCTTTAATTTCCTGTAGAATTTCAGTTATCCAGGTATTATCTTCTAAACTCTTCTTCTACTGTTTAAGACATTTGAGACAATGTCTCATTTAGGTTTGGAGGAGGGAATTAGTTGATCAGTACCTTGTTTTTAATCTGTGTGTTGTTTTTATTTTTTTAGTCCAAAAGTTTTCGAAAAATACAAAAAAATTGATTTTTTTTCAAAAATTACAAAAATATTTCGTGTTTTTATTTTGACTAAAAATCTGAAATTGGTAAGAGATAACTGAGTAAGGAGTTTCCACTCCTGAGACGTATCTCAAACATATTTCGGAACAAGTTAATTTTTGTTTATTTCCTTTTGAATTATTTAATTTGTAAATTCTCCATAAAACGGACTAAAATGGATCTTCATATGCTCAGTTAGCAGATATTATTAACATGCATAGTAACATACGGACATGAGCTAATATTGAAAAGTTTATAATATTCAGTGCTTTAGTTTAATTAGAGGAAGCATCTAAAAAAGTGATGGAGTAAAAAAAAAATATGAGATCCGAGTTATTAAGTCTGTAAGGGTGTTTTAACACCTAGTGCCCTAAAACCAACTGGTTTGGGAGTCACTGGCCCAAAGCTCGCTACATGGATCAAAGATGTTGCAAAAATATATATATCTGAAGTCTGAGTAATTAAGTCCGTAGGGGTGTCTTAACACCTGATGCCCTAAAGCCAACTGGTTTGGGAGCCACCGACCCAACACTCGCTACATAGACGGAAGGTATTGTATATAAATAAAAAAATCGAAAAAAAAAATCAGAAAAATTATTTCATTGCTACAAAAAGGTGTGAATTCTGATAAAACTTTAGGACAAAAATATTACACTATTATCAACTGCACTTATGACTATTGTGGGCAAAAATGAGTTGTTTAATATTTTGTTGGCTGTGTATATGAAGAATGGTAAATATAATCGGAGAATTTACTTATTCAGTAATTTAGAAAGAAAGAAAACAACTAGTAACTTGGAGTAGAAGTTTCACCTAATTAGTCACTAATTTCTTTATTCTCTTTTCGCTTGTCTTTTTGCTTTTGTGTGCATTAGTTTTACTACCTTTTTACTTTTGTAAAATATTTGTGGGTATCATTGTTGTAAACCCTCACGAGACAACAACTCGTCCACTAGGGACACCTAGGGGTTTAAAGGCTTGTTGCATATGCTAAATGCAACCGTGATCCCTACGAAAGTGGCTTAGTTAAATTTTATTTTAAAGATGTTTATGTTATTTTATTCTATGTTTTTCTCGAGGACTAGCAAAATGTTAGGTTTGGGGGTGTGATGAGTGGTAATTATATAATTATTTCCCACTCATTTAACCTAATATTTTGTATAGTTTCTTGAGTTTTGTGAATATTTTGATGTGTTTTGTATTATTTTGTAGATAAATAAAGTTTCAGGACATTCTGGAGGTGATTTGGACCAAAACAGTGAAAATTGGAAAATGGGCATTTTGGTCATTTCGCGCGTCGCGACGCGCAAGCCCTTGGTGTCGCGACGCCTAACGTGCACCAGATCCATGCTAACGTGCACCGGGTCCACATGTCAGAATCTGAAAAGTTTGACTTTGCTAACGTGCGCCGTGCCACGTGTCACCATCACAGCTGATTTGCTAACACGTGCCGTGCCACGTGTCATCATCCTACGGTGCAGACAATCACCATTGCCACGTGTCACTCCACGTCACCGCCACATCATCATCCACATCACCAGTTGACTGAGTCAAAGTGCCACATCATCATCAACCAATCACAGCGTGCCACGTGTCGCAATCCTATGGTGCCGACAGTCCCTTTCGCCACGTGTCGCCACGTCAGTATCTGTTATTGGCTCACTTATCCGAAATCGACAGGTGGCGGATAAGAATCTGAGCCGACCAATCAGAAGCCGCCACGTGTCGCAATATTGAGATCTCAGCCGCCTTGCCACGTGTCGCCTTATCTCCTTATCCAGAATCGACACGTGTCATCACCTCAGCAAGCCACGTCAAAAGAGGCTGGCGTTGCTACTCCAAAGGCCTTGGCTTCGCGACGCCCAGAGCTTATCCGCGCCTATAAATTGAGCTCGAGGTTTCTGTTTCAAATGTACCATTCTCTCTTAATTCTCTGATGTAAATAGAGAGTTATCTTCTTAGTTTCTTTAAATTTTAGTTTTGTAATTAATTTTAATTACGTTCTGTAATAATAGTAATTTACTTTCTTTACTTTTTACAGTTTTTACTATTCACCATGATGAGGTAACTTCCCCCAGCTAGGGTGAAAGGTAATTCTTTTACTGTTGCTATTTAGATTAATCTCCCTTAAATATAATATATTCACTATTTAAAAGCAGATGTTGGAGATTGAAACCGAAGACTGTAAATAAGAGTTTTTTCTTCCCTTCATTCTCTAGCTTATTCTTTATGCGTTCTTATTTTGCAATGATGATTAGCGTGTGTTTATTGAATATTATGAGTAGCTAAATCATTAATCTAAGGTTGTAATTGATCCAACCACATGTTTAATTAATTGATTTGCATATTGTAGGCACTGCATTTTTGCATGTAAGTCCCTATGATGAGTCTCATTTAGAGGCACTACCTTTTAAGTCGCGGGAAACGGACGTCGGAAGGGAAAAGTCAGAAATTGGTATTTTGTTGGATTTTAATTCGCTAGTTAGCCACGGGTTCACTTAGTCTATTCCTGTTTCAAACGTTAATCTTGGCCCAAAACCCACGCACCCACCAAAAGCTCATATGTACCCATCCAAAACCCTAACCCTAGCTCACCATTATATAAGGACCCCTAAACTAAACCTAGATTTTGGCTTCAGCCCATGGAACTTCACGCAACCCCTTATTTCCCTTAGATTCACGGCATCAACCAAAAACAGAGAGAAGAAAACCCATAATCGGTGAACCTCACTGACGGCACAAACTACAAAACAAAAAAACCCTAAGGATCATCTTCCCAAAAAAAAGCAGCTGCCTGCCTCCTATCTCTCTCGTCTCTATCCTCCGATCAAAATCACACCCTTGACACAGACCTTCAACAAACAAACCAACTCATGAAGACACCATGAAACCCAAAACTCTTCACGCCTCCTTCTCCACACACAAACTCTCAACGGCCACTCACATACACTGATTCTCTCTCACGGTAAAACAGACGATAGAACCCTAAGGCTTATTCTCTCGGCACACATTCACTCTCACGAATCTCTCTCTCTCTCACATTCACTCGGCTTTACATAAAAGCAAACAAAAGCCACAAACCGACACATACTTGCCACATTCACGCAGCCCTCCACCGAAACTGCCCTCCACGTGAATCACACTAGCACACCCAGCGCACCACACAAACAAACTACCCACAGCCACGCATGGAGACAAGAATAAACAAAGACATCAGATCTTGAGCCATGCCACGCCCACATGGAATTGCCTTCTCAGAGGTTACTCCAAAAGTCACACACCCATCAAAGCCATTCTCATTTACAACCACTTTCTCATTAACAAAAGCTCGAACAATCTATATAAGTATACCTACCCAGCTCTGTTCAAAGCTTGTTCTTGTGCGTTTTCGATCCCAAAGAGAAAAGAATTGCATGCCCACGTCATTGAAATTGGCCTAGATGGTGATATTTACGTGGGAAATGCTCTTATTCATTTCTATGGACGCATGGCTGTATGGAAAGATGCACGTGTTCTGTTCGATAAAGCGATTCATAGAGATATATGGAGCTGGAATACGAATGAGTTACGTCAGATAAGATTACTTTGGTGATTATTTTCTCAGCTTGTGCACGATTAGAGAAACTGGATTATGGTAAAATCTTTCATGGCTGCGTTGTGGTTAGTGCATGCAAAGTGTAAATACATGGATGAAGCGTGACAACTGTTTGACGAAATGGGTTCTAGGAGAGGAATTGTGTCACTTAATATTTTGATCAATAGCTATATTGAAATGGAGTTGGTAGATTTGGCACGCGAAGTATTTGATAAGCTTGTTGATAAAGACATTGTTTTATGGAGTTCGATGATGCATGGACATGTTAAGGCAAAAAGAAAAAAAAGGGGCCAAATGAGGCTTTAGAACTTTTCAATAAAATGATTGATGAGAGATTGATACCAGACGAAAAACTAATGCTCTTGTCGACATGTATTCCAAGTGTGGGAGTCTAGAAGAGGCTTGGTTATATTTTACAAAACGGATTGCAAGGATGTTGTCACTTGGACGACAATGATTGAGGGGCTAGCAAATTATGGACATGGGAATGAAGCTTTGCGCACTTTTTATTAGATGGAAAGAGAAGGGATAATGCCAAATGAAGCCATATTTGTTTATGTATCAGCAGCGTGCAGACATTCTGGGTTGATTACTGAAGGTTGCCAATGGTTCAGGATGATGGCAGGGGTTTACAAAATTCAACCAACAATTGAGCACTTTGGTTGTCTAGTTGACTTGTTGAGCAGAGCAGGGCTGCTGAATCAGGCAGAGGAATTCGTCAAAATTGTGCCAGATGAGGACAAATTCATAGTATATAAAACACTATTAAGTGCTTGCGTAATATATTCAGAATTTCATCTTGGAGAGAGAGTTGCAAATAATATGATGAAATTGGGTACCGAGAGCCCTGAAGCTCATGTCCTTTTATCCAACTTCTATGTTTTGGAAGGTCAATGGACAGAAATAGCTGAGACAAGAAGAAGTATAAAAGAGTTAAAAACAGAGAAATCAGCGAGTGGAAACAGTGAACCAGCAAACCAGTGAAAACAGTGAAAACGCAACCCTTCCAGCGACGTCCCAACGCACTCCCGAGAAGCGACTTAAAAGGTAAGACCTGAGGGCACCCTTTGTTATATTTTTATTTTGTCGTCCTGGAAACAGCATGCTTGGTTGGACGTTGAATACGTCTAACCGGGTATGCAAAGTCCAACATTGAAAACGGCCAAATTCTTTGGTCACATATTTATTATTCCGCATTTATTTTGTAGTATTAGCCTTTTATTATTTCGTATTTAATTTATGTTTATTGTTGCTTTATTGTTCAGTATTTTTGTTTTGTTTTATTTATCTTCCTTGTTATTTCGTATATTTGTTTCTTCGGTTATTTATTGTCATATGCATTATCATATTTCATGTATGTCAACATTGGGTTAATGATTGCGTTGTGTTAATGATTGATTGTTATCCCTTGCGGTATATCGGATGGAAACCCAGACGTAAATTCCGTAGCCGAATCTGAATGGACGGTAGTGCGGTCTGTACTTGGGATACAACTCCACGTACCACTCGGGAAATATTCGCATAAGCCTGATTAATTTTCTTTTATTTGCTATTTACTCATTAACGTTTCTTTCGCCTTTGATTATTTATCATTTTCATTTCCGCATCTTATACTCCTTAATGTAATATGCTTCCATTGTTTCTATTAATGTTTATGGGTGTGCAAACTTGTGTGTTGATTAAATTATCTTGCATGTGTTGCATGAGACTTGGTTATATTATTGCATAAATTCGTTCGTTGCAAGTGACATAAGTAAGGGACCATTCTGAACCCAACGGTTTGAGGTCTTCCCTTGCGAGGGGTGAGTGCGGCCTTAAATCTTTGTCCCGGTTCACACCGGGTGGCGACTCCATGTTATTTCTCCGGTTTAGTTCCCCCGCGGGCTACTCCGTACTCCCAACTAGGCCGCGAGCCTGGAACAGCGTCGTCCAGTTCTGTGTCCTACACATATTTTATTCTATTGTGTTTGTTATGTGATTATTTATTATTATCTGCGTTTGAATATATGTTTTATTTTCTTTCCAATAATAGAATAGTTGTGGTACATCCTTAGGAACTCGGCAAAGGAAATTTAGATTAGCTATGAGAATAATTACGCATGATCTAATTCTTTTGAATATATTTTCGTGCATGATAGACATATACATGCAGAGCATGCGTAGCCAATATTAGAACCTGATCTTAATGGATTTGGATTAAGTTAGTTAACATCGACATATAATTAATTAGTTTAATCAGAATATATCTACCTGATCATCAAAAAAGTCTTATATATATTTTAGCATTCTAGGTTAATAATTCGTAACAATAACCCAATTAAATGAAAAATGCATGAATTCATTGTTTGCGTGTTTATCTAAAGTAACAACCTTAGCTTCTTCTATCGTATAAGGTTTTCTTCCAAAAGTTATTTATTTCTTCTTTAGTTACTTTTTGGTTAATTAAATTAGTTTAATCTCTCTATCTCAATCAATTATTTAGTTGTAATTAAGTAGGTTAGTTTTAGTATTAATAAGAGAAATAATAAATCCATGTGGGTACGATATCCAACTATTAGTCATTGTATTATTTGAGCGATATGTGCCCTTGCGTGTGGTAACAAAATCACGATCAGGGATCTATGTGTGCATCTGTGTGGTTGAAATTACCTTCATGCACTGAAACAACATTATACCCAAGAAGGGGTGATTTGGGTAATTAAAAGAAAAATATGCATGCTTTCTAGTTATGCAATACAATAAATATATTATGATCACATTTCATCAAAATCACTCAAGTGTTTGATCATAAATATTGAAATAAAATATATATAAGATCAAACATACATACACGATAATTTTGTGCACGTAATTAATATGGAAGTTTTCAGACACCAAAAATTACATGTTATCATCTTTCGAATATGATCAAATATAAGTATGAAAAATTGATTCCAATTAATATATAAATTTTTCAAAATTTTTCACTAGAAACCAATTGATTGCTTTTGATAAAAAAAAAATCATCAAAATTAAATCAACTTATTTATATGATATTAATGAATAGTAAAATCGTCAAGAGAAAAAATTTTATTTTATACTCCTTAAATTGATACCAACTGAAAAATAAATAAATTGCCTTATTTCTCCATTTTAAGAAAATATCATATATACAAGGAAGAAAATCAATTACATTTCAATTATCATAAGACATATCATTAAATCCAAATATTCATATTCATCTAATAAGGTCATAAGATTCAATATGTCATCATATTATCCACAATATGCAATTTATCAATCAAACAATTTTGAATCCTATGTAAAATATTCAAAAACTTCATTTTAACAATCCAAATATATAATCACTCATAAAAATAAAATCATGGATTGAAAAATTTCATATTCATCAATTTTCAATAGAATAAGATCTTATTTTAATTAATGAAATCACTCAATAAGCCTTACAATCAGTCTCAACAATATTAATACAATCAAAATATGAGATCGAACATATATATGATAATTTATGCTCATAGTCCTAATATAACGCATTTAAGGACCATAAATTACATATTTCAAACGTTATAAAAAATCATCAATTATAATTCACATAATTCATTTATAGATGTTTATCATACCAAGTGATTGCAATAGTTTCTAAGTATGTGCCTAATAACTATGCAGTACGATGAATAACTAATCCATAAAATTTTGAGGATAAAATTTTTCATACCTCTACTCCCTTGAGGAAGGTACGAGATTAATCACCTTAGTTTTTTTTTAAGTTGTATTTGGTCTTCTTTTTATTGAGCTATTTCCTCACTTTATGTTGAGTCTTTGGAATCATTTACATTTCTCATTAATTGCTTTTCTCAAAGCTTCACCTATAAAATCATTCAAACATATTTTGGTATCCAAATTTTCTTGGGTCCACGGGAGTTAATCTTAGTTCCTTGGGAACCCAAATAACATTCATATGTTTCTTTTTAGTTCAACAATCATAAAATTTGTGACCTTTCATATTACATGCATGACATTCAACATTTGATTTAATGAAATTAGATACATATGCATATGATGAATGTGTATATGAATTTGATGTTGTCACATCCCAGTTTCCCAGGACGTGGTCGGCAGGAGACGACGTTACCATCTCCCCAAGCCAATAAACGTGCACATGCATGACGTGACGTGCGTAACTTGACTTGCACTTGAAATACATATTCATAAGTGACGTGTAAAACATACTATGAATATGCATAACTGAAATGACATCACTCCAGAACTGTATGCAATAATGAAAAATATAACATGAAATACATGACTATTAACACTATGTCATATGATATAACATGATACAATACTTTACTAACAGACTTTTGACACTTGAACCTAATGATTGATGATTGAAGTTGGTATCCATCTTCTCCAAAGCTCGTCCTCTGAGTGTGTGAAAAACCTGTAACACATGAATTGAAAATGGAAAGAGTAAGTGAAACAAACGACTTAGTGAGTGAAATTTGGAAATGAAACGTATAATAAAATAATTTTTCGCATGAAATTACTTCAAACTTGATTCAAAAAGTATAAGTAAATCGAGAAACTTGAACTATGAGTCATATACATACAATAAAATGCAACATGAAGTGTAGATCATATACATATATGAAAACTGTAATATAAACTAGAAATTGACACATAAACTGAAACTTGAATCATGAGCCGCAAACATGAACATGAATTGAAAACTATAAGTATGACTTGAAACTGCAATCTTGACAAAAATTGTAACATTGACATAAAAAAGTAAAACTTGAACTGAGATCATAACTGGAAACTATATCATGAGTTGAAAACATTAAAAACGTATCTATAACTTAAAATATATATATAATAACGAGGCTGCAAACTGTAAACATGAAAATATGACTATAAACTATAAAATGAACCTATGAGCTGAAAACTGAATCTTGAATTGAAAACATAAACATGAGCTTGAAAAAACTGAATCATGAAACTTGAAAATATGAGCATGGAGTGAAAACGCAATATAATCTGAAAACATGTACATGATCTGAACTATATACATAAACTGAAATCTTTAAACATGCATATAAACTGACTTTCATGAAAAATCTCACCAGCATCGTAACTTGGGGCATGAAACCTACTTAGCGGGACTTGACATCACATAAGCAGGGGAACATAAACATGAACATGAATAAGCCTATGAGGTGATTAGTTCCCCTTGAGGCATCGTGAGCATACCCGGGATAGCTATACATGAGAGGACAACACTATACTGGTGGTTTGAAAATATTTTATTTCTTGAACTTATAAATCATTTGCAGAAAACTTAAATTAAAAATTATGGAAAGTCATTAATTGAAAACTGTAGGCATGATACATGTAAAAAATGATCTGTAAACTTGTAAACATAACACATGAGGATCGTGAGCCGATTATTGTAAACAAGGAAAACATAGCGTGGCCTGGAAATGAAAACACGACGTGTCTTGTAAATATGGAAACATGACCTAAAGATGTGAAATGATCTGGTAACATGAGAACATGATCTCAGATAATGGCATGAACCAAAACATGAAAACGTGATTTGTATTGTAAACATGAACATAACATGAACTGTAAACGTGAAAACATGACATAATATGTAAACTGAAAAATATGACATTAACATAAATTGAAAAACATGTGTGAATTATAAATTGAAAGACATGCTTGAACTATGGACTGAAAACATAAACTGGAAGCTATGGACATGAACTGTAAACTTGTATAACATGAACTAAAACATAGTAATCATAAATTGAAAAACATGTAACCATAACTGTCATGTGTATTGGTTTATGCATATAATGCTCATACAAAATTCATTACCTATTTTAGAATATGTATGAGATGAATCTTATCCGAACGAATGCCCTGACCAGTACTTCTAAATAGGAACACACACAAATGATAACGTAACTTGTAAGCATGAGACGTGTAAACATAAATTGAAAACGTATATACATGACTTGTGAAAACATAAACTACACTAATGAAGTGTAAATCGTGAACTTAGTGCATAAACTATGACTTGTAAGAACATGAATAACTTGAAAAATATATTTGAATATTTAAGTCATGACTTGAGCATGAAAATATAATTTGAACACGAAAAACATAACTTAAAGATAAAATAATTTAACTTGAACTTGAATTACTAAATTTAAACATGAAAGTGTATCTTGAAACTTAAAATATGCGACTTGAACATGCATATAAGAAACATAAACATAAACTTGGAAAAATACAATGTGAACTTACACAAAGAAAGTGTAATGTGAATGTAAGCATGACAACATAACGTGAACATAAACATGAAAAACGTAGCATTAACACAACGTGGAAATCATAACATAAACATGCGCATGAAATAAGTAACGTGATCATGTACATAGAAATATTAAGTGAACATGGACTTGATGACATGTCATAACATGAACATGAAAACTTGACGTATTATGAACATGTAGATGTGACTTGAATGAAAATATGTAAACATAATATAAACGTAACATAAAAAACATTACGTGAATGAAACATGAAAAACTCCTCATATGCGTAAACATGAAATCATAACATGACGTAAACATAAAAACATAATAAACTTGGAAAACTTAAAAAGTAGTATCACTCATAGAACCGACGTCTAAATGCTTGTATGCTCATGGGACTGAAGAGACTTTCCTGCGTGGAATCTACCATGTGTTCAAACATGATTAGTGTATTTGAACATATGATCCAAAACATATTCGTGAATGATGAAATGCGTGTACCCATGAAACCTAAAAGATTACCTAAATGTCAATCATGCTTACTTAATGCACTACCATCACAACCACAACTTAAACATCATTTATGCTAATCCAACATGAATTTAACACCAATTTAAAATTCCATGTAACATGAATTTAAACCCAAATAATAAATTTCATGTCATATAAAAACCCCAAAATTAAATGGTTTACACAACTCAATTACATAATACCTAAAATTTTACTTTAAAAACTACCATAACAAAATGAATTGGCTTATTACAAGCATCTAACATGAAAATCAATTTCAAAATCCTCAAATTCATAGCATGAAAAAACCCCAATTTCTAAATTTATTTACTTAATTCATGCATACAATATAATCCAACTTAAACCATGCATGTATCATGTTATTAAGCACCTATCTAAGCATGTTTAACTTGCTAATCATGCAAAATCATGAGAAATCATCATGGGTAAAAAATGGTAAAATGCAAAGCAAATGGTAAAATTGAAGATTAAAAGCTTACTTGCTTCAATGGATGCTTAGAAATGCATGAAAAATCAAACTTTGGGCTTGATTTTATGGTAAAAATGGTAAGGGAACCGAGAGAAAATGAGAAAGAAAATGACGGGAAAGTATTTATATATAATCCAGGCTATGAGTGGTATATCGGTATCGAGACCGGTATGCTGGTTCCAGAAGCCTATTTCGAAGAGTCCAGAGTGTCTGAGACCAATTTAATGACTGGTATGGTGACCAGTATGGTGGCTTAGGATGATATGGTAATCGATATACAGGTCCCAGTGTACAATTCTCATCATTATGCAGAACATCCAGGAAAGTGCTCAATTTCAGCTTAGTTCTGATCAAATCTCTAAATATTCATCAATGTCGTAGGCAAGCAAAAATGTGAGCATCATATTTTTTCCAATATTTGAAGTCTTTTAGCATCATAAAATGGTGATCCATAAGGGGATGCACCTTCGGCGAAGTTTGTTGTATAGCTTGTAGAGGTCATTTGATCCCTTTTCTGATGGTTAAGTCATTTGTGAAAGGTTCAAGCTCTAATACCAATTGAAATTACCTATAAGCACTAAAACAACAATATACCTAAGATGAGCGTGAATTGGGTAATTAAAAAAATATGAAATTTAAATTCTTTGCAATTTTAAGCTATATAATTCAATATCCTTACCAACTAATTATTAACAAATATAACATGTATATAATTGCAAAGTAAAAGAGATGATAGAGAAATTGACACTGAATTTACAGTGATTTGGCCAACTCTTTGTCTACGTCCACTACTCCAAAACACGCTTAAATCTTTCCACTACGTAAAATAAATCCATACTTTACAAAAGATTTTTCCGGCTTCACTCTTCACATTTACAATATAGGTATTTCTTTCAAGGATCCTCTTAATCTTTTATAATAAATTCTCCATTGAGAGCAATCACCACTCACACAAGGGAATCTCACACAAGTGTTTGATAATGAAAATTTGACTACAATAATTTAAATACTCACAAAATATTATAAAGAAGATTAAAACGTGAGTATCTCAACCCAAATTTATCAAAGTTCAGTAATATGGATATGAAGATGAAGTATAAGCTTTATAATATAGAGAGTGTAAGATATTTAAGATTTACAAAAGCTCTATTTGAAAGTATTTGAAGCTTGTTTGTGTAATTAAAATATGTATAAAAATGATTTTTACTTTGTATATATTTTTCTCAATCTATTCCCCACGCAAAAATGAACTCAAGCTTCAATTTATAGGCTTAAAACCGAATATGGCCGTTATGCAGCTCTGTGACCGGTATGTCGTCAGATAGTAAGAAACAGCTTCTGAAAAATATGACCGTTGTATTTTTTTATCATTACAAAATGAATGGAGTTTGATAGGGATAACAATATGGTTCATGCCGGTTCCAGAGAGTATAAAAGCTTCAGCTTAATCGGTATGGACACCGGTATGAGATCGGTATGCCGGTCTCTCTGGTTCTTACGTTTGCGAGGCGTTTTCCAAGCCGTTCGAGCAACAGTGTCTAGAGACGTTTAGTCTCGTTCTGCTAATCACTAGTATATCGATTCATACTCACCGGTATGCCGATCTTGGCACCGTTATATCAGTTTCAGTGCTTAAAATTAGTTAAAAATGATTTAAAATAATTATGCACTTAACCCTAAAATGCTCTAGATGAAAATGCATGATTCTTAAGAGTTACAACCAGTTTTAGCTCTTAATCATCGTCTTGATTTTCATCTTTTTTGGCTCTTTGCTTTGGTGTTTTCATCATCATTTTGACTTTTCATGAACATTTTGACTTCATCTTCATCTTTTTACTTCTTTGGTCTCATCGAACGTGATTCACTAATATTTAGATGTTTTGAAACCATCGAAACCAAATCGCTAAATTTGATCATCTTTGCCAAAGTCTTCATGTATTTGAGTTTCTTATCTTTGAGTTTTTTTGCTTCATTGGTATCATCAAAATCCTTGTACCAATAGTGGTGACTTTAGAGAAAGTTAGGAAGCGTACACGTGAATCTATTATAATCCTCTCAGCGATTATTTTTTGATAGTATTTATTTATTATCAGCAATTTCACTTATTACTTTATCATAATGGAAACTAATTTCCTCAGTAATGATTTTGTGCTGTATGATTTCGCTACCTTGTTGATACTAAATCATGTTTTATATATTTTTTGACATTATGAAAGAATCCTTCGATTAAAGAGGATTACTATGATTGTTATTATTATTTTTTTAATTTTTTTCAGATATTATCTCTACACCACCAAATAATTGTGATAATGTCAATGCACTTCATAAACTTTTGATTTTATATCAAGGAGCCACTGTAATATATCGATTTGACAAAAATATTATTATGATATCATCATTAACTTAACACCATTAACGAAAAAGTGACTCATTGATACAAAACATAAACCAAATGTGGTGCAGTATCATTGTCAGAAATCTGTGGTAACTATATATATTTCCCGCAAACCTGAAGTGGTTCAGAGATAATATCCCTTTAATATAGGACACGTGTGAGTTTTATTTACCTTGTGACTATTAAGGATCCAATACTAATGATAAACTTGATATTAGATTCTAATTTACTCAAAGCCCTTTTCCAGCGTTTGCTTTTTTTGTTCAACCATGTTTTCGTGGAGGAAAGTTTTTGTGCGGCCGGTGTACTTAAACCGGTGTAGCAACTTAATTTTACTCTGTCATTTGATAAAACATGTGAGTCCATAGGTTTAGTAGCACTCAAAACTTAAATTGAAAATTTAATTTTTTTATAAGACTCACAAAGATCCACGTGAATTAGGGTTGGTGAGATTATCTCATCTTGTCCTCTTATATATAGTGTTTTAAACATCATGGCGGTAATTAAAATAGTGATATAAAAGGTTCAATGAGCCATTGGTTTGATCGGTTGAACTGTTCAAGTATATCCGGTAGAATCAATTGACGTCATCAATATTTTAATCAATTAAAAATAATTATTTTTTGGTTTAAAAAATTTTGGGTGTAAATCACCTATTTTTACCGATTATGTCTGGTTTTTTATCCTTCGATTTTTAGGATTCATTCAAATCAAACTCACGATAGATTTTCAGTTCGACTGATTAATCTGGTTCGAATTTTAAAAGAATGGTCATATATTTTCGTTTTCTGAAAGGAAATGTATATAATCCTTAATTGATGCTATCACACAAGTATGAGTCAATGTCACTCAATCCAAAGCTGCAAAGAAAATAACGTATGGCTCCAAAGTCCATTAAATCTCCACAATAAGTTAGTCTTGGTCTTGGGCTCTTGGCAGCTGTGCATTAGCAGTTTAAGCAAAAACAAATCACATAAAAATACTATCATTAAAACTATAATTCTTTATAACTGTAATAATCTTAAAATTATGTAAGGTGATTACTGTCTTTTCACTTAAAAATCTTTGGTCAAAATTTTTAATTTTTAATTTATGGGTCACTTGATAGAATTTTTATAAGTTTAACATAATATTTATTTGACCAAAATCCAGGGGTTTGACTGATAATTTTCCAGCCAATTATAAAAATCTATTTTTCTTCTTTCACTCTATCAAAAAAACGTGAACTATTTTTTTGTTTTTTTGTTTTTGTTTTCTTTTTCATTTTCTTCTTCAAATGCGTGTGCCCGGTAATCCCGACGACTTGTACGTTGTCAAAGACCGACGACTATTATGTTATCGGAGGCATGATACATGATAAAAATGATGTTCAAACATGTATATGCTCATGAAATGACCTTTTGGACATTCGGCAAAATTCTTTGCAGTTCCGATGCGAAATTTAGCTTTCGTTTCATTCCGAACAGCCCTTAGTATTCGGGGCATAATTATTTCATATGATCTCCGATTTTTATGAATTTTATATCTTCAGAAATGTAAGATCGCGATCTACAACTTTCATGTTGGATATTTTTCCAAAATCGAATCATAAGTGGGTCAAAAAGTGTGATTTTCGTGGATGCTACAGTACAATTCAGGAATAGTCTAGATTTGGGGTGATGTGGCTCAATCTTAGCCACCTATTTTCCTATAAAAAATGCACTATTCCCTCATCTTCTTAAAGCCAAAAACGTGAAGGGCTTGCAGGGGAGCCTTCTCATGCCAATTTTCCTCCCATCTTCATTTCTTCAAGTCATTTGGATTTATTCAAGCCTCATTCCAAGCTTGGTAAGCTTCCTTCCTCTTTCTATCTTCTCACTTTTCAGTTTTGAGCAAAGGAATTTGTTGGTGGTATTTTCAGGTCATATGATATTTAAGCAATACGGCAGGGGCAAAAAAGGGAAACTCCCTTGTTGATCGAGATCATTAATACCGACCCGACCACATAAGTTGGAGGCCGAGCACTTAAGATCGGTAACCCGACCACTTAAGATCGGATGATCGGGCATTATCAGATCGACATGAGCATTCTCAGTTCAAAATACCATTGTGACCGACCTCATGAAGACCGAGAAATATGGCGGGATATGCTCCAGAGGATAAGACATCTTATTTTTTCGGATAAGAAGATAAGTTATCCTACTTTCATGGAAAGTGAATGAGTCAGTGTCCTAATAGGATATGGGAAGTGAATGTAGTTTCAACTATGAATTCTTATGGGAAAAGGAATATGATTTCTTCACTGTTATAAATAGAAGGGGAAAATGTAAGTAAGAGGATCAATATCATTATCTTCAGACTTGTAAACACAAGAGATATCAGAGAAGCATATCTCAGTAATAAAAGTATCATTCGTTTTGTGCCCGTGGACGTTGGTGGGATCTGATCCGTCGAACCACGTTAAATATCATTGTTGATTGGTGTATTTATCTATCTTTTGCTAAATTTGCATTTGGTTTCCCTCATAACCAAACAAATTCACTATTGATGGAGGGTTGTTCTGGGGGTAATATTCCCATATTGCCCTGAGACTAAAATGCGCCGTCAACAGTTGGCGCCGTCTGTGGGGAGTTCAATGAAAAGCAGCTCGCGTGGTAAGACGATGGCAGAAGGTGGAAATCTCCAGTCGTCGGGGAGTTCAACAACATAATGGATGGAGAAAATAGAGGAAAATATGAGGAAAGATAGTGAGGAAAAGCGAAACCTGTTGAAGTCCATGATGAACAGACTGGAGAGGATGGAAGAAACGAATAATGAGAAGCTTGAAGCCGGAGCCAGTCGAAGGAGAGGCGAAATAGCGGAAGGAAAAAGGGTCGCAGATGTGAGTAATGACGATGAACCGGGGAGGAAGGGTCCCTACGGGATGAGGTCCATAGTGGTAGAAAAATATTTACAAACGGAGGATACGTGGGAAGAAGAAGAGGGGAGACAGTCGCCAGATTCTTCCTATGATGGCCCCCGCGACACCAGAAGGGGAGATAGGAAGGATGGTGAAACTGGACGGGAAATCTCAAGCCATGAGGAACACCGAACCTGGGGCGACAGACGCAAAGAAGGCCGCAGGAGGCGGCACGGTAGCACAAATGGTAGTATAAAATCTTGGTTAAGAAAAGAAATGGCCAAGTGGGGAGTAAACCCCAAAACCGATACAGCAGATGCTCGGGACGGTGAGGTTGAATCTCACTTCACAGAAGAAATAAGGTCGGCAAAATTCCCAAGACGTTTCAACATGCCATCCATGACGCCCTACAAAGGCCATTGAGATCCAAAGTCCCATATTGAAAGTTTCGTCCTGTTGATGAAGGTCCAAGGAGTAGTAGGGATGCCATTTGCAAAGTATTCCCCTTAACCTTGGGGGGATCTGCCACTATGTGGTTCAGAAGTCTAGCCCCATGGAGCATCGGAAGCTTCGCGCAACTCAGGAAGTCATTTGTTCGGCACTTCAAAGGGGTCTGCGTCCCAAAGAAGACGATTGGGGAATTTAGGCTCATGAAACAGGGGGACGATGAACCCCTGAAGGCTTTCATTGAGCTGCACGAGGTCGGAGGATATGAGTCGCTCGAGGCCTTGGAGAGTTTGAAGGGACCTGCCTAAAATCGGAAAGCTATGGACTCACCTGAGGACATCCAGGGTACACCGGATTATGCCCTCTGGAAACAGCCCGAAAGTTTGTTTTGTTGGAAATGAGAGAGAATTACCCAGAGGGGACAACTATCAGAGAGAGGACGATGAGGGCTAGAAGCTCCTTGCAGGCCAGACATGGAGTTTAAAAAACCACCCGAGGCGAAGGCGAAGGGAATTCAAACGGTACCTCGGGATGACCAGGAAAAGAGAATCTCGACCCATGTGAACCATGTGGCCGGGGAAGACATAGCATACATCCTCTGAATAAACCACTGGGGCAAATCGTCATGGAAATCCAGGGAAAAGGTCTCTTGATAGAACCTGACCTCAGGAGATTCCCGCCAGACATGAGGAATAATAAATACTTTGCGTGCATCATAATCTTCGGTGGCATACAACGGACGGATGCCAAGACCTACGAGAGCAAATGAAAGACCTGGCGCGGAATGGGTATTTGAACAATTACATTAACCATGAAGTTATGGCGGCCAGGCAGAGAGCACATGGCCGACAGGTGAATGTTATCGCATGGGGAAAAACACTGGCCGGGGACTCTAACCGGTCAAGGAAAAATTATAGCCGGACTTAGGGGTCGGAAGTGTTAGAAACAGAACAGGCCTCGGAAATATAAGGTGGTCGGCCAGTGCCAATAATGTTCGCGGATGAGGATGCTCGAGGGGTGAGTTTCCCCCACGATGATGCATTAATAATCAAGGCGACAATCGACGGTTCTGAGGTAGACAGAATACTAGTGGATCCCGGGAGTACGGTGGATATAATCTCCAATGAGGCTTTGGACGGCCTTGGTGTGGAGTATGCGATTCTAACCGACGATGGGACTCCTCTATACGGCTTCGAGGGCTCAACGGTCGTCCCATTGGGAAGGATACAATTGGCAATGACGATCGGAACTCGTCCCCGGACTCGGATGATTATGATAAATTTCACGGTGGTGGATTGCATGAGCAGTTACCAAGTCATTATTGGTCGGCCTTTCATGATGAAGACAAAAGCTGCAATGTCTTGCTATTACTTAAAGTTGAAATTCCCAACTCGGGAAGGGATTGGAATTGTGTGCGGAAGCCAGAAGGTGGCTCAGAGCTGTTTCGCCACCCTCTCAAGGGAGACCCTTTGCATTGAAGCAGGTACCCGGAAAAGACAAGGGAACGAAGATGAGGAAGAAACAAGTAAAGATCCAGGTCCTCGGCCAAAGAAGGCTGCCCGACTAGGGGCAGTCGAAGAATTAGAGGTGATGGAACTTTTCAGACCTGGAAAGATTGTAAAAATAGGGGGAGACTTAGACGAGGTCCTGAAGCAGGATCTGCTGAAGTGTCTGAAGGAGTACTCGGACGTCTTTGCATGGAGGCACGACGACATGCCCGAGATTGATCCGAAGTTCATCAATCATCATTTAGCAGTAAGCCCATCACACAAACCGGTCAAGCAAAAAAGAAGAACCTTTAACCAGGAACGGTGCAAGGCAATGGCTGCCGAGGTAGAAAAATTGTTGAAAGCTGATTTCATCGGAGAAGTGAAATACCCGGAGTGGGTATCAAATGTGGTATTAGTAAAGAAATCCAATGGAAAGTGGAGGATGTGTGTGGATTTCACCGACCTCAACAAAGCGTGACCGAAAGACAGCTTCCCACTACCAAACATAGATCAGTTGGTAGATTCAACGGCCTGCCAGGGACTGCTAAGCTTCATGGATGCCTTCTCGGGATATAATTTGGTCAAGATGCATTCTGAGGACGAGGAGAAGACGACCTTTGTTACCAATCAGGGGCTTTACTGTATAAAGTAATGCCCTTCGGATTGAAAAATGCGGGGCAACACCTTTCAGAGGCTGGTGAACAAGATTTTCAAGCCACTCATCGGCACATCGATGCTGGTATATGTTGAAGATATGATAACAATGTCTAAGGAGCCAGAGTGTCACGTGGCCGATCTAAAGAAAACCTTTGAATTACTGAGGAAGCATAATTTAAACTCAACACGGAGAAGTGTGCTTTCGGAGTGGCCTCGGGAAAGTTTTTTGGGCTATATGGTAAGCTCTCGAGGCATAAAAGCAAACCCGCAGAAAATCCAAGCCGTTCTGGACTTAAAACCTCCCAGGACGGTAAAAGAAGTGCAAAGCCTGACCGGTAGGGTGGCCGCGCTCAATCGATTTATTTCCCGAGCAACAGACAAGTGCCACCTATTCTTCAAAGTATTCAAGAAGGAAAAAAAGGAAGTCAACTGGACGCCAGAATGCGAGGAGGCTTTCCTACAGTTGAAACAATACCTGACGCAGCCCACACTTCTAGCAAAGCCGTCCCCGGGTGAGACCTTATACGTATATTTACTGTTTCGGAGCATGCAGTAAGTTCGGTATTAGTGCAAGAGGTCGATAGAGTTCAAAGGCCAGTATATTATGTTAGGAAAGCTTTACTAGATGCTGAGACCAGATATCCAGCACATGAGCTGGTCGCCTTGTCGTTAACCACTGCGGCCCGGAAGTTACGACCTCACTTCCAGGCCCATCCTATTGGGGTTTACACTGATTATCCTTTGAGGCAGATTTTGCAAAAACTAGAGGCCTCGGGTAGGTTAATGAAGTGGTCAGTAGAGTTAAGTGAACACGACATATCTTACCTCCCGAGGGCAGCGGTAAAAGGGTAGGCTCTAGCATACTTTGTTGCTGAATTCACAGAACCCCAAATTCTGACCGTGGGGGAAGACAAATGGGAGATGTCAGTAGACGGATCTGCCAGCTCACAAGGTAATGGGGCCGGAATCATATTGAAAAATGGTAAAGGTGAATAAGTTTTGTTCGCCTTGAGATTCACCTTCGAGGCCACAAATAGTGAGGCAGAATATGAGGCAATTTTAGCCGGTTTAAGGTTATGCATGGTGATGGGCGTCCACGACGTAGTTGTAAGAAGCGACTCCCAACTGGCTGTTCAGCAGCTGAAGGGAGAATTCCAAGCCATGGTGCCGAGTATGATAGCCTATTTAGCTGAGGTAAAAAGGTTGGTGGGGAAATGGGGAATGTGCGCTTTGAGCAAATCGGTCGGGAAAACAACTGTGAGGCAGACTCTTTAGCACGACTCGCATCTTCAATCAGGTCGGAAAATCCTAGAATAGTCCCTATAATCTGCCTCCGAGAAAAAAACGTAGGAGAGCTCGAGGTAGAGGTATTGGATATGGAGACCAAATCTTCATGGATGCAACCAATCAGGAGATATCTGGAGACCGGGGAGACACCTGAAGATAAAAAGGAAGCCAGAAAACTGAATTTCAAAAGCACCAAGTTCTCCTGATCGAAGGGGTACTATACGGTACCCCTTCTGAGGTGCTTAGCAGAAGAGGAGGCTGACTATGTGCTCATGGAAATTCATGCGGGAATCTGTGGGAGTCACGCCGGAGGACAATCAATTGCCTTTAAAGCTTTAAGGTAAGGTTTCTACTGGTCGACCATGCATCAGGACGGTGTGAGGGTAGCACGGAAATGTGAGGGATGTCAGAAGAATGTCAATATTCACCACTAGCCCGCAGAATAGTTGACCACCCTGTCCAGCCCTTGGCCGTTCACCCAGTGGGGGCTGGATATCATCGGACCGATGCCGAAGGGGCGAGGGCAAGCGAAATACGCCATTGTTGCCATATATTACTTCACCAAATGGGTGGAAGCCGAACCCCTATCCACAATCTCAGAGAAGAAAGCTACGGAGTTCTTGAGAAAGAATATTATCTGCAGGTTCGGAATTCTTCGGGCTATCATCACCGATAACGGAAAACAGTTTGATAGCAAAGGTTTCAGGAAGCTCTGTGAAGACCTCCAGATCGCCCTAAGATTCGCCTCACCTGCCATCCCAAATCTAACGGGAAAGTAGAGGCGACAAACAAAACCATCAAATCCAATCTTAAAGCTCGGCTCGGAGCCTGCAAGGGCTTATGGGTCGAGGAGTTACCAGAGGTTTTATAGGCACACCGGACGACATGTAAGGATTCCACATGGGAAACTCCATTTTCATTATCATACGGATGCAAAGAGGTTATTCCAGCAGAGATCAGAATGACTACCCAGCGGGTCCGGCATTATGAGGACGAACAGAATGAAGAACTCATCAAAAGTCATCTCGACCTGATCGAAGAAAAGAGGGAGAAGTCGGCTATGAAGACATCAATCTATCAACAAAGAATGGCCCGTTTCTACAACAAAAAAGTTCAGACCCGTGTTTTTCTTCCAGGTGACTTGGTATTACGAAGGGTCACCTTGAACACTCGAAGGCCGGAGGAAGGTTGGCTAGGTGCCAAGTGGGAATGGCCCTATAGAATTGTGGAAGTAGTAAGGTCGGGTGCCTATACTTTGGAACAGTTGGACGACACACGGCTAAAAAAGCATTGGAACTCCGAGATGTTGAGAAAGTACTTCCAATAGGTTTTTCTTTATTTATTTTTCTAAACAACTCGACATGGGTTAGGAGATCAAATAAACCCTCTCCAAAAATATCCCGCAGAGAGTTGTAGGAATGGTAGTAGGTCCCCAAACATGAATAAAATTTTCTTTTTTCAGTTAAGAAAATCTTCACTCACTTTTTCCAAATTATACTTGAAAGTCATATTCAGTATTCTGGGGACATACTCGACGCGAAGGGATGATCCGGGATCAGGAAAAGCACCAAACCCGTAATATACCAATCACAAGTGCTACCATAAGAACCCCGGGCAGAAGTACTCCGACCTAACTCATGTCATTTTTTAGGATCAGGGCTACATCAAGGGATGAAGCGCATAAGGGAGCACGCGGAGCCTTTCGTAGTAGAGTCAAACCCCCGAAGCTGGAGCAGAACTACCCTATGACTTGCATTCATAAGGGATATTTCGAGATGGTAGCTTTCCACGGTCTGGGTCTTCGGGGTCTGCTATTCTTTTCCTCTAATGACTAAATGTAAAACCTACCGCTTTAAATAAGGGCTTTATTCACAGGAAAATTTGTAGAGTTGGGCAGGTGAATCAAGATAAATGACTAGCCCGATCTTCCCCGACTTCAATGGATATTTTATCTAAAACGAAAGCTAAAGCCTACTAGAATGCGACGCGGTGATGGGACTTTCCTCTACCTTTGTTTTGTGGCGTGCCTGCCCCTACCCGTTGCTGGGTAAACAAGGGAAACTGGTTATGGGTCAACGAGGTGCTGGGGATAACCTCATTGGAGGAGTAACCATTGCTCCATTAGCCCAGTACCTTTTGGTATCGCCATTTCCCTTTGGATTCGGTAATCACGAGGAGGGAGTGCCCCCGTAAGATGGTCGGTCTGGCCAGCTGGGGAAATGCGGCTGTATGGAGTGTGTCCCCACACATTTTGTCTTACCAACGGATCCGTGAGAAGCATAGCACGAGGAGGGATTATACCCTCGTGGTGTTTGCTTGCTCCAGTGTTACCGAGCATAAGGATGAGCATTCTCTTAATTCTTCGGAAACTCTTTGATCCCTACCTATTTGGTCATTTGCATCTGTGAGATTTATAGCACGAGGAGGGATGATACCCGCGTGGTGTTTGCTTGCTCCAGTGTTACCGAGCATAAGGATGAGCATTCCCTTAATGCTTCGGACACTCTTTGATCCCCACCTATTTGGTCATTTGGATCCGTGAGATGCATAGCACGAGGAGGGATGATACCCTCGTGGCGTTTGCTTGCTCCAGTGTTACCGAGCATAAGGAGGAGCATTCCCTTAATGCTTCAGACACTCTTTGATCCCCACCTATTAGGTCATTTGGATCCGTGAGATGCATAGCACGAGGAGGGATGATACCCTCATGGCGTTTGCTTGCTCCAGTGTTACCGAGCATAAGGAGGAGCATTCCCTCAATGCTTCAGACACTATTTGATCCCTACATATTTGGTCATTTGGATCCGTGAGATGCATAGCTCGAGGAGGGATGATACCCTCGTGGCGTTTGTTTGCTCCAGTGTTACCGAGCATAAGGAGGAGCATTCCCTTAATGATTCAGACACTCTTTGATCCTTACCTATTTCTTCGATCATTCGGATCCGTGAGATGCATAGCACGAGGAGGGATGATACCCTCGTGGAATTTGCTTGCTCCAGTGTTACCGAGCATAAGGAGGAGCATTCGCTTAATGCTTCGGACACTCTTTGATCCCTACCTATTTCTTCAATCATTCGGATCCGTGAGAAGCATAGCACGAGGAGGGATCATGCCTTCGTAGCGATTGCTTACTCCAGTGTTACCGAATATAATGAAGAACATGCCCTTAATGTTTCAGACACTCTTTGATCCATATTTTGATCGTTCGGATCCGTGAGAAGTATAACACGGGGAGAGATTGTGCCCTCGTAGCGTATGCTCGCTCCAGCGTTGTAAGGAGGAGCCCTCAAACAATACACAGGCTCCATGGCGACCTGAAGTATAGAGGATGTGCCCTTACCATTCTAAACGCTCTTTGATCCAAATCCTGGTTCGCTGGGACTCTGAATTGAAAGATTCAGAATTGTGTTTTGGAGACCTCAGACATAACGCTGTTTTGAGGAATCCGTGCTGTTGTTTACACTTCTAAAATGTTTCATTTCGAGTCACTCCCATTTTTTGATTTTATTTTCCAAAGTTTTGTTATTGATTTTCGCTGGACTGGCAAGGGGACGCCCATGCCAAACCCGATAGGGCTTCAAAGGTTGATTCACCTCCCTTCTGAATAAGTCCCGAGGATTAATCGGCTCGGGGCCGGATTCGTTCCGCCGAGGCCACTTGGTTAATCGGCTCGGGGCTGGATTCGTTCCGCCGAGACCACTCGGTTATTCGGCTCGGGGTTAGATTCGTTCCGCCGAGGCCATTATGGTTTCTCTCAACTCGGGGTCGAGTTATTTCCCACCGAGTCAGCTTTTTGGTCTGGGGACGTAACATTCCCTCAGAGCCAAGTGTTTCTCTCAGCTCGGGGTCAGGTTATGCCCCACCGAGTCAGCTTTTTGGTATGGGGACGTAACATTCCCCCAGAGCCAAGTTTTTCTCTCAGCTCGGGGTCGGGTTATGCCCCACCGAGTCAGCTTTTTGGTCTGGGGACGTAACATTGCCCCAGAGCCAAGTTTTTCTCTCAGCTCGGGGTCGGGTTATGTCCCACCAAGTCAGCTTTTTTGGTCTGGGGATGTAACATTCCCCCAGAGCCAAGTGTTTCTCTTAGCTCGGGGTCGGGTTATGTCCCACCGAGTTAGCTTTTTGGTCTGGGGACGTAACATTCCCCCAGAGCCAAGTGTTTCTCTCAGCTCGGGGTCGGGTTACGTCCCACCGAGTCTGTCTTTTCGGACTGGGGACGTAACATTCCCCCAGTGACAAGTGTTTCTCCTAGCTCGGAGTCGGGCCTCGAGTGGACGTCCTTGGGAAAGCAATCAGAGCAAGTTATGAAGGACCAAAAAAAAATTGGAATAGAAATATATAAAAATATTCACATAAATATGATCGTGAAAAGAGTTATTACAAGGAGAATAAAGTTTGTTCAGAATTACACGAGGCCCTGTTCGGGTTACCTCTTACAGATCAGCCCGCGCATGGGCAATTGGTTCTTCCTCGATGGGCACGGGTAGCAGATGGATTGGCTCGACCTCAGGAGGAATGACGATGGCTTCCACATTGACAGCCTGAGAGGTCCCGACAATTATGGCTTCAGGGGCCGGAGCAGGAGCCTCAGGGCGATCCTCTTCAGGAGCCGGGGCGATCAAAATGGGATCAGGATCAATCACCTCTTCGGGAGAAGAGGGTAGCCATTTTTTAAACTCCTCTTCTGAGATCTCCCCTTTGCAAAAGCGAATGGCCGCATGGATAGGCCCCATATCCAGGTAGGGAAACACCATCGGAATAATCTCAGCACAATCCCCGACCCCATCAAGACGGATTGCGTCTCTCTCGGCCTCCAGCTCAGCTTCATTCCTCTTAAGCTCGTCCCAGGCCCGTACCAGCTCTTCAACTTTGGCCCTCAACTTAGACTCAACGCTACGCACTTCCACCTGTAGGATCCTATTATCGGCCTGGGCAGCCTCCAAGTCCTTCTTGGCAGCATCATCATTTTTCCTCTCTAGAGAGGCGGCGGCCCTGAGAGCTTTATTTGTGGTATGGGCCTCAATGGCAGCCAGCTGCAGATTTTTTATGTTTTCTTCTTTACGGGCCAGCTCGGCCTCCATTTCAGTAAGTCGGTTCTGGAGCCTCTGGGCTTGGCCACCTTCGGATAAAAGGCTCAGGAGGAGATCTTTGTTCTTAGCCGCCAAGTAGGTCGTCTGCCGAGAAGAAACATAAAATCAGAAATCAAACTAAGTTACGAACTCACAGCGGGAATAAGGGAAGAGTGACTACCTTGGCCATCTGGGAGCACAACAATGTAACCACATCCTCGGGAGAGATATCTTCGTATCTCGAAATCTTTGCCGGAGGGACCGCCTCGGCCAGTTCGTTGATTACCGGCACCAAGTGAGAAATGGCCTCCCTGATGTCCTGACCGAGGTCTTCTACGCCAAGAATCACGGCGCCTTTTTGTCTTTTGGAGAAACCCTCCGACACTTTCTTCTCTTTCCGAACGGGCTGCCTCTTGCTCAGGATCCGTTCCTCCTCCACCTCCCGAGTCAGCTCGGCTTCCTTTGCCCCGAACAGACGCCTCTTTTTTCTGGTAGGTTTTGATGGGCTAGCGGAGACCATTGGCGATACCCTGGTAGGGGGAGATAAGCTTTGGGTAGCTGACGGGGCTGCCTCTTCAGTCACTTTTCTGGCCTCAACAGTCGCTGGCCGTTTCCGAGAGGGCCCGGCCCCAACCTGGCCGGTTTTCTTTGTTACGCCAGCCATTTGATCAAGGTATTTCGGCCTCTTCGACATTCCTGCAAAAGGCAAAGGGCAGAGAAGTGGTCAGTCCAGAATCTGAATGATCTCAAATCATTATCATGCTAAGCAAACAAAGGGATCGGTCAGAAGGTTAGTAAGGATCTACCTATCCGCCTCGGGACCTTCAGAGGAGCAGTCTGAATCAGGCCCGACTCGACAAAGGCCGCATCATTAACCAATTACTTCCAATGGTCGGCATATCCCCGAGCCCAGCGCACCCACGCTCGGACCCGATGGGAGACCTTGGGAGCGTCCCTCCAACAAGCTGGGAAGAGTCAAAGAAGTTAAAATCCTATCATAAAATCAAGAGCAGGAACACTAAGGGTTAGATTCCTCACCTCCCGCTCTAAAGATATCCGGGACGGAAACCTCCTCTCCGTATGATCTCAAGACCCGTCCCCAATCTCCTGTGGCCCAGAACCATAAATCTTTGAAGTTTTGTTGTAGTCGGGAGTTTACCGACGATGTTTGATGAATCGGCGTAAGCAGAAAGGTAGTACCAACCGTGGTGTGTTCTTGGGTTGGCCTTCAACCAATACAACCTCTTCGCTTCTTCAAGAGACGGTTCGCCGAGTCCTGCCCGACTCCAAATCACATCTAGCACGGCCAAAATCCTCCAGCTATTCAAGCTCAATTGGAAAGGGGCGATCTCTTTCTCGGCCAGCATCCAGGCGAAATAGCGTTGAATTGGCAGCCGGAGTCCACACTCAAAGAAATCCGGGAGAAAAGCCACTGAACCCTCATCGGGTTGACTAGCACGATCCATTGGCCCAGGGACTTCAAGAGCGATATCTATCGGAATGTCATATCGCTGCCGGAGTAGTGCTAGGTTGTCTTCAGTTATCTTGGAAGGACGGTCCATGTCCAAAGCTGAGAAGTTGAAATTACCATGCTCTGGGTTCTTCAGAGGTATTCTCTGATGGTAAGTATCTTGTTCATTTTCAGAAGGTGTGCGGGTAGTGTCGAGGTCCTCTATGTTTGGTGCCCCCGAGCTCGAGGAGAGCTCTTCAACAGGGGGGTCGGAGGTCTAGCAGGGTTTGCAGAGGAAGACCTGTTGTCAGACATCCCTGACATCCGAGAAATAAAAAAGGGGGAGGAGGTCAGTCTATAGCTAATTTCTAAAACGGCCAGGGATTTCACAGTTACCCTGGGATTCCGGGAAGACTAAACCTCTGGGTTCTAAATGCCCTAACAACATCGATCAAGCCATAAATCTCTCCCTAGCAACACAAAGCTAAAACACACATAAAAAAAGAGCAGGATTCGCAACTCATGAAAAGCAAAGCAGGAAGGTCGTTCAGAAAACTTACTTGTTTCTTTTAGGAGGGTTACAAATTGTTCGGTGCGGTCTGGTCGTTCTTTGAGTTCACTGAGCACATATTGGAAAGAGGAGTTCTCGCGGTTGGGGAAATTCGAAGAGATCGTGAAAGAGGGCAACAATGTTTACTCCATTTTGTTATAGTCTGTTCGGTGCACTTGTGACCGTTGGATTGAACGAAAGCGTCAGATATACACCACATGTCATTTTTTAAATGATCTTTCAGAATTGGATGGACGGCTGAGAATGGGCGTCTTTTAAATAGGCAATAGCGGTCAGATTGTTTTACTTTGTGGCGGGAGAACGACGAATGGTTGACAAGTGGCAGGCTCCCGTTAAACCCTAGAAGTGATTCGATGGGCATTTAAGAGGATGTGACGGTTGCGCGTCTCGAGGGACAGTTTACAGAAGGGCAATAAAGGAATTTCGCGTCGGTAGAAAGAAAGACAGGCCGAACACCTGAGTCAGACCGAGGATGAGATAAGTGTAGGCTGACGAATTTTCTCCTTCGAAGATCGACCACCAGTTCATCAGCTGTACCACTCTTTTATATAGTTCCCGCCACCAACTCGTAACTTGTTGGAACCGAGAACTATGGGACAGATGTTGGTGGTATTTTCAGGTCCTATGATATTTAAGCAATACGGCAAGGGCAAAAAGGGGAAACGCCCTTGTTGATCGAGATCATTAATACCGACCTGACCACATAAGTTGGGGGCCGAGCACTTAAGATCGGTAACCCGACCACTTAAGATCGGATGATCGGGCATTATCAGATCGACAGCAGCATTCTCAGTTCAAAAGACCATTGTGACCGACCTCATGAAGACCGAGAAATATGGCGGGATATGCTCCAGAAGATAAGACATCCTATTTTTACGGATAAGAAGATAAGTTATCCTACTTTCATGGGAAGTGAATAAGTCAGTGTCCTAATAGGATATGGAAAGTGAATGAGTCAGTGTACTAATATGATATGGGAAGTGAATGTAGTTTCGACTAGGAATTCTTATGGGAAAAGGAATCTGATTTCTTCACTATTATAAATAGAAGGGGAAAGTGTAAGTAAGGGGATCAATATCATTATCATCAGACTTGTAAACACAAGAGATATCAAAGAAGCATATCTCAGTAATAAAAGTATCATTCGTTTTGTGCCCGTGGACGTAGGTGGGATCTTATCCGCCGAACCACGTTAAATCTCCTTGTTGATTGGTGTATTTATCTATCTTTTGTTAAATTTGATTTTGGTTTCCCCCATAACCAAACAAATTCACTATTGAGGGAGGGTTGTTCTGGGGGTAATATTCCCATATTGCCCTGAGACTAAAATCCGTCGTCAACAGAATTAAAACCCAAATTTCGCACCTAGTAAACCCTAGAGTTTGGATTAGCCTAATTGGCTTTGGTTAAGTTGTTACCATGCATTTTGAGATGTATCATAGTAGTTTAAGCATGGAATGAGGTCTATATGTGTATGATTGTGTTGAGGGATTGTTTTCTTGATTTGTTATATTAAATGAATGGTTTGAGTTTGAATTGAGGATATGAATGAGTTATATTAAGTTGGGTTGGAGATTGGGTGATAATGTTGCAGATTTGTTGAGCTTTATTATTAGAAGTGGTTGTTCAGCCCTGAAATTGGGAGAGCGCCGCGACGCGCAACCTCCGGCATCGCGATACGTGACCAATTTTTCAGAATCAATTTTAGCCTTTTCAGTTCCAACTTAGGATGTTAGAGGCTACCCTTAGGATCTCGTATTTGCCCATATACACGCAATATAACATGTCACAAGCATAAAACATCATATAGCGATAATAGTTCCGAAACATATTCCACAGTTTATATTCTAATCAAATTTATCAATTGTATATTATCGGCAGAAATCCAAAGTTCTTCGACGAAGCGAAATATGTGCCAGCCAGATTCCAAAATCTGTGAGTGGACCCATTTTCTCAAACTGATTTGGTTTAACTATTTTGATATCAGACTTACTTTTCCATACATAGGGCGTTAGCCAAAGATTTATTACATATATTTTATTATTGATGATGTTTTTAGAAAGATTATTTTCAAGAAGCTTAAGAATTATGATTTCGAGGCATCGGGGAAAAACCCACTTCAGTATGTAACTTGACCAAGATATGGAATTGACGGATTCAGATATCGTGTACACACGCAGTTCAGGACTAGGATGATTGATGCCCCTAGATCCCAGATTTTAAGTTTGGAAGGTAGCATAGATCTGCACCCCCGACTTTAGATTTGTGGCTTGAGGGACAACGAGACGTAACTCCCCAAGACCATAAGATATTTGCGTATGAGGGACGCCCCTAAGCGTCAGATTTTGCGTATGGGGGGATGGCGATACGTAATGCCCATATGTGTCAGATATACAGATACAGATTTTTCACATACAAAGTTTTCAGATACAGATTTGTCAAAAAAATAGATTTTCAGAAATAGATTTTTCAAAAATGATAAGTTCTTCGAAAGAATTTTCACGCGAACTCAGTTTTACAGAAAAAGTTCGAGTATTACAAATAGAAATGAGTTTTCAGAAAAGTTTTACAGAAAGAGATGTATTTTAAGATAAGAAAGAGATTTTAAGAAAGATTATTTTTGGGAGGATCTTCATTTTTAGAACCATGAATTTTTCAGTAAGAATCAGTTTCCGATTTTTTTAACTGTCCACTCACTAGATCGTTCAAACGATCTAACCCACACTCCCCATTTCTTATTTTGCAGGTATACTCGGAGGACGAGCTCGAGATGATGGATATTGATGGCAGTCATTGGAGGGTTTGAGTCCACCAGGTCAAGTCAGAGTTAAAGTAAGTCACAGTTCAAGAAAATTCATGTGTCATACAATTTGTATAAATTGAAATGGTTTATGTTACAAGTCAACTGTTTATGATAGAGTTACATATGTGATATTTTGTATGCATGTAAATGAGTATTTAAGTTGCATCTCATGCTATTGAGTCGAGAGTGGGTCCCATGTATGAGTTTTTTTTTCGAGATGAGTTCAGTAATAATAATAATATAGTTAGGTATACATAGGCTCAGATGGATAGATCGGCTTATTCCCTGCCGGTAGCATCTCCTAGAGGGAGATGTTACATGGGGAGACATAGATCCGGCCTCATTGACGTCATTTTCCGGCGAGTGAAGCTATGGGAAATGTAGATGAAGACTTGATAAGCATTTTGGTGGTGGTAGTGTCAATGGACGAGACCTTTTTCCGACGAAATCATGGCACAAAACTTACTGTTGTTTTTAATCGTTTAATGAAAAATCGGAGCTCATCTTGGTGCACAACCATCACTTTTTGGACTCAGGATGTCGGCGTGCATCTTGTGGTGTCAGGGGTGTTGGAGCTCGTCAGCGCATGGGCCCTATATGCCGACGCGGGTGGCGACGCTTGAAGGCAGTGCCACCAAGACTTGGACTGTTTCTTGTACTCGACTTCTTTGACGTGTTAGGTTGATCCTTTCGTACAGTTTCGAGATATCACTTTTGGGTGACCATTTGATGATTCACGGTCAGCAAGACCCCTGTGCCTCCTAAGACATGCTGGGTTGGCCCGATGAGAGTTTTGGAGCTGTGTGACAAACATAATATGCTAGACGCGAAGAGCATCGTTGTGAGATCGATTTCATGTTTCAAGCGTCGGGATGAGGAAGGGGTTCAGTTTCACACCTCAATTGTGGTTTTAACTTTATTTATTTATATCAGTATTTATGCATATATAAATGATATAAAATGTGATTTAACAATAGAGTTGTTTTTATAAATGTGAAATGACGGGTCGGATGGCATGACGTGACCATTATGATTTTAACTATTTTAGTTTCATAAATATATGTGTTGGACAATTATGACCCATATCGTCACTATTTGTACAGATCACGGTGTTGTTGTACAAATTAACTATATGACAAAGGAGATTGCACTCTTATCATTTGTGATTAGATCACCTAGACATATAAATGATAGGAGGTCCCTATGATTTGTTCCTGGACAGAGAATGATATGAGACATTATCAGTCCACGTAGGATAAATCATTAAACATCCATAGTAAGAGCATTATCGAGATTGGACATCGATGAATGCGTAAAAGACTAGTATTACACTTGTGCGTGTTGTGAGGGCACAACGGCATAGTTCTCATATATTTGGGTATATGATACTCATGCAAGTGTAATAGGAGGTTGTGTTTTACCGATGGTACGGGAAACAGCTTCGCTCTGGATAGACCCCCTCGGAATTCCATTGGTAGTATGACTATGTGTCTATGAAAGTCCGAAATCAGGGTAGGTGTATTTGGTCTTAACCTGAGACTTGCACCGATAATACTTGCGACAATCAATATACTTTGGTTGCGGTCGTCCAGGGCTTTAACAGGTTCTGTGTACGCCAATGCTGGGTATATTGAGAATCGTAATGTGTTGGGTGTGATGTCAAGATGGAAGTGTCACTCCAGTCATATGGAGATGATGATCGCGTAGGGATACAGAACTGGTTCTCTAAAAAGGTTGCAACCGTCGGGATAATATGACTTGGTCATGATTATCCTATAATAAAGAGACTAGTTGCTCGTAATCCGATATATGCTTCGTATGTGGCATACACTGTACCAGCCCCAGGCCTTGCATGTGATCTTCCG
This sequence comes from Zanthoxylum bungeanum, assembly GCA_019454045.1. Classification (NCBI taxonomy): domain Eukaryota; kingdom Viridiplantae; phylum Streptophyta; class Magnoliopsida; order Sapindales; family Rutaceae; genus Zanthoxylum; species Zanthoxylum bungeanum. The sequence continues at coordinate 245,789 of SKCR01030732.1, forward strand.
ATACTGGATCGAAATACGCAATACTACATATACTACGCCTGATATAGATCCTTTATTCCTGTAAGGATATTTCTGGAGAATTGGGAAGGCATGGCGCTTTGCTAGAAGCCAAACTTGTCTTGTAAATCGGTATAAACGTAGTACGAGGTACTCACGTGTTCGGATAGTCCGACTACCGAATTTACTGCCAACATATCCGGGGATCTCATGGGTCGCTTCCCAAAGATTCACCGATGACGTATGACTCACACTTTTAATTAATCTGGGATAAATTAGATGAGAGAGAAAATTAATCTGGGTTAATTGCGGAGATATTTTATCTGGGATAAAATATCATTTAAAGAGAGATAACGATTAATTTAAAATTAATAGATAAATTAATATATTTGATATATTAAACGAGAGATTAGATTTCGACGCGGAATTAAAATTAGATTTTAATTCGGGCGAACGAGTTAATTTAGAATTGATTCGTTAGCGACGTGAATAGTAATTATGCTAGGCATGATTATTGTAGGCACTGCATTTTTGCATATAAGTCCCGATGATGAGTCTCGTATGGAGACACTACCTCTTTGATTGTGAAAGCCGCGGGAAACGGACGTTGGAAGGGTAAAGTTGGAAATTAGCATTTTGTCGGATTTAACTCGCTTGTTTCGCTTCGGGTTCACTTGTTGGACCTCCGCTTTAAAATACATCACTGACCCAAGCCTATTAAAACACATCCAAATTAAATAATTAAAACATTTAAAACACATCTCACAAATAAAATAATTAAAACATTTAAAATATATGTCTCAAATTAAACCTAATTAAATTAAATCTAAAATACAATTGAATTAAATTAAAGCTAATTAAACTAAAATTAAAATCAAAATAAATCACTTCCAAATTAAAATCAAATTAAATAATTCACCACCTAAATTACATATTTCTTACCTAAAATAATACACCCAATTAATTGATATTATTTCCTAATTAAACTAACCAAAACCCTAATACATCCCCTCACTATATAAACAAATCAAAAATTAAACCTAGCCCCTCTCTCCATTCAAAACAAGACACGGCACACACAAAACAAAAACAAAAAGAATGGAACCCTAAACTCATCCCCAGTGGAATCGCCAGACTGTGGGACACAGGATCTGGGCGACGCTGTTCTAGGCTCGCGGCCTAGTTGGGAAGTATGAAATAACATGGAGTCGCCACCCGGTGTGAACCGGGACAAAGATTTAAGGCCGCACTCACCCCTCGCAAGGGAAGACCTCAAACCGTTGGGTTCGGAATGGTCCCTTACTTATGTCACTTGTGATGATATAATTTGTGCAATAAACTAACCGAATCTATTCATCATTCATGATCAAGGGTACTTAGATCTAACATGCTTTCATCCAAATAATTTCACGCAATGTAACACAACAAGCATATTGAACCATTAAATCAACATGTATAAATCATTACCCAAACGCATCATAAACTAAGAACATGCATAATGAACAACCTAAACATGCTTTAACAAATAAATAACAAACTAAATTAAACCATGCTTTAAATAATAAACATATAACCTAAAGACTATAACATGCTCAATACAAATTCTGGATGAGACGAGATGCGTGTATCTTAAGTGGTACGTGGCATTGTATCCCGAGTGCAGACCATACTAACGTCCATTCGGAGTCGGCTATGGAATTTACGTCCGGGTTTCCATCCGATATACCACAAAAGAGAACACATATCCCGCTCATCCAACAATCACATCATGCTTCAAACGACTCTCATGCAATAATATTTTAAAATAAATAAAATAAAACGAAAGAAGATAAGTAAAAAGGGTGCCCTCAGGTCTAACCTCTTTTTTGTCGTCTCAAGAAAGGACGTTACACGTCCGTTGGAAGGGTGACTGATCCGATAATTTTCTGGTTCACTAACCCAACGTTTCTCCTCACTGTTTCGTTGTCTGGGCTGCTGTTTTCACTCCGTTTCTCTACTATTTTAAGGGTATTTTCTGGTTACTGTTTAGGGACTGTTTTCAGAGATTTGGGGACTGTTTTGGGTGTGATTTACTGGCAGGTTTTGGGATTGTTCTGCGGCATTTTAAGGGGGGAATATGCGGCAGTTTACGGGTATTTTCTGGGGCTATTGTGGTGTGTTTCACGTGGCTGTGTTACATGAAGAATGAGGGGTAGCGTGAGGGTTAGGGGGCTGTTGAAGGTGGGTGACCTGTCGTTATGTGAAGGGCTGTTGAAGCTAGGGACGTGAGGCAAGGGGCTGTTACGTGAAGGGCTGTTGAAGCAAGGGCTGCGTGGAGTGTGAACAGGGCTTGGGGCGTGCTAAGGACTTTGTGAGTGAAGGAGCAGATGGCGTTGATACGTGAGGGCTGAGGATATGGCGTGAAGGGCTGCTGTTGAAGGACTTTTATGTGTGAAAGAGGCAATATTGGCGTGACTAGAAGTGGGCGTGAGTGAGGGCTGCTGTGAGGCTTGTGTGCGTTGATGCTTTGTTTGATGATGGCAAGGTACCTGTTGCGTGGCTTTGACGTGAATGAGGTAATGTCGTGGCTTTGAGGAGGGCTATGAGTGCGTTGATGTGGCTTTTTTGAAGAGGGTTCTGGTGTCTATTTGGTTTCTTTGTTACGGCTAATGGAGGGGCAGTGGCTGTGGTGCGCTGATGGAAAAGGGCAGACGTTGAGGCTTGTAAGCAGGTGCTGGCTGAAGCAGATGGGGCGAGAAGTGATTGTAGTGTGGTCTTCAAGGTTTGAGAGAGATGGCTTGGTTTAATGGCGCTGCCTGAGAGTCATGAAGGGTCTGTTGTTTTTGTTGTTTCTGTGTCAGGCTGAGGGCGTTTGATTATGGTTTTTATTTTCTTTGTGAATGTCGTATGAGGAGTGAGAGGAGGGGTCGTGAGATGAGTGAAGTCCAGGAGCCGTCAATAGGTGTGTGATGGGGCTAGCGTGAGGTGGTGCTGCCGAGAGGGAGAGGGGATGAGTTTAGGGTTCCATTCTTTTTGTTTTTGTTTTGTGTGTGCCGTGTCTTGTTTTGAATGGAGAGAGGGGCTAGGTTTAATTTTTGATTTGTTTATATAGTGAGGGGATGTATTAGGGTTTTGGTTAGTTTAATTAGGAAATAATATCAATTAATTGGGTGTATTATTTTAGGTAAGAAATATGTAATTTATGTGGTGAATTATTTAATTTGATTTTAATTTGGAAGTGATTTATTTTGATTTTAATTTTAGTTTAATTAGCTTTAATTTAATTCAATTGTATTTTAGATTTAATTTAATTAGGTTTAATTTGAGACATATATTTTAAATGTTTTAATTTTTTTATTTGTGAGATGTGTTTTAAATGTTTTAATTATTTAATTTGGATGTGTTTTAATAGGCTTGGGTCAGTGATGTATTTTAAATCGGAGGTCCAACAAGCGAACCCGAAGCAAAACAAGCGAGTTAAATCCGACAAAATGCTAATTTCCAACTTTACCCTTCCAACGTCCGTTTCCCGCGGCTTTCACAATCAAAGAGGTAGTGTCTCCATACGAGACTCATCATCAGGACTTATATGCAAAAATGCAGTGCCTACAGTCGCCCCCACTTTGATGGGACTTGTGCAGTGTGTGACAGTGACAATCCTATCAAAGTACATGCAATGCATTTTCACTTACCTGGCTAGCCAGCTGCCTCGAACTAAGTGGATGAGAGGTGGGTCTTGTTCCCATGTTGAATTGAGTTGTATTGTGGGTCTTGTTCCAAACCTGAGTAAAGTAGTGCAGTGGGTCTTGTTCCCAATTTGAGTTTGTTGTGCCGTGGGTCTTGTTCCCGATCTGAGTTTGTTGTGCTATGGGTCTTGTTCCCAATATGAGTTGAGTTGAGGGTCTTGTTCCTGTGGGTCTTGTTCCCGATTTGAGTTGTTGTGAGGGTCTTCTTCCCTAAACTGCGGGTCTTGTTCCGGATTTGAATTGATGTGAGGGTCTTCTTCCCTGAACTGCGGGTCTTGTTCCCGATTTGAGTTGATGTGAGGGTCTTCTTCCCTGAACTGCGGGTCTTGTTCCCGATTTGAATTGATGTGAGGGTCTTCTTCCCTGAACTGTGGGTCTTGTTCCCAATTTGAGTTGATTTGAGGGTCTTCTTCCCTGAACTGTGGGTCTTGTTCCCGATTTGATTTGAGGTGAGGGTCTTCTTCCCTGAAATGTGGGTCTTGTTCCCGATTTGAGTTGATGTGAGGGTCTTCTTCCCTGAACTGCGGGTCTTGTTCCCGATTTGATTTGAGGTGAGGGTCTTCTTCCCTGAAATGTGGGTCTTGTTCCTGATTTGAATTGATGTGTGGGTCTTCTTCATTGAACTGTGGGTTTTGTTCCCGATTTGCTGAAGCGATGTCTGTCCATTTTCGAACTGTGTAGATGAGGCTTTATTCCTCCCGGGCTTTATTCCCGAACTGTTAAGAGAGAGCTTTATTCTCCTGGGCGTTATTCCCGAACTAGGTTGACATAAGGCTTTCTTCCCCTTGAGCTTTGTTCTCAAACTATACTAACATGAGGCTTTCTTCCCATTGAGCTTTGTTTTCAAACTATACTGTCATGAGGCTTTCTTCCCCTTGAGCTTTGTTCTCTGATCTGAGCTGACTGTGTGGCTTTGTTCTTGAACTGTATTGAATGCAAGCTTTCTTCCTGAACTGAATGGAATGTAGGCTTTCTTCCTGAACTGTACTAAATGTGGGCTTTATTCCCGAACTGAACTGAATGCAGGCTTTCTTCCTGAACTGACCGAATGTGGGCTTATTCCCGAGCTAAACTGAGTATAGGCTTTCTTCCTAAATTATGCTTAATGTGGGCTTTATTCCCGAACTGTACTGATTGTGTGGCTTGGTTCCTAAATGCCATACCTGACAGGAACTGATGTTGAACCAATGTGGGCCTCGCCCCAAACTGATGATGATGTGGGGCCTCGCCCCCAAGCTGACATGGGCCTCGCCCTCAAACTGATATTGATGTGGGGCCTCGCCCCTAAGCTGATATGGGCTTCGCCCCCAAGCTGACATGGGCCTTGCCCTCAAACTGATGATGATGTGGGGCCTCGCCCCCAAGCTGACATGGGCCTCGCCCTCAAACTGATATTGATGTGGGGCCTCGCCCCCAAGCTGACATGGGCCTCGCCCTCAAACTGATATTGATGTGGGGCCTCGCCCCTGAGCTGATATGGGCTTCGCCCCCAAGCTGACATGGGCCTCGCCCTCAAACTGATGATGACGTGGGCCTCGCCCCTATGTTGATACTGATATGGGCCTCGCCCTCAGAGTGATGTGGGCCTCGCCCCAGACTGATGTGGGCCTCGCCCCAAAACTGATACCGATGTGGGCCTCGCCCCAGACTGATACTGACATGGGCCTCGCCCTCAAACTGATACTGATATGGGCCTCGCCCCTATGTTGATACTGATATGGGCCTCGCCGTAAGACCGATTCTGATGCTAATGTGGGCCTCGCCCCCAGAGTGCCATACCTGGCAAGACTGATTCTGATGTCTCCATACCCGGAGTGCCATACCTGGCCAAACTGATCTGATGTCTCCATACCCGGAGTGTTCATTCTCGAACTCTGATTGCCATTATCGGCTCGTTCATTCTCGAACTCCGCTCCATTCTCAGATTTTGCTCCATTCTCATATTGTTCATTCTCGGATTGTTCTCCATTCTCGGAGTGCCATTCTCCGCTTCTTCATTCTCAAACTGCTGATATGGGCCTCAACCCTGGGACTCATCCCCAAAACTACTACTCATATGTTGCTGATTCTGGTTGGCTTGTCTTTGCCGCTTTTTCTTTTTCTTCTTTGAAACCTGTGAATACAAAACAAAACAAACACAAAAAAGAATGCAAAATTTGTTACGTGTATGCATGCATGCATGAATGAATTTCCTATTCCGCTGGGTTAGGTCTTCCCCCAGTTCTCCAATTGATTGCTCAGTCTTCTCTCTGGTCTCATGGCTCAATTTCTTGTCATTCTTCTTATTCACAGGGTGGTAGACCGGTCTCTCCCAGTCTTAATTTGGCTTTTTGTTCTCTGTTGTTTTGTGCTTGATCAAGATGAACCACATGGTGGGGGGCCTTCCATATTATCATACTATATCACATGCTACGAAAATAGTCTCAATAGTTATACATATCATTGTCCTCAAAGAATGCTCAGTAATGAAACCAGAGAACCTTCAAAACATTCGATGCAACTCAAATCCAAGTCTTTGAATAAATGATCTATGCCAGACTCAAGTGTGTGTGTGCAATGGTTCTTTCACAGCTTAATCCTTAGGTAAGCTAACTCGATGATTTCGTTTCAAAAATCGGGATCGATGGGTCAAACCAACCTAGATGTCTCAATTATATTCCGCAATTGCTTTTCCATGCTCAATGTAGTATGGTTTATCTTTCTTTTCCTTTGTCTCTCATTTTTTTTCTTTTCATTTTGGATTTCATTTTTTTTTCAACACACCTACCCTTTAAGGTAGCATTTCTCCTCATGGTGGTCCTAATACTCGCCCATGGGTAGCTTCACGCTTATCAGTTATAGGTGGTTCGATTTTTTTTTTTTAGAGACTTTTCTTTCATTTTCAACCATACCACACATCATAACATAAGCAAATCAAGATAGACATCTAAGCAAACGGTCATTCACCGACCTACAATTTCTTTGACTAGTCACTTTGCTAACTACTCAGGTTTTCACTGCTAAAAACCATAATCAAGTGCTTACGAGTCTAACATAGATCAATTACTCAAATTATCAGATAAAAGCACGTCAAAGGTTTATCGTTTCTAAGGTTTCACCCTAAAGCAATCAATTTCATCATCGGACTTATGTCTAACTATCAATGACTAAAACAAACAATTTTTTTTTCTTTTTTCTTTTTTTTTTTCTTTTTCTTTTCCCTCTTTTTTTTTCTTTTCTCTCTCTCTTTTTTTTCTTTTTTTTTTTCGAAGGCCCCCCCCAATGGTCTTTCTATCCTTGCCGTGAGGTTTTCTGTTTCTCGATTTCCTTTTCCCCGCTATGCATGTTTGCTAAACTCCTCTTGAATAACCCTTTTTTTTTTCTCTAACCCAACGGATATCTATGATGGCTTTTAAGACACAGAGGGTTAACATGATGCATGTATGCATGAGATGCATGCGACATATGAGATATAATATGAATGTGGTTATCAAAAGCATAAAGGGGCAACTTCTATAGGATATACAACTATGGTTCTCATGCAGGTTTATGACAATGCCTTTGATTGAACTCCCTCAACCCACTATAGAAACGGTCAACTAATGCACAAATCATACACATCACAAGACATGATTTCGGGGCCAATTCTCTTATCCCTAGTGGAGTCGCCAGACTGTGGGACACAGGATCTGGGCGACGCTGTTCTAGGCTCGCGGCCTTAAATCTTTGTCCCGGTTCACACCGGGTGGCGACTCCATGTTATTTCATACTTTCCAACTAGGCCGCGAGCCTAGAACAGCGTCGCCCAGATCCTGTGTCCCACAATTATTTAATTAAATTAGATTTAATTACGACGCAACGGAAAATTCGTTAATTTGGAATTAGCGAACCCAAGCCCGAGATTATTTGCGAGCGCATTCGCATTTCGAATTCGAGTGCGGCTCGTAAGTCAAATCAAGCGTCAAATCATTAGTCGCATCAAGCGTCAAATCATGTCACTTTGAGTGATGTGTCAAGTGATTGATTGATTGATGTGATTGAGTGATGTGGTGGTTGTTGGCATTAAAAGTTTGACTTTTTATTAGCCAAATTTTTGGTGTATGATTTAATAAAATCAAATACAAAATTAGACAACACTTTTTACTCTTCTCTCTCTCCACTCTTCTTCATCTTCACGCCCTTTGGGCTGCTGTTTCTTGCTTCTAGTTTGGCAGTTCTACCGTGAACCAAGGGAGAAAAATGGGAAGAAAAGTCGCGATTTTGTGGCAAAATCAGGAGTGCTAGCACACTACGGGATCATGCGAAGGTGATAGGGAAGTCCACCCATGAGCCGGGAATCGTTCGACGAAGCTTGGAGCTTGTTCGAGGACCTCCAATGGCCGCAACTCAGTGGACTGTCACAGCAGCTCACTGCCGAAGAACAGAGGGCATAATTTCATTTTTTGTAGCCTCCGTGTCGCTCAACTGATCGATGTAAGTATTCTGTGACTTCCTCGAATGTATTCACACATTCTCATGCTTGATTTATGATCCTTATCTCCAACAATATGTATGGTACATAATTTAAATTGGAGGATATATGTAAAATTGGTATATATAGAGCCTCGTTGTGGTTGCCCCGTTGTGGCATTTGCTTGTGTGGAGTCCCATTTTGGCCCACCTTATTGACCTCGGTTGTCCCATTACGGAAACTATTATACGGTCCCAAGTGGTGCTATATGGACAATGATGAAGCATCCATGGGTGGGAGTCCTAAACCTCCGCAGGATATATTTATCGTGGCCCATTTGTGGTATTTGTTTTGTGGCCCCGTTGTGGTATATATTTGTCATATTGTCCTGTTATGACATTTTTATGTGGCCCCATTGCGGTATATTAAATATTCACAACTCCAGTATTGGGAGTTTGGTTATACGGTCCTGTGTGACATTTCACTCACATTTGTTTATTTAAATGGTTAATATTGTTGATGATTCATATTTTATTTATATTGATAATATGTATAAATTATAGTTATTAATTAAACTCACATCATCGATATTTTTTTGGTCTGTATGATCATCCTAGTGTAAGAGTTTGGTAATATAATACATAGTCAGTTGTAAAAGTCCGCGAAGAGATTATGAATGTGCCACATTAATATCGAAATAAGATTGAAATCTTATAGGACTAGGGCTTTATAGTTAGGCCACTATGGGCTACTAAAAAGGTTAATATCTTACATTTCTGGTAGGAGGTTTCTATATAATTGTCGAAGTTCCATCTCTTGGAAAAGAGAATTTGACTGTTGTTTAATATCAAGTTTGGTTTGTTGAGATTCTCTGATGTATTCTTCTTTATGTATATGTTTTCCAGTTTTCAGCTTCTCATTTTATTTATGCTTTATGGGTCGGGAACCGATGGTACGATAAACAAAGCCGTGAGGCTGCCGAGTTTGGGCTTGAGATCCGTCTTTATTAGTGGATCTAGTTGTGTAAGATGGCCTCGTATGACATTATGTTTTCGGGCTAATTGATGAAGTATTTGAGACACATTCATCTTTTTATCTTCGTACATGATATCGTACATTGATCTTTTTTGTATTCTGAATTTCAGGACGAACTTCTTTTAAGAAGGAAATGATGTAATAACCCTAAAATTATGTAAGGTTATTACTGTATTTTCACCTAAAAGTCTTTGGTCAAAATTTTGAATTTTCATTTTAGGGGTCACTTGATAGAATTTTTATAAGTGTAACTCAATATTTGTTTGACCAAAATCTAGGGATTTGACTGATAATTTTTTAAACAATTATAAAAATCTCTTTTTTCTTATTTCTCTCTCTAAAAAAACATGAGTTGTCATTTTTTTGTTTACTTTTTCATTTTTCTTCTTCAAATATGTGTGGGGAGAGAGAGGAATCTGGCCTCCTTGACGTAGTTTTCCGGCGAGTGAAGCTAGAGGAAATAGATAGGAAGACTTGGGGAGCATTTTGGTGGTGGTAGTGTCACCGAATGAGATATTTTTTGGGCGAAATCGTGGCATAAAGATTGCTGTTGTTTTTGGCCGATTCATGAAAAACCGGAGCTCGTCTTGGTGCATAACCACCACCATTGGACTTAGGACGTCGGCGCATATCTTTTGGTGTCGAGGGTGTCGGAGCTCGCCCATGCCCCGACATTTGTGGCAGCGCTTGAAGGTCACGCCACTGGACCTTGGATAGTTTCTTGTGCTCAACTTCTTCAACGTGTTGGGCCGATCCTTTCATGCGGTTTCGAGATATCACTTTTGGGTGATCATTTGGCTTTCCATGGTCAACGGGACCCCCGTTCCTCGTAATATGTTCCAAGTAGACCTGATGAGAGTTTTGTAGCAATGTGACTAACAGAATAGGTTGGACGCGATAAGCATCATTGTGAGATTGGTTTACGTTTCAAGCATTGGGTTTAGGTAGGGATTTTGTTTCACACCTTAATTGTGGTTTTAACTTTATTCATTTATATCACTCTTTTATGCATATATAAATGATATAAAATGTGATTTAATATTAGAGTTGTTTTATAAATGTGAAATGGTGCGTAAGACGGCACGACGCGACCATTATGATTTCAACTATTTTATTTTTATAAATATCTGCATAGTAGTATAATTTAAATTGGATGGACCCGGATCGGTAAAATAAAAATTGGATATATGTAAAATTGGTATATGTTTAGCCTCGTTGTGGCACACATCTCAGTTATTATATTGTCCCATTGCGACATTTGCTTTTATGCAGTCCTGTTTTGGCATACTTTATTGACCCCGATTGTCCCGTTGCGACAACTATTATGCGGCCCTGAGTAGCGTTATTTGGAAGGTGATGACACATCCCTAGGTGAGAGTCCCGAACCTGCACAATTATGATCCCATTGTGGAATTTGTTATGTGGCCCCGTTGTGGCATATATTTATCATACTGTCCCGTTGTGGCATTTGTTATGTGACTCTGTTGCGACACATTGATTATTCATAGCTCCAGTATTGAGAGTATGGTTATGCAACCTCATGTGGCATTTCAATCACACGTTTTTATTTAAATGGTTGATGTTGTTGATGATGCATATTTTATTTATATTGATAATATGTATAAATTATAGTTATTAATTAAATTCGCATCATCAACATTGTTTTATTGTGATATATATATATTACTAACAATGTAGGAGTTTTGTAAAATCAATTAAGGTGAGTTATTTAATCCTTACTGAGCACATGATTTTACTCACCTCTCAACTTAACATTTCAGATTAGATTTGAGCTTTGGAGCTTCGGAGAGCGATGAGAAAGTTTGATTCCTCGAGAGTTCTGGTTCATGTTGAGTAGCTTTCTCCTCTTATTTGGTACTAGTCCATCCTTGGAGGTAATTGACTTGTATTTAAAATTATCAGATTATGTAGTTATTTAGTTGATGCATTACACAATTGGACCATTATTTTGAATCACGACAGGTGTTCACATTTAACTGTGGGAACGTTTTAATAATATTTTTCATATGATTTTATACTTTCTTTTGTTTTAAAATTCCTGAGACATGTTTTGACTTTTTGACCATTTTACTGTGATTTTTGACCATTTGACTGATCTTAAATCAGTTTGATTTTATTTATTTACCCAAAAATCACTAATCCCGGTTTTGGTCGTGACAATTACATTACATAGAGTAATATTTAATTTGCATCTTGATGGATAAAAGTTTTTAAAATATAATATATGTATCTTTTTTGATTATGCAGTCAACAAAAAGTCTTGAAACATACCTGTTAAATTAGGTAGAAATTTTTTTAAGCTAGAGTTTTAAATCCTTTTTTCACCTATATGGCGAAGGCTTTTATTCCAAATCTCAATGTCAACATCTTTTTTGGTGAGTTTTCATTTTCTTTTCATCAAAATGGTTAAAATAATTATATTTTCTGCAATATTCTCTTTTTCATTTTTATTTACAACATCATTTTCCTTCGCCTATTCATTTTTCCACACTCTACACACTATTTTTAACACTACACTAATAATCTCAGCCTAGGATTCCTTAGTGAGAGAAGAATAAATAAGGCTAAGCAACATCTAGTCTAGTCTTTCCCATGCCATGTATTGGGAATCACAAAAGAGCCCTCCAGAATAGTATCAGCAAGAGCAGGAAAGGAACTATCGAAAAAGCCCAAAAGATCCTGACTCCCGAGTAAGGGTAGAAACTGACCTAGCCAGAGAAGATAATTGGCAGAAGTGAGTTTGATGGTAACTGGTAAGCATGATGGTTTAAAAAAAAAGTCTAATATCACAGGATTAAATAGAATAGGTAAAATTCTCGTCTGAGTTTTTTTACAAAAAATACAACCCTTATACTCGAAGTCAGGACCTGTAAATCAAATCGTAAGCCCTTTACCACCAAATCACATGAGACCAATGTACAATTGAATGATAACAATCAAGAAATTGTAGATAAACGGTACATCTTTACATTTGTAAATTAAACACCTAAAAGCTAGCTGATAAGTTGATGAGAACCCTTCTTACATTGGGAAGTATTTTTCACAACAATATTATTATCTAACAATCATCCTCTAAGGTATGATAATTTCTTTGGTTCTTTCATTTTCTATTTTTATTGACATTACTATAGTTGGATTTCAAAGAAATGAAATTCAGTTTTTAAGCTTCTTATTACCTGCATGCTGCAGGAGTCTCATTGACGTTAGCGTCTTTTTCATTACTGGCCTAATCTCTTATTGTTTTCGCACATTAAGTTTAGGAATAGGTTTATTTTCTAATATGATAGCCAGTCATAGTTTATTAAAGACTTTAAGCTTTTATAACTTTGATTAAAATTCTAATCATATTATATTATCATCTACAATTTTAACGACCAAGAAATACTCAACACAGCATACCCAAATGACCAAATCAATTATTTGCTTTGCCCTTTGACCCTGTCCCTAACTAACAGATCTATTTACCACTAAATTATTTTTTATTCAAGTTGGTTAAGATTGGACTCAAGCATTATTAATTTCCATGATTGTTTAGTGATGCCTAGCCACAAATCACGGGCATGTTATCAACAAATTGTTAACATTAAAATCCCTCAATTATAGTATATATAATTGCCTATTTCAGGTTCCAGACTGTAAGAAATTATAATCCACCAAGCATATAATTAATTAACTTTAAGAAAAATCCAAATATAAACTCATTATTCATACATGGAACAGCCATTTCACATTATTATTATTGCTTTAATTTTTTTTGTTTATTCTTTATATACAAAAAATGTATAAAAAACAATTAAATAAAATTAAAATTAATTAAAAGAATATTTAGGTACTAAATCTTAGTTGTCAAAGACTCAAAGTCGTGTTTCAATTGTTAAAATATTGCTTGAAGTGGTGGCTTGGACACAGGCAACATGCATACGAGAATATGTGCTCCTGTGTAGGGAGATTTATCTCTCCTGGGACGTGGTTTGATAGTGTAAAATTTATGATCTAATTTTCAGGTCCTAGGTTCAAATCCAAGGAGTGTATTCCTTAAAGAGTTTGGGACAGCCGATGATTTTATCTCATCCGCTTAAACCCAGAGTGGTTGATTTGGCGGCAAGATTTCTAATCATTCCAAAAAAAAAAAGGAGATTGATTCTTTAGTAGGGATAAAATAAATCGTCAAAAGGACAGGGACTTTTTAGTTCCTCCTCAATTAGGGCGGGATCGAAAATGAAAAATTGAAAAATTAATGTCCGGAATATGGACGGATAAAATTTAATAACTAATTTAGTATCGGTAATTAATTGAAATAATAAAATATATACACACATACACTTTTAATGAGGGATCCATCGTTTTATTAGGTTACGAATCAAACAAAAAGACAAAAAATATGAATTTCAATATTCTATATATATTATTATTTATTTAATAGATATTATTAATTTTTTTGGATATGTATGCTTTATTTTTGGATAATATAAATGTAATAGTTCAGCCAATATATTTTTAAATATTTAAATTTATTTTAAGAAAAATTTATCTATTATTAGGAATTTGAGACCCCTCGAGTATCCATTTTTATTATTCGGGGATCACAACATATCTCCTGAAATAATTAGGAGAGGATGGAGAGGGGACGGTGACATCTGAAAGTCGAGGACGGATATAAAGATGTCAATCCCTACCCCTCGCTTCCCCTCTCCATTGCGGTCTCTATTCTTTAGACATTTTTCAATTTTTTTCTTTTAATAAATATTCTTTTAGTTATCCACCATTTGAGTTAATTATTTAATTAATTTTTTTAACATTACTTAAAATACCCTTGCGGTTATTTTCGTAACCATTGAATCTAACTTTGTTAAGATAAAATATATGTTTCGTATAAAAATAAAAAATTGACTGAAAGTACAAAGATTAAAAATTCGGAATACATCATACAACTGCTATTTTATTTTTAAAATCTATCTCTACACTAGCTATTGGAGTCTGTTCATGATCATAAAATCTATTATCATATAAATATAAATGTGCCTTAATGTCTAATCATTCATTCTCTTACCTAACTTAAAATGCCTATAACTATAATTCTCATGTACATATTTGTATTTTAGATATTTTAACAAATTGAGTAAAAAAAGACAAATTTAGAAGAACCTGTTAGAAAATAAATAGTATTGCTTAAATATCTGCATGCATTAACAATTAATCCTGACTACTTTCACTATATCCCTGACTTCTTCAATTATTCTAAAATATTTCAACTTTTTTTTTTATTTGTCTCCAAACTCAAATCCAATTTGACTACTTAAATATCTTTATTTCCCATGTTTGTACATATTTGTTCCCCAAACTCTAATTTGTCCTCAAATATTCTCGAACATGCATACATTAATAAAACATGAAAACTGTAGATGTTGAATTTTGCCTTCAACCTACAATCGAAAATTTGTATGATTGAGGCTCCAACGATCATACAAAACAAAGGTAAACAGAGAGTAGAGTAGCTACCCACGGGTGTGGTGGACACCGTAGGCACTTCGACGATCAAGTCAATGATGATAATCAGCAAAAGGAGAGAAGAAATAATACAACTCGAGTGTGATGGTCTAAGTTTGAATGATGAATGTTGATTGCTGAATTATGAGTCATCAGTTATCAGTGAGTACCTCAATCTCTTGGACCCTTTCTCATTTTATAGGTTGTGAAGTAGCCTCTTAGTCGGCTTAGGATTCCTTGGAATAGTTGAATTCCAATCCTTTTAGGTGAGGGTAGTGGAGTTAAGATTGAATTACGAGTACCTAGATGTCTTGGGATTAGTGTAATCCCATTTGTATTTGGATTGGCCCAAATATTTAGTTTCATTGTTGGAAAAAGATTAGTGCTAGCAATGTCTACTAAGACACCACATAATATGGTTTGTGGTTCTTAGAGGCATTTCAAGTCTTATGAGCCTCTTACTCTTGTGGGCATACGGGCTTGTGGACCCTACATGTGAGTCATATGCAATCTCATCTTTTAGTGACTAGATTCGTGTTGATTGGACTTCGGTGGTAGCCCATAATGCCATTTTAGGCCAGATGAAGGCCATGAGTCATATTTTAGTACAAGTCTGATACGTGGGCCTGAGATTTAATGACATTTGGGTTATTTGTCCAAATTTGGCCCGTACAATTTGTCTCATACTCTCTAAGTCAATACGTCATTAGCTTTGAGAGTATTCAACAAGAATGTTGTTTGGGGTTTGATTAAAGCATGTGAGTGTACTTGGACGTTGATGTCACTTGGACTAGACAATGGTCATGTTACGTTCGACTGAACCAAATAAAGATCCAGGATAATCCTCAGTCGACCAGACCTGATGATGGTCTAGGAGAGTCCTCGATTGGCTGGACCAAATAAATGTAGGAGAGTCCTTGATTGGCTAGACCAAATGAAGGTCAGGAGCTAGTCTGACCCTACGAAGGTCATATAGAATATATCGTCGACTGGACCTAATGATGGTCCAGGATAACCTCCAGTCGACCATACCTGCTGAGGGTCTGTGAAAGTCTTTAGTCGATTGGATCATAAGAAGGTCCAAGAGCCGACCCGACCGTTGAAAGTTATAGGGAATGTTCTCGTCGACTGAACCTGAAGGTCCACGATAATCTCCAGTCGACCAGACATGCTGAGGGTCCGGGGAGTATTCAACGTCGTCTGAACCAGATGAAGGTCAAAGTCTTCAACTTGACTTGACATAAGTCATGGAGAATAATCCCATCGACTAGACCAGCTGAAGGTTCAGGATAATCTCCAGTCGACCAGACCTACTGAAGGTCTGGGGGCGTCTTCAATCTGACCCGACAAAGGTCTCTAGGAAAATTTCGGTCGATTGGACCAGATGAAGGTCCAGGATAATCTCTAGTCGACAATACCTGCTAAAGTCCGGGATAGTCTTCAGTCAAATGAACCAAACGAAGGTCCATAAACCAACTTGACCTGAACAAGGTCGTGTGGAATGTTCTCATCGATTGTATAAGATGAAGGTCCAGGATAATCTATAGTCGACCAGACCTGCTAAGGGTTTGGGAGAGTCTTCAATCGACTGAACTAGACGAAGGTCTATGAACCAACTTGACCTGAAGAATGTCGTGGGGAATATTCTCGTCGACTGGACCAGATGAAGGTCATGGATAATCTCCAGTCAACCAGACCTGCTAAAGGTCCGAGGGAGTCTCCAATCTGACCCGTTAAGGATTTCATAGAATTTTCCCATCGAATGGACCAGATGAAGGTCCAGGATAATCTCCGGTCGACTAGACCTATTGAGAGTCTAGAGGAATCTTTATTCGACTAAACTAGATGAAGGTTCGGGAACCAACCTGACCTGAAGAAGGTCGCGGGGAATATTCATGTCGGCTGGACCAAATGAAAGTCCAAGATAATGTCCAGTCGACCAGACCTGCTAAAGGTTCGGAAGAGTCTTATGATAGAGTTGGTGCTTGGAGTGCTAATCCGAATTGTACATTTTATTATTTATTAATAAAATAACTACATTTTTCATTTCATACCCTATTAATGGTATTGTCATTACTAGGTGTAAACTATTCTTAAAGTAAATATTCCGAGTATTTGGTTTTGGAATACGGTCGAACTCCTATAACCTAGAAGACTAGCACATGTCGTATATTGGAATTGGAGTTCCAATTGTTTAACGCGATGTACCATGAGTTTTGGAAAATCGTATAGACATGTGGGTATTCGTTGGAGCGAATACTGAATGACGCACAAGTGATTCCTAATAGTTGGAAGTACACACCACCGTCAATAGGAATATCCTCGAGTCGAGTAGCAATGTAATCCTTTGACTATAGGATATCATTGATTTTGTGTGAGATCTTCCACACTTAGATGCCATGTATGTCAGAAACCTATCATGGTCTGGCCTCTAGATGTTCGTTAGGTGTGGACCGATGCACTCAGTAATCAAGTGCGAAGCAAGATAGGATCTGTCGGCCTGTATGTGTACCATAAGAGGTTTATGTATCCATATTAGTAAAGTTACAATTCTTAAATCTTTGGCCAAGGTCGATCACATAGGGTGGATCGCATCAGTTATGAAGAATCGTGGACATGTAAATATGAGATGTGCGTCCTGGAAACTTGACGGTATATTCTATGTTTCCTAAGCACAACTCGGATAGCCTACGACTGAGGGATTGTTAAACATATGTGATGACCTCGACTTGTATAGTTCAGAAAGGTCATTCTTGTTCTTCGCGAATTCGGAGGTGGCCGAATTACTTACATATTAGCCAGGCTTATATGACGAACGTGTCTGAACTTAGAGAGTCCCAATATGAAGTGTACTCGTTGAGCACTTGGGTAGCCGATTATTTTTGATAAAATATAATATTCGATATTATAATTATCAACTAAGATAATCAAGTGTTATTGGATAACATTGATTATTTACTTTGACCTTATTGGATTAATTGGATTAATTCAATAATTACACAAGGGCTTAATTGTAAAATCATAATTATCTCTACCATTTGAGGATATTATGGTAATTGTAAGTATGTAATAATATGTGGTTTTGGCTTGATTTAATTGGATTAAATCAAGGTGGAAAACATTTAACTAATCCATTTCCTAATCTTTGGCTTGATTTAATTGTATTAAATTAAAGTGGGAGGCAATGGAGATTAGTCACACCTAATTATACATATTTGGATACATTAGATTAAGCCCACTTACAAGTTGATTACAACTTTTATTAATTAAAAATTGCCTAAGTTTTGCTATAAATAGCAAGCTTTAGGAAGGTTTTAATTACAAGTTCAAATACAAGCATAAGCAAATTCTTGAGAGATTAGCCTAAGTTAGAGAAGTGTTTAGAGAAGCTTGTGAGGTCTCTACAACATTTCATTTAGGAGAAATCAAGATTGGATCTTGAAGTGAAGATTGGAAGCATTGGAAACAAGATTGGATATTGGAGTCAAGCTTGCACACATTGGAGGTTCTCCAACAATTTCAACAAAGGAGAAGTAGATTGGATCTTGCATCAAGCTTACTAGGTAATGTTTGATCTTCTCCAAAGCTATGTTTATTTGTGTATTAGATGTATGATCACATAGCTTAATGTTGAATAAGGCTAATCAATTGTGTTATGATACTTTAGAAGTATAAACCCAACATGCTTGTAATTAGGTCAAAATGTTCATGTTAGACATAGAACAATTAATAAGAGTTTGGAACTCTAAATTAAAGCTTAGAGCTATGGCTACCATTCTAGATTCACTTGACCACCTTTAGGTGGACTAGAATTGTTCACGGGACATTTCGTAATTGGGATTCTAAAATGGTTTGTGTAATGGATTCAAAATTTACGCTAATGCGTATTTAAAAAAAATTATGTTTTTTGAAAAATATTTGATATTTTGAAAAATTAGATTTTTATTCTATAACATGTGTTTATATTGGTTTTGAAATTAAAAATTATTTTTGGGTGTTTTTAAGTGTTTAGGGAAGACTGGAAGCAATTAGGGTAATAGACCCTAATTGCATCAGCTCACTGGAAAGTGTGTTCCAGTGAGCTGAGCAAAAGAAACAAAAAAAATTAAGACCTGATTGCTACAGTACCGCGCGCACAGTGCGTGCGTGCACTGTAGCACGCGCGTACTCACGTACGGGCACGATAATTTTGTTTTTGTTCGTTTGGAGTTTCCGGACTCCGATTCAGTCTCGGTTTTTTCCTATACACTTGTAATGGAATATAATATTTCATCAAATGTTTTAAAATTACACCCATACTTGATATCCATGGGTTAGACCCATTTCCGCTGCTCGAGGCACCGATCCGACCATAGGGGTTCCACAACTGCCCCAACATCTTCAACCTGACCCGACAAAGTCCCGGGGAATGTTCTTGTCGACTGGACCAGTTGAAGGTCCATGATAATCTCCAGTGGACTGGACCTGACGATGGTCCATGAGAGGCTTTAACCTGACTAGACAATCACGGGGAATTTTCCCGTCGACTAGACCATATGAATGTCCAGGATAATCTCTAGTAGACTAGACCCAACGATGGTCCAGGAGAGTCTTCTTCGTCGTCTGGACCAGATGAAGATCCATGTCTTTAACCTGACCCGACAAGGGTCTCGGGGAATATTCCTATCAACTAGACCAGAATAAGTTTCAAGATAATCTCCAATGGAGTCTTCAATGTCGTCTAGACCAGATGAATGTCTAGGAGAATTCGGCCTACTGGACCTGATGAAGGTCCATGAAAGACTTCACTCAACTTGACCTGATAAAGGTCGATGAGAGTTTTCACTCCACTATATCTGATGAAGGTTCATGAGAGTCTTCCTATGTAGTCTGGATTTGATGGTAATCCATCCATGTCATATGGAGAATATGACTATCCTCTCATATCGTCTGGGGAGATGACAATCCTTCCATATAGTCTGGAGTAGATGACGTTTCATTCATGTCGTCTGGAGAAGATAACAATCCTTTCATGCTGTCTGGAGGAGATGACAATATTTCTATGTCGTCTGGAGGATATGACAATTCTCCCACGTCCTCTGGAGGAGATGACATTCCTTCCATATCTTCTGGAGAAGATGACAATCCTCCCACTTCCCTTGGGGGAGATGACAATCCTTCCATGTCATTTGGAAAAAATGACAATATCTATATGTCGTATGGAGGAGATGACAATCCTTCCACGTTGTCTATAGGGGATGAAAATTCTTCCATGTAATTTGAAGTAGATGACAATTCATCCATGTAGTCTGGAGCATATGACAATCCTGCCATGTCGTTTGGAAAAGATGACAATCATTCCACGTCATTTGGAGGAGATGATAATTCATCAACGTAGTCTGGAGTAAATGACAATCCTAGATAATACTTCTTGGTCGATTGGGTATGCTGGAGGTTTATGAGAGTATTCCAATGTTCCCTGGGAGAAGTACATCGATTGGGCCATGTGATGGTCCATATAAGTCGATTGGAGCAAATAGATTTCTCCATAAGTTGGAGTTTATGAAGGTCAATTTTTTCCAAGTAAACAATGAATACTTGTTTGGGGAGTTATGATGTCCCATAGACGACAATGAGTGGTCACTGGTATTCTTTTCCTTGGTTTAATTGCATCAAATGACACCCTTATTGTTGGGGCGGTTGTGAGACTCCTAGGATTGGATTGGTATCTCGGACAATGGAAGTGGGTCTAACCCATAGATATCAAGCATATATGTATTTTTAAATTATTTTATGGAATACTATATTTTGTTACGAGTCCGTAGGAAAAAATGGGGTCGAATCGGAGTCCAAAAACTCAAGAACGGAGAAAATAAAGTTTCAGCACTCATTGGTAACAACTCTCATGGTGTCGCGATGCGCAGGCTTGGGAGTCTCAATGCCTAATTTATGAATGCTCGGCGTCGCGATGCATAAAGGTGAACATCACGACGCCCAAAGCTCTGAGAGATGAGTGTCGCGACGCCATAGATCTAATTTGAGACACTGCATTGTGTAAAATATTGGTAGAGAGCAAATTTTCTTTGAATCCAATTCAAAACACTTTCAATTTTCTCCAACACTTCAATACGCCTAAAAATAAATTTTTTCACATCAAAACCAACATCAACTCATGTTATATAACAAACATACATGTATTTTAAATACATATATGTATTTATTTGAATCAAAACATAAACCAAAAGAGAATTCCATAATAAAATGACTCATGAACAATTCTAGGTCACTCGAATGTGGTCAAGTGATTCTAGATTTGTAGTCATAGCTCCAAGTTATCATATAGAGTTCCAAACTCTAATTTAATGTACCATGCCCAACATGAACATTTTGACCTAATCACAAGCATATTATGTTTATGTTTCCAAAACATCTATACACAATTCATTAGTCTAATTTCAACATAAAGCTATGTTATTATGTATCCAATATATAATACATCACTATATGCTTCATTAATGAAAACAACTCACTAATGAAAATATAGCTTTAGAGAATATCAAACTTACCTAGTAAGCTTGATTCCAAGATCCAATCTTCCTCTCCTTGTTCAAATGTTGTAAAGAACTTCCCAAGTTAGGAAACTTGACCCTGAAATCCAATCTTGATTCCAATGCTAGCAAGCTTGATTCCAATATCCAATCTTGATTTGTCATTGTTGAAATGTTATAGAGAACTTCCAAACTTCCAATAGGAACTTCTCTAAACATTTCTTTTACTTAGGCTAATATCTCTAAATCTTGCTTATTTTAGCTTTCACAAGCTTAACCTTTTTAAGCTTAAGCTTGATTAAAAACTTGCTCAAGCTTAATTTTATGGAAAAACTTATGAACATTAAAAAGTGTACACTTAATAAAAGAGAAACTAATCATTTTACACTTATAATTTCATTAATCCCTTAATTTAGCACATTTGTAGATTAATAATTAAATTTATGTTTTATATATTTTTATTGTGATTTTTATTTCTTATGTAGGTGAAATAATACCTTGGTTGCATAACTAGAAAAATGGACGTGACATTTGGATTAAGGAGGCCGGAAACTTGGAATGGCGTTATAATAGTGTATAATTTCGGAAATTCCAACTTTGCATAATTTTCGTAATTTAGCCATAATATCTTACTCCGATATCGGATTGAGGTAATTCTAGTTTCAAATGAAAGAAGACTCAAATATCTACAACTTTTATATGAACAAGAATTTCTATTTCGGATGTTTTCAAGGCCGAAATTGGTGAAGACGTCAATGTGTGTTGCATGTAATTTTAATTATTAAAAAAAAAGTAAAAAAGAAAAATAAAAAACAAAAAAGTAAAAAATAAAAAAATTAAAGTTTAATTTATTGTTGTAGTTCAATTTAAAATTTTCCATCACTTCAAACAAATCCAATATTTTTATTTCACTCGGATTATTATTTTGTTTTAATAAATTTATTCCCTGTAGATCGACCCCAGACTTATCGGTTATTTTATTATTTCGACACTCTTATACTTGGGAGTAAAGAACCACTTTGAAAGTGTGTCAAAAACTTATGTAATTTTTAATTAATAAAAGTTTTAATCAACTCTTAGTTGGACTTAATCCAATTTGTCCAACTATGTATAATTAGGTGTGACTAATCACCTTTGTCTACCATTTCGATGTAATCCAATTAATTCAAGATAAAATTTAATCAATGAATTAGTTTAACATCTACCACTTTGATTCAATCCAATTAAATCAAGTCAAATACACATATTATTACAGATTTATAATTACTAAAATATCATACAATGATAGAGATATTTATGAAATTACAACAAAACCCTTGTGTGATTTTTGAATTAATCCAATTAATTCAATTGGGTTAAAGTAAATAATTAATTTTATCCAATAATACTTAATTATTTTAATTGATAATTATAATATCAAATATTATTTATTATCAAACATAATCTGCTACCCAAGTGCTCAACGAGTACACTTCATATTGTGGGACTCTCTATGTCCAGACACGTTCGTCATATAAGCCTATCTTATATATACGCAATTCGGCCACCACCGAATTCGCGAAGAACACGAACGACCTTTCTGAACTATACAAGTCGAGATCATCATATATGTTTAACAATCCATTTGTCGTATGCTATCCGAGTTGTGCTTAGGCAACATAGATTACACCATCAAGTTTCTGAGACGCACATCTCATGTCGATATGTCCACGATTCTTTAAAACTAATCGAAACACCATTTCTGATATATAAGATCCACCCTAGGTGATCGGCTTTCGCCAAAGTCTTAAGAATCGTGACTTACTCACATAGATACTTATATCCCTTATCATATAAATACGGGCTGACGAATCCTATTTTGATACGTATTTGATTAATGAGTACATCGGTCCACACCCAATGAACATCTAGCGATCAAACCATGAAAGGTCTTTGACATATATGGCATCAAAGTGTGGAGGATCATACACAAAAATCAATGTTATCTTATAGTCAAAGGATCACATATGCTACTCGAATCGAAGAGATTCTTATTGATGATTGTGTGTATTTTCAACTATTAGGAATCACATGTGAGTTATTTAGTATTCGCTCCAACGAATATCCACATGTCTATATGAGCTTCCCTTGTTCATTGTACATTGGGTTAAACCATTGGAACTCCAATTCCAATATACGACATGTGCTAGTCTTCTAGGTTATATGAATTTGACTGTATTCCAAAACCAACGACTATGAATATTTACTTTTAAGAATAGTTTATAATAGTAATATCATTCCAATGTCTAGTATTACTACATGACTATTTCTAAGGTCAATGTCATTCTTAGCATATTTATATATCAATATAATATGCATAATGATAGTGTCATGAATCGTGCTAACCCAAGAATCTCACATGATTCTTCCGCTGCGGCCACAGTCTCAAGCACTGATCACAGATATCAACCCGTGAACTGGAATACTACTCTTATAAGAAAATATTATCCGAGAGAGTGGCGATTCTCTGTTGTATCTTTACAAACTTCATGTGTTTCAACAAATGACCCAATCATACCCTTATGACCGGATCTTTTGAACCGGGGAAGGAGAATGTCAAAGTTATTTGATCCACACATAAGATTGTAAAGACCTCAAGTCTAAGGACTAGTCATACAATCGATACATGAAAATTCTCACAGTCACATGGGATAAACACTCCATGTGAAAACTTTTGGCGGTCAGTTCGATGGACACGAGCAACTTATGCATCCATGTGATACACCAAGTGGACGGATCTCCGCTAGTAGCCTATGAGATTGGCTACCCCACTTAAGGGCGGATCATATCATCATGTTAGTTTCTCCGCTTTGTGAACGCCCAAATTATTCACAAAACTATGACTAGGAACATTTAAGAGTAATGATTCTCATAAGGCGTGGAAGCCATCATCTTATTACTCCAAGGGCTTTATTACAGTGTTTGATGATTCATATAAGTTATGTAAGACACGTATAATAAATATTACCATTTTATTAATTAATGAAAATATTACAAATACATGTACATATAGCCCATCCACAAGTTGGGTATAGGGCATATCCCTAACAATCTCCCACTTGCACTATAGCCAACTAGTATGAATCTGGACACCATTCTCTCGGGTGTGCATATCATGCTTTTGTTGAGTCAGCCCTTTAGTAAGAGAATCTGCAAGATTATCTTCTGTGGGTATTTTCTCTATAATAACTTCTTTTCTCTCAACAATCTCCCTGATGAGATGAAATCGCCTGAGTACATGCTTGGATTTCTGGTGGGACCTTGGTTCCTTTGATTGAGCAATGACGCCCGTGTTGTCACAGTACATCGTGACTCCATTCTTTATCGCGGGAAGCACTTCCAGCCCCGTGATGAACTTCTTTATCCAGACTGCTTCTTTAGCTGCCTCAGATGCTGCAATATACTCGGCTTCAGTGGTGGAGTCCGATATAGTTGACTGCTTTGAGCTTTTCCAACTGAAAGCACCGCTATTCAATGTAAACAGATATCTTGTTTGTGATCTGTTGTCATCCCTATCGGTCTGAAAGCTCACATCACAGTAACCAATGACTTTCATATCAGAACAATCTCCGTATGTCAAGAACACATCCTTATTTCTTCTCAGATATTTGAGGATTATTTTGACAGCTGCCCAATGTTGCTCACCAAGATTTGCCTGATACCTACTCGTTATGCTAAGAGCATAAGAGACATCAGGTCTTGTACATAACATGGCGTACATGATCGATCCTATTGCTGAAGCATAAAGGATCCTTCTCATACACTCTCTATCTGAAGGAGTATGTGGACATTGCTTCTTAGATAATTTGATTCCATGACAAGTAGGTAAATTACCTCTTTTGGAATCTTCCATTTTGAATCTTTTCAAAACTTTATCTATGTACATAGATTGAGAAAGTCCTAACAACCTCTTAGATCTATTACGGTAGATCTTAATGCCGAGGATATAGGCCGCTTCTCCCAAATCTTTCATGGAGAAATTCTGAGATAACCATTGCTTGGTGGCTTGCATCATGTGAATATCATTCCCGATGATTAATATGTCATCGACATATAATACAAGAAATACAACAGCACTCCCACTACTTTTCCTGTAAACACAAGGCCCGTCTACATTTTTGATGAAGTCAAATTCTTTGATTGTCTCATCAAATTGTATGTTCCAACTTCTGGAGGCTTGCTTGAGTCCATAAATGGATCGTTTAAGCTTGCATACTTTATTATGATCATCCTTAAGTGCAAACCCCTCAGGTTGTGTCATATAGACTTCCTCTACGAGGTTCCCATAAAGGAAAGCTGTTTTGACATTCATCTGCCAAATCTCATAATCAAAGTGTGCAGCTAGTGCCAGTAAAATTCGAATGGACTTTATCATTGCAACAGGCGAGAAGGTTTCATCATAGTCAATTCCTTGGATTTGTCTATAACCTTTTGCCACCAACTTAGCCTTATAGGTTTGGATGTTGCCTTCTGCATCAGTTTTACGCTTGTAAATCCACTTGCAGCCTATGGGTTTTATCCCTTCAGGTGCATCCACCAAGTCCCAGACTTGATTCTGATACATAGAGTCTATTTCGGATTTCATGGCCTCCAGCCACTTGACTGAATCAATGTCACACATTGCTTCGTCATAACTGGTGGGATCGTCATTATCAATGACCTGATCATGTTCCTCATCAATATGGAAACCATATCTTTCAGTCTCATATCTTTCCCTACCAGACCTTCTAAGTTCATAACCTTGTGGTTGTTCCGTCGCTGCCCTTTTGAGGGGCCTGAGGTTTAGTTCTATGTTAGTTTGTTCTTCTCGTACCTCATCAAGATCAAGTCTACTCCCACTATATTTCTTGAGAAGGAATTCATTCTCTAGAAATTTAGCATTTCGTGAGACAAATGTTCATTGTTCATTTGGGACGTAGAACACGTATGCCCTTGAGTTCAAGGCATATCCTACAAACTTAGATTTAACTGCCCTATCATCCAATTTGTTAGTTTGTGTGAGCTTAACATATGCGTCACATCCCGAAACTCTTAGATAACTAAGACTAGGAGGTTTCCAAGACCATAACTCATATGGTGTTTGACTAACAGTCATGGAAGGAACTTGGTTTAGTAGTAGTGTTGCAGTTTTTAAAACAAGACCCCAAAATGAAAGAGGTAGATCCGTGTCTGGCATCATTGATCGGACCATATCTAATAATTTCCGATTTCTCATTTCGGAGACCCCATTATGTCGTGGAGTTCCCGGAGGAGTCCACTGGGAAACAATGCCATTTTCTCTCAAGTAATCTTGAAATTCGTCGCTTAAGTATTCACCACATCGGTCAGACCTTAGTGACTTAATACTTTTATTAAGCTGGTTTTCTACTTCAGCTTTGAAGACTTTGAATTTCTCAAAGGCTTCAGATTTGTACCGCATAAGGTATACATACCCATATCGCGAGTGATCATCGATAAAGGTAATGAAGTATGAGAATCCACCTCTAGCGGTGACTAACATTGGTCCGCATACATCAGAGTGTATGAGTTCTAATGTTTCCGCTGCACGCTGTCCTTTACATTTGAAGGGTAATTTTGTCATTTTACCAAGTAAACAAGACTCACAAGTTCCATAAGGTTCATATTTGAAGGGTCTGAAATACCCATCCTTATGTAGCTTAGTTAATCTTGTTTCATTGATATGACCTAAGCGACTGTGCTATAGAAGTGATTCATTGAGATTATTCGAGTTAACGTTGTATATATTAGAGGTTGAACATTCTTTATTAGTTTGTAAGACATATATACCATTATTCAAAATACCATCTCCATATTTTATTTCATTGAAATAAATAGAACATTCATTACAACTTATTAGGCATGAAAAGCCTTTATTACATAAAGAAGAAATTGAAATGATGTTCTTTACTAGAGAAGGTACATAAACACAATCTTCTAAGTCTATAACTAAACCATTCGGCAAAACTAATGAATAAGTCCCCACGCACAATGCAGCCAGTTTTGCTCCATTACCCATGCGTAAGTCAACCTCCCCATGACGGAGTCTCCTACTATTTCTCAGGCCCTGCACATTGTTACACAAGTGAGTCCCACAACCGGTTTCAAGCACCCAAGTAGAAGGTTCAGAATTTTGAGAATATAGTTCAATCATATACAACATACCTGAAGCATTGGGCTTCTTGGCCTCTTGGGCTTCCCTAGATTCCTTGGCTTTCAAGGATTTACAGTCTTTCTTCCAATAACCATTCTTTCCACAAAAGAAACATTTCCCTTTCCTTTTTTCTTCTCCACCTTACCATTGGGCTTTAGGTGATCTGGAGCCTTGGCCTTGCCCTTATTTTTCTTTGGGCCTCGTGGCTTCAGGTCCGTACCCGTAAGCATGACGAAGGTTTTAAGCTCCGGTTTTAAGTCATTCTCTGCTTGCTTTATCAGATTGTGCAATTCCGCTAAAGTAGCTTCTTTATCAGATAAATGAAACTGCATAATAAAGTTAGAGAAGTCTTTTGGTAAGGACTGAAGAATTAGATCGTGACCTATCTCATGATCCATGATGAACCCGAGGTTGGCCAATTTTTCAATGTGGCCAATCATCTTAAGCACATGTCCACTAACAGATCATTCCTTATACCTTGTTTGGAATAAGGCACATGACACTTAGAATCTCACGGTATGAACGAAAGTTGCATACAACTCCTTCAAGTGAAAGATGGTGGTTTGAGCATCCATATCTTCGTGAGCTTTCTAAAATTCGTCCGACATAGAGCCAAACATTATGCAAACTGCTTGCTCATCATCATCAACGTGTTTCTTCCAAGTATCAAATGTATTTTGGTCAGCATCTTCTGCGGGTTCAGGGGGAAATGGTCTTTCAAGAACAAATAAAATCTTTTCTTGTTGTAAGATAATTTTAAGGTTTCTAAACTAGTCATTGTAGTTGTCCCCTTTGAGCTTATGCTCATCAAGGATGGAACGAAGTGATACTCTGTTTGCCATTTGAATGTTTGTTAAATATTTTAACCCACATGTTAAGAGAGAATGTTAAAATTAGGAATATGTTTTCATTAATGTTTCATAATAACATGGGCTTTTAATATTATTAAGTTGCTCCCACTCAATTATTTTAAAATTTTAAGCAAATCGCATCAACCCCAATATGATGGATTTCTTGTGGGCAATGATCCCATTATCATCATATAGAGGTTATAAAATTGACCCCAAGTTGCTCCGACTAGGGCCGGTCGTTATAAAATACGATAATAAGGTAGGTTCCCAACCAATTTATGATATATATCACAATTCCTTGATCATTGGGTTGGGCAATCAAACATGCCATAGCTTATGCTAGTCCTTGTGGACACTCAATCTTTGCCACTAAGTTATAAGACCACGCCTAAGGGTCGATGCGTCTTATGACTCAGAAAAGTCAAACCATTTTCAATAGTACGATTTAGGGACAAATTGGTATTGGTCAGTCTGGTAAAGCCTAGTCCTGCCAATACGGTTTAAGCTCTTTGGGTCTATACTTTACAATGAGAGGTAAATTTTAGACTTAAATTATTATTGAGGATTTTAGCAAGTTTAAGTGAATAACTGTCAAATGGATTCCTCCATTGAAAATTCCCCAGAGGGGGGGTGTAGCGAACTCTCTTAAATACCCTTACCTCTTAGGCTCTTATTGCCTTGGCGACAAGAATAAACAATAGATCCTCCAGATTAGTCCAACACTTTAAATATGCTTTAAGGTAAGCTTTGAGTAAATGATTATCTAGATGTCTTCACAGCTTTTTCTTTTGGCTATAAAAAGGTAGTGAGTGAAGGATGACACCAAATCATTATCTAACTCTAGTAATACCTTTGGTTAAATTAACTTTAGTTTGGAAAGTTTTATTAACACCTTGGTCCCACCCCACTTGTATATTTTATAATGTCTTTTATTATAAACAAGTGATTTATATTTATTAGCCTTAAAGATAATAAATCTCTAAGTTCATCACGAAATAATTACTTAGCTAAGGGGTAAGCAATACACTCTCTATTTCCTTAGAAAGTCCCTAGATGCTTGCACCCTAAAATAATCATGTCAATTCTAATCATACATAGAATCATCAAGCATATGAGTTTTAATATGTTGGAATTATTTTAGGCATTAAATAAATTTGATTAATATTTAATTATGATATTGTATTTTATTTTATTCAAATAAATTTACTATTCACGTTTTTTTACAGACGCGTGAACTTTAAATGCAATTTCACAATTCAAATCTTAATCAAATCATGCAAAACTTGTGCCTAAAATTAAGTTCAGGGTGTTAGCTTTCCAACGAGCTTTTACACACCCAATTTCGAGTTCAAATGAGAGAGAACTAATAAAAAAAATGGCGCTCTGATACCACTGTTAGGAAGCGGCCGCGAGTGCGCAGCGGAAAATTAAAAATTATGATGCCGCTATCCATTTGCCCAAGACCCATTTATTTTGATTATTCTACAAGACTAGGAATGTTACTATATATTCTAAGCATAAAAACTCATAAAAAATGCAAAGAACATAAACTAAACATGTTAACTATCATAAGAACTCTAATTAAAATAAAGAAAGAAAATGACTTACTTGAATCGAAGACTCCTCCAGTCCTCCCTCCAATCTACAAGCTTTTCTCGAACTCAACAAGCTCTTCCACGTTCCAAAGAGCCACCCAAGTGTGTGGCCTCCAAAGGTGCACACACCAAAGCCAAAACTCAACGGAAAGACTACGCCTTGAGTGCACGGGTATTTTGCCCTTGGTGCTAGCCTAGACAAATACCTCAAAACTTTTAACTCGAGGTTCCTCTAGTCAATTAGACTTAAGGATCCTCAAAATCAGTGGCTTACTCTTAAACTTTAGAGTTGCTCACTTATATAAACCCAAGATATAAAATGTTTGGTGCAAAAATTTGTAAAGAATTCTTTGGGTTTATATAGGTGCTCCAAAGACAACAAAATTAATTAAGAATCCGATGTGGGATAAAAGCTAATTTAATCTTAGCCATTGGATCTTAATTTTGTGGTTTAATGAGATTATAAAACCCTAATAAGAGTTTGAGCCGAATTGGAATTCAAAAAAAATAACAAATAAAAATTTTTTTTACTATTCACATTACTATTCATGTTACTATTCATATTATTATTCACGTTATTTATTTATTTATTCCAATTCCGAAAGTGACCCTATCGTCATTCACCAATCCCTAAGCCACTATGAAACCTCATAAATGATCTGTTCAATAATTAAACACATTGAACCATTTATGAACAATTCCTACAGCAATCATATATGCTGTTAAATTTGTATTGGGCACTGTTAACCATTGACTTTGACTTTGTTGTGTGTGACCTTTTGGGTTCCCCTCAAGTTGGACATGAAATGAATCGTGATAATTTAATCGAACATAAATTATCCTCCGATCAGATGGTCGTTCGATTTCAATGACCAAGGTTGACATCTAGCAACATGCCAAGGCCCCCAAATGAGAAGGAAAGATATATACTCATTCTGTATGCGATTTACATATGATACAGTCCCTCGCCTCACTGTATCCCCACCGTTTGACCTAGGGTATGGAAAATGTCTACCTATATAGTCAAAGGTATGATGTTGATAGTGTCATGAATCGTGCTAACCCAAGAATCTCACATGATTCTTCCGCTGCGGCCACAGTCTCAAGCACTGATCACAGATATCAACCCGCGAACTGGAATACTACTCTTATAAGAAAATATTATCCGAGAGAGTGGCGATTCTCTGTTGTATCTTTACAAACTTCATGTGTTTCAACAAATGACCCAATCATACCCTTATGACCTGATCTTTTGAACCGGGGAAAGAGAATGTCAAAGTTATTTGATCCACACATAAGATTGTAAAGACCTCAAGTCTAAGGACTAGTCATACAATCGATACATGAAAGTTCTCACAGACACATGGGATAAACACTCCATGTGAAAACTTTCGGCGGTCAGTTCGATGGACACTAGCAACTCATGCATCCATGTGATACACTAAGCGGACGGATCTCCGCTAGTAGCCTATGAGATTGGCTACCCCACTTAATGGCGGATCATATCATCATGCTAGTCTCTCCGTTTTGTGAATGCCCAGATTATTCACAAAACTATGACTAGGAACGTTTAAGAGTAATGATTCTCATAAAGCGTGGAAGCCATCATCTTATTACTCCACAGACTTTATTACAGTGTTTGATGATTCATATAAGTTATGTAAGACACATATAATAAAGATTGTCATTTTATTAATTAATGAAAATATTACAAATACATGTACATATAGCCCATCCACACGTTGGGTATAGGGTATATCCCTAACAGATAGTACCATTAATAAGGTTTGAAATGAAAATGTAGTTATTTTATTAGTTAATAATAAATATAATGTACAATATATTAATCGGAATGACGCTCCAAGCACAAACTCCAACACCTATTGAGATGTATTACCGACACATCATCTCAATCGACTGGGGCTGATGGTTTTGATAAACTGTCGAATGAGTATTCACTATGGGTGGCTCCTTATCAGTTGATGCATCACACATGGGGAACATACTTGATGAAGATCCTGACTGAGAAATCGAGGTATCACATATATCTACGGTCCAAGAGGGAGCACCTGGTGTAGGGTCTCACCACCAATGATCGAGGTAATTAGCAATAGTGTTACAAGTAAATGGTTTTTGGGTTGGCTGACATCTCTTGGGACTGATTGTGATCTGCAGCGTCTAGAAAAATACCCACAAGATTGTATGGAGAATGAGGTCATTTAGACTAATTGTGGAGTTCACAGTGCTGGGAAGTTGAGGCCATCTACTCCAGCTACCTTTGGAGAGTGATGTAGGTACTCCACTTTGTGATGTTTTATCCTTCCAACGTTTGTGATCGTTCTTGTAGAGCAGCCAGTTGAGCAGACATGGTGTCTAGGGTATTTTCGTTTCCGAAAGTCATGGATGGTTTGTGGTTTAAGTCGTAGACTGATCGTGCTTTATTTATAATGAATCACCGGGACCCCACGGTGGGTGCCGAATTATAGATGCTGAATTTCGTATTCGGCCTACAATCGAGAATTTGTATGATGAGGACTCCAATGATCCTCTAAAATAAAGATAAACATAGCGTAGAGTAGCTACCCACCAATGTGGTGGACACCGTAGGCACTCTGACGCTCAAGTCAGTGATGATGATGATGAGCAAAATGAGAGAAGAAACAAGGTAAATCGAGTGTGATGGTCTAAGTTTGAATGATGAATGTTGAGTGTTGAATCATGAGTCATCAGTTATCGGTGAGTGCTTCAATCCCTTGGACCCCCCTCTTCCTTTATTGGCTGTGAAGTAGCCTCTTAGTCAGCTTAGAATTTCTTGGAATAGTTGAATTCCAATCCTTTTAGGAGGGGGTAGTGGAGTTGTGATTGAATTAAGAGTACCTAGATGTCATGGGATTAAGTGTAATTCCATTTCTATTTGGATTGGTCTAAATACTTAGTTTCCTTATTGGAAAATGATTAGTGCTAGTAATGTCTATTGAGACACAACAAAATATGATCTGTGGTTCTTAGATGTCTTCCAAGTCGTATGGGTCTCTTACCCTTGTGGGCATACGGGCTTGTGTGTCCTACATTTGAGTCATGTGCATACTCGTCTTTTAGTGACTAGATGCGTGTGGATTAGGCCTCAGTGGCAGCCCATAACACCATTTTAGGCCAAATGAAGGTCATGAGTCATGTTTTGGTGCAAGTCTGATACGTGAGCCTAGGTCATAATGATATTTAGGTTCCTACTCCAAATTTGACCCGTACAAAAATTAGGATAAAAACTAATAAAATAGATAACTTAACACAAAATTAATTAAGCAATTTAAATAATGATTGTATCTTATGAAACAAAAATTATTGGTGTAGTTGTGATAGTTGGAAGAGCATTGTAATTTTTTTAAATAAATGTTAGATTAAGTTAATGTTATTATTTTTTTAATTTTTTATTGTTATTGTTAAAAGTTATAAAAATCGAATTGTAATGAACCGAAACGATAATTAAAAAAATTATTATTTAGGAAAAAAACCAAATGATTACCTTTTTTTTAAAAAAAAAAGCTGAATAATAATAATAATAATTTTTTTTTTTCAAAAACTAAATATCTGTTGAAGAAAAAAAGTAAAATTGAAAAAATGAAATGGGCCATCCCATTTTCCGGTCACTTCATGAAAAAAAAATTCAATTTAGGAGATACCAAAAATACCAAAAATTGACGTATATAGCCTAGAAACATCAATATTATTCCCCTACCAAATCTTGAATATGAAATAGACATTATGAAGAATACCCAACTTTTTTTAAAAAATGATAACTTATCAATGATTATAAAAATAGGAATTATTGCTTAAGATTTTTGTACTTTAAGCATATAATAACCCTAAATCAAATGATTAAGTAAAAGTGATGGGTTAAGTTCTAGCAAGTAGAATGAAACTGTCCTAAATAAATGATTTAGGATTTGATTGTTAGGTTTTGGATTCAAGTTCAATAATTTATTTCTTGTAAAATATGAGATAATCAGAAACGTAGAATGAAACTACAAATCATTTAACACGTTTGTGTATGTGTTTGTTGGATTATACCACTTTATGGATATACTTTAATGATTTTAAATGTTAATTTATTTATTTTTTATCTTATAGGAATAGGATTGTCATTTCTTGATTTGTTGCTGGTGATTAAAATGGAAAATAAATCTTGATATAACTTGTTTGCTAATCATTGGATCTGAGTTTTGTGTCAATATTATAGCTAGCACAAATTGATATAAATCTTCATTGCTTTGTAATTAGGTTTTTTTATTGATAGTTTGATAAATTTGTTCCTTCAAAGCTTTAGAGTTTTAAAACATTTAAGTTTGAGAGCTGATTAGATGTTGTTTTACATTGCACCTCATCTCTTCTAAAATCAAACTAAATGTATTTTTATTACAATTGTAAATAAATTGGAATATTCAGGAATAATAAATACAATATAATATATTTTTAAAAAAATTTGAGCGATTTTTTTTTTAAAAAAAAATGTTTTGGATTGAATTATCTTAAAATTTATTAAAATTCATATTTAAAAAACATATTTCTTTTATGACCCTTTAGATAAGATAGGTATGTTTGGGATTATCACTTTCAAGCCACAATTGGTATGAAAACAAATTCCCGAGTGGGCGTTTTTCTAAAATATTTTAATCAATATACTTTTAAAATTAATATTAAACAAAATAGGGCAGTTACTTTCAAACACCTGTATTTGCTTTTGTTTGTGGTTTTTAATTTTTTTTTTCACAAAATCTGATAAGTTTGACAATAAACAAAATTTGGACTTGAATTCGGTGTTAAATGAGTTTTTTTTAATATGATTATTATTTATTGGATAATAATTTAATATTATTGTATCTTAATTATGTGTTGCTATTAAAACACATATGATAGAAGATTGTGAAAATTTTTGAACAACTCAACTCAACATAAAATTCATAAAATTCATAAAATTCATACTCCATATAACAAACATTCTTGTAATGTTATTCACACTGAAAGATTCAAAACTAGCACAACATTAATTAATTTGATGTCATAAAATATATAAAAAATCGGAAGAGTCTAGGATAAAAAAAAATTATTGAGTTATTAAACTTATTTGACCTTAAATTAATTTGCACAAGTAAAATTTCCTTAAAATATTAATTTACACTATGATTCCTTGCAACAAAACTCAATCATGTTTTAATTATCCAATTAGGATAATTAAAACATGAAGGGCAAGTGTTGATAGTCTCATATGTTGAAAGAATCGTTTTAGTTTGCATTGATTTGACTTGTTAGATATTAGTAGTGACATCCCAACACTTCTTTGTACCAACATAAATATTCAAGTTGACAAATGTTGCTTGATTTATTCAAGCAATTTTATAATAAGAATCTTGCATGTTTAGGTCTAATTACATTATAGCATAGTATCAATTTGACCTTTTTTTTTTTTAATTTTAAAACATGAAGGGTGGGAAAAATTCAAATTCATTTTTTTCCCTTCCTATTTTGTTTTTTAATAATTTTAATAAAATATTACAAAATAAGTAAAATTGTTAATATAACTATTTAAAAACATTGGCGGAAGGGGGAAGTAAATATGATTCTCGACTATAGTTCTAATTTCGTAATGGGCCAACGAAACCCAAAAGATACAAGAAAGAAAGGAGGGCCTTACAAGATTTATGGGCCAAAAGAATGCAAAAAATTGTTTTTGTTTTTGTTTTTGTTGATGTTGTTGTTGTTGTTGTTGTTTTTTTTGTTTTTTTTGAGATGATTCTGAAAATTGAATGCACAAAATTGTTAAATCAATATATTACATCAACACTCTCTTAGAGGTGAGAGTAAAATTTGATTCGGTGGGGAAATTCTTCTTTTAGAGAGGGAAAATCAAAATTATCTCATAAAATATTAAAATTTTCATTAATTTATAAGGTATATTTAAAAAATTTTAGATTGAGCAGATAATATGTCTGAGTGGCTACGCCATCGGGCGACTGGTCAAGGTTCCAAAATTAGGGTCCTAATTTTAAATAAGTTTCAATTTTGGCTGATTACCCTACGTGAGGTTCTGTGTCTGAATGTCCACTATAAGTTCCTACATTTTAAGATTTTGTGTTAGAGGAAAATTCCGAAATTTTACATAATTTATATAATTGAACACTTACATAGCACTCTCGGACGACATCATTCACCTAACCTTTATTTGGAGTGTAGTGGATGACTTGGAAAAAATCCAGCTTCGGCAGGGGCTGCAGTCCCTCTCCCATGCTGCTATGCTGCAGATGAAAAATATTAATTAATAATTATATATTGTTAAAATATAAATAAATAAACGTATATCCACTTACCTCAGAGCGTTCCTCGCGATGCGCGGAAAACAACTTCGAGCCTCTAACATGGTTGAACCACAATAACTACCGATTCACTTTGTTCCGCTCACAAATTTTCTATTAAATAAAAAGAAGTTAGTCATTATTTTATTTCAAAAAGATTACAAAATGAAATATTATGGAAATTTAAAACTTATCGCGTAATCATCTGAAGCCCACATGGAACACATATACCCAAAATCATTCTCATTGATGTCATGCGGTCGATGGACCGCAGCATTATCTGCACCATATTCGTCAAAAATAGACTTGAGTTTTTTCATACGGTAGTTCGGATATGCCTTGCCCATACAGTGATCGACGTACTTGACCACATTCGGAGCGGTCAAGTCAATATCGAACCACTCATGCACAAAAAAAAAACACAATAGCTAAAAGATTCATTTAAAAAATATAAAAAGATAAAATGATGCTTAAAATAATACTTACCAACAAGACCGCGAACAAGCTATGGTGCAACCGCTCCGGTATCTTCGTCTAGCACATGTACTGTTGGGGAGTTTCACACCGCGTAATGGTCCCAACTACGTTGGTGAACTTTGGATTGTGGCGTCCCAACTGTTTCTCTCCATCGTCGGATATGCGAATCGATATCGTCCATTGGCCTTCACGTGACGCGCCAACTTCAAACCCCTTATATCAACCCCCGAGATCATCTGATTGTGGATATAACGAGTCTCTTGTGCTGTCTGGGAGCTATTTGGGAAAAAAACAAAAGGTCGGTTTCGTTAAATCTGAAAATAAAAAAATAACAATACACATAAGTGACTCAAATGTGTCACTTTTTAGGCACTGAACAGTGTGTAGGAGCGAAGCAGGATTTTCCGCTATGCCTCTGACATCAGCGACAACGACACTATTGAACTCGTAGAGATTACAATTAGTCCACGGGAGACTAATCGGAGAATTAAGGAGTCGCCACCCAGTATAAGATACTGGGAATGATTTTAAGATCGCACTACAACTCTCGGAAGGCCGACCTTAAATTCGTTTGGGTTCGGAATGATCCCTTATTTATGCCAGTATAATATCGATGTTTGAAGAGAAGTGTCACCATACCTTATAATGCAAATATCATGCAAAGCAATTTAAAAAGTTTAAGAATGAACACAGCAATGAGAGGTAGTAAATAAAGATAAGTAAGCATCCAAAAATTATTAACACAACAAATAACATAATTAATTACGGCTGGCCGGACATGGACATGGTCGGTCGAATATGTATTCTAAGGATGTATGTCCGACGAGACTTGAGGGAAGCCTGGCCGGAGGTGAAGATATTCTAAAATCATGAAACACATACAATAATGAAAAAAAGATAAAGAACACAATCTAATGAGGTAAGTAATAAATGAATGGGAATAAATTCATGCCAAGTACATAAAAATAATAAAAAAGACATGGGTAGACAAAAGGAAATAAAGCGGAAATTCTTTCCTCGGTACATGAAGTTGTATCCAAAGTACATGTTAGTGTTCCTAGAACATTCATAGGATCTAATAAGCATGAAAAACATTTCATATGATCATTATAAGGTGCGGAATAAACTTACAATGAGTAGATAGAGCTTTAAAACTTTTGAGAGGATGAACTCCAAGTTCCAACCTTTTGATGATTCCAAGCTTTTGATGATTCCAAGCTTTTGAGTAGTTTCCCTTTTGATGATTCCAAGCTATTGAGTAGTTTCCCTATCACCTTTGTCAACTTCCAAAGTGCTAGCTTTTAGTTGATTTGAAACAAATCCAAGAGATGAGAAGCTTGAGGAATTCGGCCAAGCCCCTAGGGAGTTCTCTAGGGTTTTTTTTTTTAATTTTTCATCTAATGAATAGTGTTGTTTAACAAGTGTAGAGATTTTCCTTTTTGTTATTCACCTTTAGGTAAAACTATTTCACCCTTTTTACCCTAAACTGGTAGGTTGGTAAATGGTTTACAAAAAGTAAAACAAGGTGGTTGAGTGGTTGGTGGCTTGGCATAAATGCCAACTACCACCACCTACCACACATGTGAAGTGGGCCCCACATATTTGAATTCAAAATTCAAATATCTCTACGAACATTTGCCGCGGCTCGGTTCCGTTTAATCCGATCAAACGAACTTCCGTCGTTAAATAATTAAATCTAATTTAATTAAATATCGATGCCTCGCAAATATATTACGATCGACGTTTACGAATTAATTCTAAATTAACTCGTTCGTTCGTATTAAAGTCCGACTTTAATTTCGTAACGAAATGCAATTCATATTAATATATCGATATATTAATTTTAGCCCATTTAAATAAATTAAATAAAAAAATCAAATTTAACTATTAAATTTATTTTACCGATTAATTCCAAATTAATCGCGTTCTCTCTCTACTGAACACATTTAATCCCGGATTAAATAAAGCCCCAATTAATCCCAGATTAATTTTCTCTCTCTAAATTAATCTCAGATTAATTATATTTTAAGTCAACTGTCATTGGTGAATCTTTGGGAAGCGACCCAAGAGATCTCTGGATATGTTGGCAGTAAATCCGGTTATCGGACTATCCGATAAAGTGAGTACCTCGTACTACGTGCTTACCGATTTACAAGACATGGTTGGCTTCTAGCAAAGCACCGTGCCTACCTAATTCTCCAGAAATATTCTTACTGGAATATATAATCTATGTCAGGCGTAGTATACGTAGTATTGCGTATAGCGATCCAATATCTGATGTCACGTGCAAGGCCTAGGGCTGGAAAGTGTCTGCCCCGTACGAAGCACATATCGGATATCAAGCAACTAGTCTCTTTGAATCGGATAATCATGACCTTGTCATATTATCACGATGGTTGCAACACTATAGAGAACTAGTTCCGAATCCCTGCGTGATCATCATCTCCATATGTCTGAAGTGATACTCCCATCTTGACATCACATCCAATACACTACGATTCTCAATAAACCTAGAAGAGGCGCACACAGAACCTGTTAAAGCCCTGGACGACCAAAACGAAAGTTTACCGATTGTCGCAAGTACTAGCGATGCAAGTCTCAGGTTAGACCAAATACACCTACCCTGAAGCGGACTCCCATAGACACATATACATATGATGAGTGATATTTATATCACTATTTCCCACTCATTTAACTTACATTGTATAGTTTCTTGAGTTATGTGAACTTTTGATGTGTTTTTATTGTTATTTTGCAGATAAATAAAGTTTGGACAGCACTGGAGGCAATTTGGGGCAAAACCAGACAAAAATGCGTCAACAGGGATATTTTCGTCTCTTGCGCGTCGCGACGCTGGAACACTGCGCGCCGCGACGCCCAGCGTGAGCCGAATCTGCTAACATGCGCCTGGTCAACGGTCAACAATTTGAGAAGTTTTGACTTTGCTAAAATGCGCCGTACCACGTGTCACCATCACAACGAATCTGCTAACGTGCGCCGTGCCACGTGTCAACATCATATGCTGCCGACACTTTGACTTGACACGTGTCGCCTTGTCATCAGCCATGTCAGCAGTCAACGAGTCAACATGCCATGTGTCATGCCAGGTCATCAGCCACGTCACTAGGTCAACCAAGTCAACTTGACACCTCAGCATCAGCCAATCACCGCGTGACACGTGTCGCCACGTGTCGCAATCCTATTGTGCCGACAATTGCAACACACGTCAACACACGCCAGCGCCACGTCAGCGCCACATCATCGCCACATCAGCATGACGTCATCAATGACGTCATCACAATAATTGAGTCTTAGCCGCCTTGCCACGTGTCGCTTCAACAGTCAGCCGCCATGCCACGTGTCACCTTCTCATCGTGCCACGTCGACCAAATAGTGAAAAATCCAGCGTCGCGACGCTGAACTGCTTGGCGTCGCGACGCGCGAACAGTGCCCGAACAGTGAAAAATTTTGCTATAAATAGAGGGCGAATTTTCAGTTTTTAGTACACCTTTTCTCACTCCTTCTATGTAATTAGGGAGTTTCTCTCTCTAGAATTTTCGTTTTTATTTTTTACTTTTTACTTTTGTAATAATTTTAATTACTGTTTGTAGTAATAATAATTTACTTTCTTTATTTTACAGTTTTTACTATTCACTATGCGGAGGTAACTTCCCTATGCTATGGTGAAAGGTAATTATTTTACTATTGCTATTTAGATTAATCTCCCTTAAAAATAAATATTTACTATTTAAAATTCTGATTAAAAAGGAATACCGCTATATTGGTCGGTTGGTAAATTTATTTTAATCTGGTTTAAACCTGACTAATCAAGGAATACCGCTATATGGTCGGTTGGTAAATTTATTTTCTGTTGTTTGAACCTGATTAATAAAGGAATACCGCTATATTGGTCGGTTGGTAAATTTATTTTGGTACCACCTTTATGGCTGGATTATGGACAAATATTACCACCTATATTGGCTGGTTGGACTTAATTTGACTTAATCAGGATACCGCCAGATTGGTCGGTTGGTAAAATATTATCACAAAGTTTATATATTATTTTATGGGAGATATCTAAATTAGTAGTAGTAAAAGTAATCCTTTTGCCTTAGCATTTTATTTCATTTGTAATTTACTTTTCAGCATTTTAATTCTCTGCAATTACTTTTCAGCATTTTCATTTTATGTCTTTTAAGTTTTTACTAGCCCTACCTATGTGTCATAACTAAGTTAGTAATCTAGGGTTGTGATGAAATCCAATATCACCGGTTTATAAGGGTTAAATTATAATTTGGGTAATATAAAGATTTATTTATTGAGTCTTAATTTTAATGCTTTTTATTAACTGGCCACTAATAAAATTGATAAGGTAAACTTAAAATGAACTAGACATAGGGATTTTAGGTTTAAAACCTCAGACTCAATAACCCACGATCTTCCTTGAGGATAGATAACCCTTAATAGATTTCCTTACAGGATAGGAAATACCTGTTGGGCGGGGGTAGCCATAATTGGAACTTAATCTTAATGAATCCAGATAATTTGGTTGACATAGACATATGGTTCAATTAGGTTAATTGGATATGTAATTGACCATCGGAAGAGGCTTTTTACATAATTTAGTGTTCCAGGTTAATAAATCAATATTTTACCCAATTTATAAGATAACCACTTCATCTTTAAATAATATTGGAATAAATCACAACCCTAGATAGTTTTTAATATTGAATTTTCTTAAAATCAACCTTAAAACAATTTTCATTTACTCATTTTAAATTTAGAATCGTCGCTATTTCAAATCAATTAAACAACCTGTTAGTACTAGTAATCATTTAACCTCATAGAATTAATAACTTAGGTATTAAGTCCTCGTGGGATCGATATTTTATACTACTTGAACGATACGTGCGCTTGCGTTATACGTGTGTGTTTACGCCGGTCAAGTTTTTGGCGTCGTTGCCGGGGACTTATTTATCTGTTATTATTAGTTTAGGGGTTAGATACTTTTACTTGTATCTAATTTCTTTGTACTTATTGTTATTGTTTTCTTGTGTTTCAGGTTCTCAGAAACTTAATGAGACGAACCAGAAGCTTTGAACTACGACCGTTTGACCTAGAAATTGAAAGAACTATCAGACAGTTGAGAAGAGAAAAGCGAGAAGCCCAAGAAGCTTTAGTCAACATGGAACCTGAACCTTTGGAGGTTGCACCACCAATACCCATTCGAGACAGAACCATTCCGGTGGTTGACAGACTCATTCATGTATTGTACTCCCTCCATTACCAGCAAATGCAGGGGTGACATCAAAACTTGCATTCAGATGATACAACAATCAGTTCAGTTTGGAGGAAATGCAACTGAAGATCCTAATGCCCACATCAGCAACTTCCTGGAAGTTTGCGGTACTTTCAATTACAACCGAGAAGCTGAAGAAGAAGCAATGAGACTATGTGTTTTCCCATACTCTTGAAGGACAGAGCTAAAGCCTGGCTACATTCATTACCAGCAGGTTCTATCACAACATGGAACATCTTAGCCACCAAATTTCTTGCAAAGTATTTTCCACCAGCCAGAATCGGAAAGCTAAGGAATGACATCACATCCTTTGTGCAACAAGAATCAGAAACTCTCTACGAAGCTTGGGAAAGGTACAAAGACTTACTCCGGAAATGTCCACACCATGAAATCCCAAAATGGCTTCAAGTCCAAACATTTTACAATGGGCTTTCTGGAATAATGAGA
The DNA here is from genome assembly GCA_019454045.1 of Zanthoxylum bungeanum. Lineage (NCBI taxonomy): Eukaryota > Viridiplantae > Streptophyta > Magnoliopsida > Sapindales > Rutaceae > Zanthoxylum > Zanthoxylum bungeanum. The sequence goes on from SKCR01030732.1 coordinate 288,216, forward strand.
ACCACAATTGATGCTGCTGCTGGAGGAGCTTTAATGGCAAAAGGTGAAGAT